>VZRU01009534.1:142006-169018 GCA_013398155.1 Pedionomus torquatus | reverse complement strand
TTTTTTTTTTTTTTTTCTTTTCTTTTCTTTTTTTAAACAACCAGCCACCCGATTATTTCTATCTGATCTCAGATGAGTTAGATCTTCAACAGGACATTCCTAAAACAAATAAGAAATAAGAAAAATACATCAATATACCTTTTTTTCTTTGAAACCGGCTCATTTTCTGACTGCTACAGTTTATTATGGTTAGTCCATTATAAATTACGTGGTGTCTCCAGGGACCTGTTCTGTACTTGAAATATCACAAGACTGCTGTCATGCATAATGCTGCAGAGAGCTGCTAAATTTACAGCCACTAAAAATGTGCTTTACGTTGCAGAGTGACCCACTTTAACTTTGATGCATAAATGGGTTGCTTTTCCTTTTCTTTTAAGTATTATCCGTTGTTTTCTGTTTGTCCAGTTTTAACTTGCTCAAAAAAGGCCCTTGGAAAATCTGTTATTTGTGCTTGGTGTATAGTGTGATTAGCATTATTTTATAGAATTGGACATATTTCCAAATTCCCCTAGAGAAAAAGCATGCAAAGGGCAATTTTGTCTGCCAGCCCATGTAAATTCTATCAGACTATGTAAACAGACAACAGTGGCAGATTGGCTCCTGGAGCTTATGGTTTCTTCTGCTCCTAAGCAGTTTGCCCAGCAAGTAGAGAGAAAGGATTGTGAAGCACAAGTCATCCTAACATTTAGCAACAGCAGGTCACTTGTAGATGTGTATTATGAGCTTTTTAAAAGTGTGGGGGGGTTTTTGTTTTTCTTTTTTCTTTTTTCTTTTTTTTTTTTGAGGTAAACCAAGAATAAGAATCCTTCCAAATTGCAGCCTGTTTCCAACAAAAGTTTAAAAACTTAAAAAGCGTAACTCTCTCATTCCGTGTTAACTTTTCACCTTCTTTCTCCCTTAAGGGAGAGCAAACTTAAGCTTAAAATGCCTAAGTACTACAAATCTTTATCTACAAGAAGTGCATAGGAATTCTGCCATAAAACTTTAGTGTATCATAAGAAAAATATATTCAAGGCTATTAGGCTACTAATTGATATGGCTTCCTAACATGGTTAAATAGCTGATAATATATATACCACTGAGCAGACATTTGTATGTGAACATAGGGAACAAGAGAGGCAAGGACGAATTGAAATTTTTTTTTTTCCTAAATCATCCTAAGATGGTGGAAAAAATGGCCACCAGCAGTTATGCTCCTTTAGGGCAAGAAACACCTCCTTGGTAGTAAGTGATTCTACACAATCTAGGCAGTTGGACTAGATGATCGTTGTAGCTCCAAATGAAATATTCTACCCTATTTTTTGTCCTGAGAAAGCAACACGGCATTCACGGATCCTGAAAACTGTGTAAGTAAAGTGATATGCAGTGGAAATGGACTTTTATGGACCATGAGCTCAGTTTCACTCTTGGACAGGTAGAGGTGGATGATGAAGGATGGGTGATCCTTCTCCTCCAGATGTCTATGCAGCACATGTTACATATAGCTGCATGTTGGTCTGGTATTATGTTACGGTGATCCGTGATGGTCTTTGTAATAGTAGACATCAAGCTGTTCCAGCTTCAACCCCTCCTTCTTCTCCTTCCTTTGGAGTCCTTCTTAAGAAAATACAGAAAAACAGAAGAGGGCTGGGGAGTTACTTAAGAAGCCAAAGGGAAGGATTCCTCAATGTCTCTGAACACTCCTTCTCTTTCATGGGAGTGCAGAGTTGAATCTCAAATGTCTCAATGTCTTCATTAAAGAAGACAAAACTCAAAATGGTTATTGCTGACCGTTTGCAACATTGTGTGTCCAGTCCCCTTATTTTTCAAATAGACTTTAGGTGTATCTGTTACCAGCAATGCACAGAAGGAGTTGTATTCCAGTTGAAGTTAAAATACATTTTCAAAATGTAAGGTCTACATAAGGTTTGTTCATCTGAAAACTTGAAGAGTTGCTAAAATACATACTAAACCATATTCTGTAAGAAATGCTTTCCTTGCTTAGGCAATTTGCTAAACATCTCTATCTGTGTTTGCATAAAAAAAAAACGTCTTTAGGGTGTGGATGTTTGCAACTTTTTTCGGCTTTAGAATGTTACACTGAGAAGAAATACCCAAATGAGACTCAAAGAAATACACAATTTAAATACCACTATTTCAAATTAAGTTAGCGAAAATGTCAGAAGTCTGAGGCAAAAAGTTTTGAGGATTTAAAATTTAAACCATTCCTCGCAGGCTGTGTGAAATCTGGGAGCCTAATAAGCTCCTCTTGATCAGCTGGACATCAGGAAAGTTCATGCATAACCTGAAGGTTCATAAATAATAAAAAAGAGCTTTTAAAGCTGATTTTAATGAAGAACCAGAGCTTTCATTGGTTAGCTTTTGAATGGAAAAAGGTTAATGTAGACTGTAATTACCAACTTGTGAAGACAACTGGAAATGTAGTACCATGTTGATTCTTTGTTTCAGCTGCTCCTGGATAGGAAAACAGTTCAACAATTTAATGAAGACCCTTGACTCAGAAACACAAGGATTACTTAGCTAGATCTGATGATTACATAGGAGGTATTTTAAAGAATCCTGAAAAATGCTAAAAGGGGCTCTTTTCAGGCTTCATAGATATCAATACTGTAAGAGGATGAGAGTATGAAACTCAGGTGTAGCAGGACTCTGCTGCTGTGAGTGGTAGTTTTCTATTAGAAAGCATCAGCTTTGCAGAAGAGGACCTGGGAGACCATGGGGACAACCACCTGTGGCTGCAGGTCTGTAGCGTCCCCCGCAGCAATGAGACCAACTGAACATTGGGCAGTATTAGCAGGGCTATGGCCAGCAGCTAACGGGGCAAGTCTCTTGAGGTACCATGGCTGTGTTTAAATAACACACGTTTGCCAAACAGTCGTCTCTAAAAACAAAGCTGTTCATAGACTATCGCTTTATGGGCAAATTGTTTATTTTGCCTCATTTCTCTTTTTCATTCCATTTGTAATAGAATAGAAAGTTCAGTGCAACTGATATTACTTTGAGTATAACACGAGCAACATCATTAAATTCATTGGTCGTACAAGTACTTCTCAAAATTCTCTGTTTACAGTGCTACATTACTGTGGTATAATTAGAGGAATAATTAATACAGAAAACTTTTATTTTTGACCAGCCTATCTCTTTTCTCATTTTTGTGGAAATCTAAACTGAATGTAATGTGAAGAAATTGAAGTATCTTGAACAATTCATATTACTTGAAGCAATAAGCCACATTTAAAGAAGAATTCTGTTCAGGTTCAAGCATTTAGTTCCATTCCATGAAATCAGAGCTTGCTTATCTGCAAAAGCATGATTCAGATGCTTAGGCACTCTATACTTTCTGAAGGGTTTAGGTTTTTAAATTCGAGGTAGCCTTTTGGTTTTTTTGTACAAGCAACACATTGCTACATGGTTTGCCATTGCTTTGACAGAAACCGAATGCAAAGATCAATTTTATTTGTTTTGTCAGGCAGCTACTGCTCTGCATCTTAACAGCTGCCGTCTTAACCACCTCTCAGGTCCCTTGTCACCAATATAATATCACACAGTTGTGACTTCTTGAGGGTAGCAAAAGAAAGGCTGTACTCCTCCCAACTTTGATTTTAAACCCCACAATTTTAGGATGGAAGGAAAAGATTTATTTGTATAGTAGCAGCCTGTTGTCTCATTTGTGTTTTACCTGGCTTGCTTAGAACTTCTATGCATGTGTCAGTAAACGTGTTGATAAATAACACCCAGAAAACAGCATAGAATTTTGTTATCTGGTCACTCATAAGGTAAAGTTAGATAATGAAGCCTGGGCGTAGCTGGTAAAGAACAGGGAGAAGGAAATAAAGCAGGGAGTTACTGGCTTAGGTCTGTACCTCAACCCTAAAAAGCACTGATACAGTCTGAGATCTTCTTCATTTGCTGTGGGCTCCCCTATCCCACAGGCCTCTGGGGTGGAGTCTACAGGTGAGGCTCTAGCACCCAAGGAACCGAGTAACTCCCTTGTATAACCCTCTCAGGTCAGGAGCAGCAACAGCCCGGGGCGCAGGGAGGAGACCCCTGCAGGAGACATCGTGGTGCACTGACCTAAAGCTGGAGCTGCGGCAGCTGCAGAGACGTGACTCTGAACTTATGATCAAGGAAATTTCTCAGGTGCTTCACTGAAGCTATCAGAAACTAGCACTGCTGTATCATCTACAGCATCAGCACCTTCTGCAGGTGTCATGTTAAGAAAAGCTGTCTCATTGGAGGGGTGCTTGCTTCTTGGGTATGCCAGTCCAGCCTTGCTGCTTGCAAGTGAGTTCAGTTTGGTAGAATCAGGACCACGAGAAACTTGAGAGAGACACATGTGTATTTTACTGCCTCTAGGACCAGGAGTAGATGAGGATTTCTGTGTCCTCTGCGATATTGATTGTGATCTCCTACGTTATGAAATGCCTGCTCAAACATTCAGCACAGGACTTGAAAGGATCCTTTCGCTATGGATACTGTTAGACCCTGGTGCTAAATCCACACAGATAGTCTTAAATTATCAGTCCTAGGTACCAGCTGGAGATTTCCAGTTTTGGATGCGCAATAGGCCTGGCCTACACAAGACCACCTACTGCAGCATTCTACCTCTGGTAGGTGTCATGAGCAGGTGTAAGGGGAAAGATACGGGAGGGCAATTGTAGAGCAGTATTTGTGAGCCTCTACTGAGTTGTGGCTCAAGAATTCATTGAATCAGAGATGGTATCCTGTGCTTTATATACTTACTTAGTGGATTCTCATTGCATAAATTAGTATCTGTACTTTTTGAATTTACATAAACTTCTGAATCTATGCCATATATTAGCAATAATCTCCATAGATTAGTTTGTGTGATGTTATTTCTTCTTTTAGTTTGAATTTGGTTCCTAGTCATTTTAATAGCAAATAATGAATGTTGCTGTTAAGCTTTTCCATAGCACTCATAATTTTATAGATCTCTGTTGTATTTCACTTTCATCTCCCTTTTTACCCAGCCCAGCTAATGATGCTACTGAAGTTTTAAAAAATAAGAGGAAAGATCACCGACCCTCTACTTGTACCTTCAGAATTTGGTTGCATTAGAACAGTTAACGGAAGTATCATAAATACTTTCAGTTGTAGGAGTACTCTTTGATTTGTGGTGTTATTTAGGAAGCTGAAAACAAAAGGCAAATTACCTAATAGCAGACATAATATATAGCAGCAGCCTTATTTGTGTTAGCTTTAAAGTGTTTGCTTTAGGAAGTGATTTGATAGTATGTGATGGTCTGAGCCCCCATTCATACACAGATCTTAGAGACAATGGTCTTATGAATATACTGGTAATTAAGAAAGAGAAGACAGAAATGGCAAGATGACTAAGTCTAGGGTGTGCTATGCCAACTGGGGTGACAATTTTTGCTCACTGAGGGAGAAACCATTTTGTTTGAAATGCTTTCAGCTAATTTATTATGACTGTTCTTTGAAAACCTGCCTCCTATAGTTGCCACTGGTTCAGCTGAACTTTTTCTGCAACAACAGAAAAATTAGTTACTTTTACTTTCTAATAATCATGATTTTTATGATCATGGATAGAGGAGTGGATGAAAAACACAAGGAAAGATGCAGAATGATAGCAGCTACACTTCTCCTGCCTTAAATTTACCAATGAGGGAGATGAGAGACACACCCTAAGCTGGAAGAAAACCAAAGGAAATCAAGGGTCTACAGAGTAGGAACAATACGAAAATTTTGTTTTAATGGAGACTAGAAAAAAGCTGAAATGTGATGGTGAGGGGCAAGTGTCAAAAGAGGTGAGGTCATGGGTTGAAGATAGCGAAAATCTTATTAAAACTCTGTGGACATTTCCTTGGAAGATCCCTGCTTTACCCCTGCAATAGCTGCTCTCACTGCCCACTGGTGTTCTCTGGACTTTCACTGTTACCTTTCTTAATGCTTTAAAGGCACCACCTGTGGCTCCTTGGCTGGGCTTTAGAAGGGCATTTAGAAATACAGTCCTGGTTTGGAGTGAAGGGGCCAGCGTGCACCTCTGCAAATCATTCCTTGCCTGGAGCTGATTTTTGCTTAAGCTCCCTGTGGCTACAGGGGAAGGTTTAATTAGCATTTAAACAAATCGCTTGCTTGTTTATCCTAGTTTGGAGGAAACCTGTACTCTGTGGGACTGTGCTTGGGTTTTGTGTATGTGAACGCGACTCCTCTGGGCCATAGGATAAGTCTTTAGAAATGGTAGGGAAGTCTGTCTGAAAAATAGAAGCTCTGTTAAAATTGCAGGCGTTTGACATTTGTTCTTTATTCTGCAGTGAAACAAATTAAGACCGTGCAAATTAAGTTTGTGAAAACATCAGAGAGCGCAACAATGGAATAGCTGCTGGGAGCCTGAGGTTCAAGATGTTGTTCTTCCTGATTCGTTAACGTCATGGGCAATGTTCCAAATCACCCTTTGTTAGTTTGATGAATATTTAAAGAAGTATGGGAATTGGCACAGAATACTAATATCCCAGTGATGAGGACTTCCACCAAAGGTACGAGAGCGATGGCTATTTGTCCCTGTTGTGTGTGAATCCTTGCTCACACTATAAGTCCCCACTATTCCAGCACAGTTTTGCTCTGAATAACCCTTCTCAATTCTGTGTCTCTGTGCAGAAATTCTTCAGAGGATCTTCATATATTAAAACCATTTCTTTTGAAAATTTATCAGCATATTCTAATATTGAAGAACAATATAGCTTTCTGTGAATGCTTTGGAAAGCTTCACAGGCAATCACCGAACACGTCCACAGATAGACAAAATTCTGTAATGAGACCATATTGGATTTGATTACACTCTACCTCATCTCAAAGAGATGCAGTCTGTCTTGCACACTGAGGTAACATTAATTAATGCCTTGATTTCCAGCATGTTTAAAGATAAATGGTATTTTATTATTCATTCCATGTTCAAAGAACTCCTCCCTCAGATTTATAGCATATTTTTAAAAAATCACAGAAAAACGTATGTGCCTGCAAGTGAATGCTTGGAAGGCAGGAATAATGATCTCAATTCAATTCCATGGACTGTAGACATAACTGAATCCTCAGAGAAATTAAATATACAAACACTGAGTTTTAAATAGCTAGATGGATTTGTATGAATAAAGCCAGCCATATGGAGGAAGAAGAATTATTTAAAGGGAGAGTGACCGAGACATAATCTGATCCTGTGTGAGATAACACGAGTGATTTTTAAAAAATCAAGCTTCTATTTTTCCCAAGTTATTCTTTGTCTAAAGCATGTCCAGTAAGTCATCCCACTAAGACTAGATGGACCCCTCTTGAAGTAAGATGTTATTCAGTGTGCTATGAGAAAATCAGAAAGTAGTCAAAATGAAACTGGCAGTTTCTCATTTAGCTGATATTTGGAGACAGGGGAAGTTAAATGTCAATGTATAGAGACTTCAGAGATACAATCCTGATCTAGTTCATCTATGAACTTTTGCAGTCTGGAGGACATAATTTTTTCATTTAAATACCAGAATGAAGGATATTAGGAACTACATACAGAAGGCTTCTCATAACCGATGAAGTACTTCCCTAGATTTTTCGAAATCACTGCAAGTTAACAAATGCAATCACTTCAGTATGTCAGTACAAGGCATGATTAGTACATGGATGATTGCATCTGTTAGCACCTCATTTCAAAACCCACAAAGTAGGCTGTAATGGTGGCTGTGACCCTGTGGGACAGGTTCGGCAAAACCTGGAACCCTGATTTTATGGTAACCCACGAATCTTTACCATGTGAGTTAGGAACTGATGATGTGAAAGACTCAAGTCTTCCTAGATTTAATTGGTTTTACATGGTGCTTGCTGAAAAAGGCCACATGTAAAGTGAGGTCTTCAGTACTGGATATATTGATACATCCTTTGATACTGGTTGCTTATTTTCACTTCTTTAATATTCACCTTATTTTTTTTTATTATGAATTCAGTGGTGAAATTTTCCATAAACTCAAGACACAGAAGTAAGTTTTAAACATGTATGAAAAACTACACCAAATATTAATTGATATATTAATACATTATTGTATTACCCAAGAATATGCAGTTATTCTACAAGATGCAAATTTATAGATTAAATCACAATGATAAACTTTTACAAATAAACTTGATATACTCAAGCTTTTTTCTTTCATCTAACCCAAGTAAGGAGTCTGCAGTATTTATATTCAAACTGAAGTAGTACTGACAGGAGAGGAATGAAGACTCTATTACGTGTGCATTTCCACAATATTCAATTCAACCTGTGTAAAGTTCTTAACTGATGCTTTCTGTTTCTTATTTTTTTTAATCCCACTTCCTTTATGGGTTTGATTATTTTGTGAGCTGGTTTGATTTTTTACATGTATGTAGCTTTCTGCTTTTCATCAAAGAATGATTTAGTAACAATAATTACATACCAGAAGACCTACAACTTCATGTTCAAGGCCAGAGGTTTAATGACATGAGTATTTGAATAATGTTGATCCTAGTGGCTACTTGGTGCTTTTGGATAGAGTAATTAAACTCCACAGGGAGAGAAAGGAGTACTGCCAAAATATTTTAAGTGCTATCTCAGCAATGTGGAAGTCTTGGCATTTCCCACTGTCATTTTTCATTCTCGAAGTACCATAAACATATGCTGAAGAAATATTTCAAGTACCTGGGAATAATAACACAGGATACTGTGCTATAGACCGACCTCAACTCCTCTGGACATTTTCATTTATTTTTCCAAATTAAGACACTATAGTTCATGAGAAACTAGTGCTGACCCAGGTAGTCATCACAGAAAGAGATGCTATCCTTTCCATTACTGTCACACAGATCTATTGTATCCCTCCATCATGTCTTCTGCTAATCAGAATAGGAGTAATCCTTCTGCCCTCTCCCCACTACAAGCACATATTACACTGCAGATACCATACAAACTGCTGCATTCCCACAGAACAAACTTTAAAGTCTAGTTTTCTATTTTCAGATTTCTTAATTTGTCCCCATATTTAATCCAGAAAGTAGCACCAGGAAAGAGATGAGTATATTATTACAGTTTAGCACCAATGCTTCCATTGACTCAGTAAGTTACTGAGTTCCTGGGAGAGATATGGTTTACATGTATTTGCCACCATTTGGAGTGTGGGTGGAAGGCATGCTTGAACTAAAGGTGTTAAAATGACACTATTAAGGGGTTTGGAAAATGTTCCTCCTATGAGAACAAAATAACCGCAGCCAGTTTTGGGGTTTTTTTGTCTGCGTACAAAGCAGCAAGAAGGACTTGCTGTTGTCCTTGAGAAGTCAGTAGTGCCCGTGTGTGTCTGTGCAGATAGACATCCATACATTTATACAGACATACATAAAAAGAATACTTCATTACAATGAAAACAAGGGTGACTGAAATGATTTCTGCAGTATCTTTATTTATTTCTGCATGCTTGCTTAGAGCTACTCTCAGTCTTAAGCCAGTTAATACAAATAGGAGCGGAGGAGAGGTCCTCCTGCCTCCTCTGTCATCCTGATCATTTCTGTCTGTGCTAAAGGAAGCCCCCTTTACACACACGTTTATATATTGTACAGCTGTTTCTGCTTTGCCTTGTAAGAATAGCTCATATGACACTTGATGTGGCACTAGTTCTCAGTGCTTCTTTTTCTCTCTTTCTCCCTAATGGCTAATTTGGGCTGCTGGAATGGCACATGAATGATTCTGATAGAAGGCCCAGAAACAACAAAATATTTGATATAACAATTTTATTTCCTTTATGCGGTCTATGAAAAACAACTACACTGAGCTGCCCACATGGCCCTGTTGGCAGAGAGAAATTGGAGGTCCCAGGTAGGCAGAAGGCAATGCTTTTGGTATGAAATGTTCAATAAACAAAGTTTTGCATTCTGTGTAAACAGCTCAAGTATTTCTGAAAAGAAAGATCAATATGCTTTTACCAATGATGATGCTGTCATTGATCCAATAGCATTATCTCCTGGTGTTGCAGCTTCCCAAAGCCACGCTTCTGGAGCAGTCTCTGAGAGGACTCTATGGGTTACAACCTCATCTTTATATAATTGTTTTTTTTAGAAATTATTTTTAAAATACTAATGAGTTATTTTTAACAGCTGTTTTCTGAAGCTGAATTCTAAAGCGTAGTGTGCATTCAGCAACAAATGTCCTGACAAACTGGAATAGAGAAAATGCCAGTGAGAGCCCAGTGTCTGTAGCAGGCTCAGTGCCAGTACTCCAGAGCCACACATGCACCTATCTCCAACCTCATGCTTATGATTCAAGACACACTTATTGATGTGCATCAACAATTTTTCCTCCAAACAATGTTAAAAACAACTTCCAGATATATTTTCAATTGCATTATTTTTCATTTAGATGTATTTGAAACTACAGCAACAACAAATCTTTTGCTCATTTTCTCCTTTTACCTTCAGGTTGGTTCTGTTGTTATTGGCTTTTTGTTTTTCTCTCTTCACACCAATACTGCAGGTTTGCGTGTCTCAGAGCCAGAGAGAAATTGATACCGAGACGTGCTGAGAATGCATCAGAGTTACCAAGGAAGTGGTTTCCCAAGCAACCGTATCCACGTGAAATTTGACAGATTTTTTTTCCTTTGCAAGTGTATCATGTTTGCAGCTTTGGAGGAGGCAGAGTGTGGGAAGCATAAGTGATTTTCTCATTGTTAACTTCACCCTTTGAAGAAGATGTGGTGATATTTCTGTATTTGTTAAAGAAAGAGTTAACTTCAGTTAGAGCTCAATACTGATTTTTATGTGTTGTGGGTTTGGTGGGTTTGGGTTATTTTCCCTGCAAGCAGACAGATTGTGGATGTGCCAGATAGTCCTTCAGCATGTGGGCAGATGCTAGAGGCAACATTCTCAGCTGTTACACACTCAGTGATGATATTTACCATTCAAGAAAGCCATGCCAGCACCTTGGTTTGCTCCAGCAAATTGGATGAGACAGTTGCCAGCTTGATGATGTCAAAAAGTGTAGGAAATATCCATGTTTGGTATTAGCAGAAGGATGTGAACCAAGGGAAATACAGGGGCAGAAGTCCTAACTCATCTATGGTGGGGCAAACAAAATGACCATGTGTCAGCTGGGCCTCAGTCAAAGCAGGCAGCATTATAGTTCTGTTTGCATTGAGAAATGATAGTAACGCAGTAAATGTAGCTCTCGGGGGACTAGTTTACTTAATCCTTGCTCTTAAAGGGAAGTAGAAAAGAACAGGTTCAACAGCTTAACAAGCAGTACAATTTAGTGTATTTTCTTAATAGAAAATATTAATAAATTCTGTTTGCTTCTATGTGCTGTGTTCATTAAGTGGCAAAAGCGCTGTTATGAACGGCTCAATCCTGCACAACAAAGAGAACTCGTTCTTCAGTTGAGTTATAGGGACTAAGAAAATCGAAATACCTTTCAATAGCTTGTCTTAAATTCAGCACCGTCTCTTTATAGCCACTTCACACTCAAGTTGAAATCTGAAAAAGAAAATGCGATATTTGCATGAGCAGAATCCCAAAGGTGTGTGTACCAAGCACAAGGTATGTTACCGTAATACTCATTTTGGTTCATGTTGTGTTACTTTCCTTTTCTGACAAATCTTTTCCTGCTTTGACTTTTTTAACTGTTATGTTATGAAAGATTTTTATTTTTTTCTCTCTGACATACGCTGGATTGCAGGTTACCATGGATAATGAAATATTTGAGCTTCAAAAGCTTTTAAAGTATATAAAGAAACCTTGAAGTGTGTTGTGAAACTGTTAAGCATCGTGGTATGAGCCAGCTCTGTTCATACCCAGCTGTGATGGACCTGCCTTTTGCCCATAATTGTAGGTTTCCAAGCAGAGACACCGGAGTGAATAAGCAAGGGGATGGTTGGGCTTTATTGGCTCTGGATCTGTACCAGCCTGGCCAGGTACAAGATGGCTCATAAAAAACCTTATTCTTTTCCATCATTTGATTGTTCCTGCCTTCCTGAACTACTTCATCCAAAGAACTGCCTTTTTAACTCATCTCTCAACCCTTCTTCACGTTCCAGAACTAACATACCTCCTAGGTAAGTATCATGTTCTTTTCAGCCACCTGTATCCAAGCAAGCCTCTCACTTTACCAGGAAATAAACACTGGACACAGACCTGATAAGGTTGTACATTCTGTTCCAAGTTGTGAGAGTACACAAAGAAATCCTTTTGGGTTTAGCGAATGAAATGTTTGAGATCTAGTATTATTTATTTAAAAGGTTGGGATTCACTCATAGTGTGGTGTTACATGTCAGATAATAGCCCTGTGGACAGAAAGTCAAAGAACACTATGGCAGTAGGACCTGGAATAAAGTATTTTCTCCAGGAAAAAGTCAAGTGAGAGAGGTCTGAGCCTTCTGATAGAACTGGAGTGAATGAAAAGCTCTTCCTTCTTGAAAGAGGAGGAGCTCCTCCTCAGGGTATTTTTTTACATAGCTATGAATAACAAAGTTTTGTCGGAGGCCAGATGTGAAGGTTGATTTAAAATTGATAATGCAGAGAGCCTATAAAACTGGCACTCAAGAATTATTTATCTAACTAACCTGCCTATTCAATCTGCTAGCCATCTATCACTTTACCTTCTCCTTCCCCTTTGACTCTTTTATACACCACTCATTTGCCTCTTCGTATGAGATGATTTATCACCGGCTCTTCCTATTCTTATCTGTCAATAGATGAGTTACTTCTTACTTCTCAACATCATCCACGCTCTTTTAACTCCACAAATTACGATCTACATTCCTTCTTTCTTGCTGTCCCCTTCTCCCTCGCTGCAGCATTCATGCTACAAATATACTTTAGACATTTCTTCCAGCTCTCTCCTCCTTCACTTCCAACAGTTGGACCTACAGTCAAATTTATTCAATATTTTTCCATCTTTCTTTCCTAGTTATAACCATTTATCTTTTCATGGAAATGAAAGAGTACTCAGGTCACATGGTTTAGACTGCTCACCCTAAATGCCTGATGTTGAACTAGTATTTTTATGAACTATCTAATGCAGTCCAAAACCTGCTGATTTGAGTGTATTATGGGAACAGGTGGTCCGGGCATAAGCAGCAGTGGGAAGCCTTTAACTAGGTATTAAAAAATGGACGCTTGGCTGAAGAACAAAACCTGAGCAGAAGGGCAGAATTCATTTTAACCCCTCTTCTTTTTCAAATTCATCCATTCCCCTTAAAGGTTAGCACCTTTTGCTTTTGATATGTTACAAGAATATTTATTTAGTCACTGCTTTGCTGAGAACAGGGAAACTGCTGTCTCCTGGGAATGACAAATGTAAACATAAATACAGAATCAAATGTGGTGGTGAAATGCCACAGATTCAAGTGGTATCCTCTACTGAACAACTGACAGTTTTACTTTAAAGTAATTTATGTTTTCTTTTTTGCTTTTGTTATTTAATGGAACTTGATTTATATCATTAGCCTATAATTTAATCTGTTTGATTTCCTTACAGTTGATAGATGATTCTTTTATTAAAAAAAAGAAAAAGGAAAAGAAAGAAAGAAAAGAGGAAAAATCCCAGCAACAAAATCAAAACAAAAAACCCAACCAAATCCTGGTGATATTTTTCAGGTCTCCCTACTGTGTTACATGGGTAACAGGCCTTTTGCAGACACTGTGATGGAAAGTATAAGTACTCGATTGGCTTGTGCAGCATTTCTTGAGCATGAGCACATGCACAGAGGGCTCAGCTGGGTAGGAGAAGGAAGAGAAGAGGATGCTGTGCCGGATCACCTGGCTGTTGGACCTTGCATCATCCCTTCTACTAGTAAGGAGGAAGGTGGGGTGGCATTTTACTCCAGAGAAACACAAGATGCTCTGCTTTATAGACATTTAAAAAGCAGCCTGGGAGAGGATGCTGCAAGGGAGGTGACGGCAGATTTTTTGCCAGCAGGAAGGGTTGAATTTACAACCAAGCTCCCAAGGGGAGGGAGGGATGCTGCCAGGGACCAGCAAAGGGACCCTGTGAGGTTCACTGGACCCTTAAAGCCACTAAAAAGAGGAAAGGTGCTGCCCTGGGTAGACATGGGGAACAGGACAGATTGGCTCTCCCAAAGTCAGTCACATGCAGCCAACCACAAAGCATCATTATTTCTACAATTATTTTATTCTGTTTATTGAGTTCTAGTAACACCTGCCTTCAGAGACTGGGATTCAGTGTAGGGGACATATTTACTTCAAGGAAATGTGGGGTAGACTTGCCTTAAGGCTCTGGTTATCTCAAACTCCTGCCATGTGGTGTTTAATATTTTATGTTGTGGTTTTTTCCTCCCTCCCTCTGCTGCCAGTGTTTAGGAGGATATTGAGATAGATTGTGCTTTGCCCAGCTTGGCAGTTCCCTAAGTTTTGTTGTAACAATTAAATCACCATACCAGAAAGCAGTGATAGTCAAAACTGGTACAGGTGGCTCCTTCCTTGTAGTCAGCTGATTTAGAGGTCTGTGATTAAATATGGAGAGTCAAAAGCATTTTCTATTGGGTGAATGTGTTCCACCATACCCTCAACTTTTCCCTGCACCATTCAGTCATATTACCTCTTGTACTAAATCTGAGACAGGTGAAGGCTTCTGACAAAGTGTCTAGTAGCCTTCCAAGACGTTTCTAGATGTATCACATATGTAGGTGGTACATCACAGGTCTTGCTGAGGTCTGTGAAATCTCAATCTGTAAATTCACCATAAACCCTCTGTCATCATTTTTTGTTGCTGAGAAGTATCCTACACCTGTTTAGCTTTTGAATTTCTCCACCTCACAA
The DNA here is from genome assembly GCA_013398155.1 of Pedionomus torquatus. Classification (NCBI taxonomy): domain Eukaryota; kingdom Metazoa; phylum Chordata; class Aves; order Charadriiformes; family Pedionomidae; genus Pedionomus; species Pedionomus torquatus. Next base: position 154,225 of record VZRU01009534.1, on the reverse strand, counting down.
TTCATCAGTCATGACTGCCAGCACCTGGGAAGGAGCAGGAATGCACAGCCAGAGCAAGACAGCATTATGGCAGCACTGATTTAGATTGGACTTAAGTGCTGTGGAAAAACATCTTGAGGTTTCATATCATACTGTAGAAACACCAGTAAATTCTGTTTTACTCAGGGGATGATTGTCTAGTCATTCTGATGAGATTACATGTAAAGTTGGGAAGAGGCAGACAGTAGTTCTGCTGCAGTATTAAAACTTGTACTTTGAAGCAATTTTCAGGTTGATGAATTTCAGCATCTTCTTGTGGGGTCAACTTTTGAATATGAGACCTCTAGCAGAAAGCAGCTGTCTACTAATACTTGTATATCCTCATCAAGATTTCGGTCAGTGAAAACAACATCCAGGCAGAAGGTCTCCTTGCAAAAGGTTTTAAATACAGGTCTGAGTGCTCTGTAAACATCCTGAAAATGTTTTAACCAGCTGAAACTGGTACCTCTTGAAATTGGGAATTCAGATACTCCCTTCCCAGGCAGCCTCCTACAGAAAGAGGCAGTAAGTTGAAATCTTGTAATTCTGAGTTACAACATTTGCAGAAATGTTTTGCAGTGACAGACATTAACCAGAACATTGTCTTTGGGGTACTTTAATAATTTTCTTTTCTTTTTTAAAAATTCCCCACTATTTCTTCAGAAGTAATGTAATAAGTCTAGTTTTGCTTTTCAGCAAATACCATAGATGCGTTTCAATGTTCTTCCTAATAGTAAGAGGTGTAGTTGACTACCGATAAGGATGTTCGTGGCCATGGATATGGTTCATTACTGGAGATGGGCCTTGCTTTTATGATTTACTAAGCTTATACAGCAGCCAGAATAGTTGAAATTCTATCAAACCGCACATTTGCCAAGATGCCATACAGCTTCTATATGCATGTTGACCTGAATTATTACATCCATCTGCTTCTTTTATTTCATAATGGATTTAAACAGTAACACTGTTTGCTGAATGCCATTATTTCAGAAAAGCCTAAATTCCACCATCCCACTTTTCAATGACTCCCTCCTCCCTAATTGGAAACACCATCTTTCATCCAGCCCATTAAGTCAATTTTGTTTTTAAATGATGAGGTACTGGAAGGAGACTGCTGATAACGTCTTTGCACATTAAAAACCTTGCTTGTTGAAGCTGTGGTGGAATAATAAAAGTTATAATAATTCATACATAATCTGTGACATTTATATTCTTTCATTACATCTGAGGAAAAAAATAATCTTATAAACTAATTCAGAGATTTCAGGGCTTAAAAAGAGAATTTGTCATTGAAGCCAGAAAGGAAAAATGCTAAGAAGGCTGTTTGGTTGGTTTGTTTTTTGTTTTTACTGCAATAACAAATGTTATAAGTTTTCTTGTAGAAAATATGCAGTTGCTGTTTCTACTGGAATGAGGTTTCAGTGCAGTCAGTTACCAGAGGCTTTACTTTGTCTCAGACGAGAACAAAAAAAAAAAGTCTGAGCATTTATAGTTGTGATTTCTGATCTTTCTGGTATGTGAATCTGCTTGAGGTACAGTTAGCCAACTGCTGTAAACAGGGGTATTTGTGCTGAAGTCAGTAGGCTAACCTATTTACCTAAATTCAAGATAGAGTGGAGGGGGTAGCTCTTTCAATATTGTAAAACTATACTGGGAAGGAATGTCTCCATTTTTACATTAATGTCTTCATTCTCACTTCACGAGCAGTCCATTCAAGCTGTAGAGATGGAGCTAATGACAGAAGAAAATCTGAAATGCCACCATTTCTGCATATATTTCGTAACAGTAATCAGTCTTCCCCGCTTTCAACCCCAACTCTCTAGGCAGCTAATGATCCTCCATGTTTTCTGTAAAGACTTTTCCTTTAGGAATCTCTAGGGAAGCACACCATTATGGCATTTTCATACTATGGCAATACTTTTTGTTTACTTCTTTTTCTCTTATTTTACATAAAGCTAGGAGGCTGAAGAGTGCTGCTTTTTCATATGTACAAATCCTTTACTTGGGTCTGTAGGGTACATGGTATCTGTGACACTTACGGAGAATAGTAATAATTCTGCAAAAACCTGTTTTGCTATGTTTAGCTCCTTTTGTCCTAGGTGCACTAACACTAAAGTGTCTCTAAAAGCCAACTGATAAACAACTAGTGACAATCTTCTGCTCTTGGACTACCTATGAACCGCCTGTCATTTTTTCGCAGATGTATCCATTTGCATTTACTTTGTGCATTTTGTGTGTCTACAGCAAAGGTCAACCTCAACAAATTATGGCCATGAAATATTTTCTGCAAATGTACACGTTAACATACACTTTCTGGGGCCACAGGACCACAGTGGAGGTCACAAGACAAACATCTGAACAGGTACGTGTTTTGTTTCCAACCAGAAAAATGTCGTCCTGCTATAAATATTTCAATGGGAGGAAAAGCAAAACACTCCCTTCACCCCCACTCTTTTTGGGGGGCAACATGGTGGTGGTAATATTTGCAAAATGTGCCTGAACCAGCTTTTATTTCAGAACAACAATGTGGATTTATAGCATTTTGAACCACGTAATGGTGGAGATGTGGTCCTAAGGGCTAGACTGAACCTTGCTAAAATAAAACTCTCAGACTGCATGCAGTGTAAAAGTTTGAGGCCTCAGTACCAATTGTCTTGGTGGCCTGTTACTATTGTTCCAAATTACTCATTAATGGGAATACAATCAAAATTCCTTTCAAGTACTATTTAATTTTACTAACCCTAGTCATCCTTTTTTAGTAAGTTTAGGTTTGTGGGTTTTTTAACTTCCCAGCTTGTATCATTGAAGAGACACAACTATATAATGAAAATGCATTTGAGGTGGGTTAACTGAAATGACAGCAAAAATTACACTGAATTTGTAATTACATAAGACAAATGATACTGTAGAATTCACAGCTTGACAATCTGCACAGGTTCACCTAAATTGTACAGGACCACTTTTCCCTTTTTTCCTTTGTGTTCTGTTCTTTTGTACAAGAAAAGAGGGGGTTTCCTGTCATGCCCCACAATACATGATTATGATTTACTACAGTCAAATGTTTCTTGAGTGCTGCTGGCACAAATCCTGAGGGTATTGAACAGTACTAATTGATGGGACAAGAGAGAAAAGTAGGTATAAGGGCTGGAGAAGGAACCTATGCGTGTGTGAAATGGATGAGAAAAATGGGGGAGTTACAGGCATTACTGAAATGAAAACAAAGATTGTGGAAGTACTTAAGAATTATTGAGAAAGAAAAATAAACTTTCACTTATCTCTGAAAACAGAAAGGAGATACCTTTATATAAAGTTTCTTATCATTTACTTGAGCCATGTTTATTCTAAGACAGTATTTATTAAAGACAATTATAAAACATCTTTTTTAGCCATGCACTAAAAGTAAAGGCGTGTCCCCATGTTGACTTACATCTTACTTCAAGCAAAATAATTTCCCAGTTCCTTTTCTTTTAACAGTTTTAACCACTTGGTTATTCAAGAGGCTTTTAACATGCTTCCCTAGCAAAACCTGTGTTCCACTAAGTGTTTTGGCTCAGTTGTTCGTTTATAGAAAGCTATGGTTTCATTTTAAAATAATGTCCTTTTTAAATCCAAGGAGCAGTTAGAATCATGGCTGTTCCCCTTTCACTTCCTGATCTTTTCTTGATTCTATTACATCCGAAAATGTAGAAATGCCCTTCTGTGTATATGAAGGATGGCTCTGCTTTCAAGAAGTGCTAAGTCATGTTCTTTAAATGGCATTAGCTTGTTAATTCCACGTGTTTTCATTGTGACAAATTAATCCACTTCAAAGTAATTCATTCAAGAATTGTTCAAACAATAATTTATGAATGGGGCTTTTATCTTGAGGATCCAAGTAACACAGACACATTCTGGCAACAGCAACTGCTTTAGTGCATAATTTCTCAGAAAGATTATTCCTGAAGTTTAAAAAATAATCTTAGCCTTAGCCATTGGCACTGAAATTTTATAAAAGTACTTTTACAAGTATTTTTACAGGCAATTTTCTACCAAGTGACCTTCTATCTAAGGTTTGATGGACGCATTAGTTAACTTCAGTTTCCATTTAATATATAAAGAACATTTGCCTATGTTTCATCTTTCTTGCTAACTGTGAACCGTCTGCATTATATTTCATACTTATGTCACTTAGTGTCCCTCACCATAATGAAGATATAGGATCTTCCAGAACAAGCACCTACGATTACTGTATTTATTACTCATATTTTAAAATGGAAAAAAGTGATAGAGCTATTGCAAACACATTTAGTTAGGATGCATTTCATTAAATAAAGCAATGAGAATACATAGAGCAATAAAGGAAGCAAAATAAATAAATAAATAAAGGAAGCAAAACAGGAATAACTGTTTGCACTAAGTCTTCAAACAATAAAATACTTCCTTCATTAACTCCCATTTCTTCTATCTTGTATGGGTAACACCCTTCTCTCTCAGAAAAGCACCAAATCTGTTTTTGAGGTATTCAGTGCTGTCTGAGAGATCACGGATTTTCATTAGCTGAGAGTTGAGGTTTGTTTCTGTTTAGCAGAAACTCACAATTCAAAGTTCCTGTAAGTAACTGGTGAATTCAGACACCAGTTGAGCCACGCCCAGTAAACGATGAAGAAAAGGAAGATAACAGTGTGTCTTTTATGATGCTCATTCCACATACAAGCCAGATATTCTTCATTGTGACCCCTTCTTGCTGGATCTTTTATTTCATCTTATTTTTAACAGGAAGCAAAGACGAAATTTGATCAGGATTTCAACTAATACACAAAACTAAACCCAGGATTTAGAAAAAAATTACAAGTAAGTCCAGTGCTAAAATTCACATATCAGTGAAGCCTTAGAGAAGCATAGAGCTGGGACTTGGATTCAGAATTGTCTTTGTGAAGACTTCCTTTTTGAAAAATAAATAACTGAATCCTGGGTCTCTCAGTCAATTTTGGCTTATTACTGGATAGTGAACTATATGAAAGGAAGTATTAACGACTTCTAGTACTACAAAATAGTTCAAAGTTTTAAGCATATATAAGAAGGTTCAGAAGTAATTTCTCAAATATGAATTGCATGAGGAGAATGAATTATGTTTTAGGGACTGTCATGTAGCAGTGCACATTCCTATCCTTTGCAAAACTGTCTTTACTGATGGCAGTGCCCATTACAGAAATTCCAAATCCCTCCTCTCTGATTTTCTGATCTTTCTCAGACTATTGAGACTAGTCTTTGACTCTGTACATACAGTTTCAGAATTCTGAATCTTTTTATTTTTTCCATTCATGATCCTATTAATTTCCAAAGTGTTTCTTTACTTTTGCAGATTTTTTTCCAGTAGATGTTTTTATTTACTTATGTTGTTTTTACAATTTACCTTTGGACACTAAAAAACTAATAATTTTGCTTCCAAATATGTTGAATTGTTCTTGGTTTTTCTTTCTTTTTTCTTTACTGAGTTTTATTCTTGACAAAAATTTGAAGAACAGAATTTCAAAATTTTTTTTGCATCAGTACAATATCAATAGCATGGTGAATGCAGAAGTTATTCTACAGAAGGTAGAATTTTGAAGGAAATCGTTGAATCTATGAATGTTTTTGGATTATTTTTTTTTATTATTTCAATACAGTCAGAATGTAATGCAGGAGGAGCAATGAATATTTCAGCTCACAGCTGTGAGTTGTATGTTTCCAAATGGAGAATGAACAGGTATTAGCACATAAATTCACACATGTAACCTTGGAAAAAATTTCTGAAATCCCTATCTTTTCTTTGTTTCCTGCTCTGCCCAATTACTACCCCAATTCTCAAGGCTTAGTCAATCTTCAAAAATTGTCTGTCTTTCTATTTGTATGAGTGTGACTGTACCCAATTTATTACAACGCTCCATTCCCACTTCTTATCTTCAACCCTGAAGTACTTTGAGATTCTTTGTATAAAAGACGTAAGATAAAGCGAAATTAAATGAAGCTGAATTTGGCTGAATCTGACTAACCTCACAACTTTCAAACTTGACAAGAGGAGTTAAGATAGCAAGTTCAAGTGATATATTAGACAGGAAGACACTGTCCCAATTACTATTTCACCTTTTGTCCAAAACCTTCCAGGGAGAATAGATCATTGAGAATAATTTCGTCGATTATCTTTGATTTGCTGCTGATATTATTGCTGCCACTAAAATCTTAGAAACAGCTTTTGGCAGGTATCATAATGTTCACCTGGATACTCAGGACGTTCTGAAGAGCACTAAGGTCTCACTTAAACTGACAATAAAGGAAAAAATGACTCAAGCGAATATGAAAAAGTTAGAATGCACTGTAGAGGAAAATGACACTTTATTTAAATCTAAGGGGAAAAAATGGATTTAGAGAGAGGGAAATTTAGGCCCAGTTTATTTACACTGATCAACAGTTATCCTATTTATGATTGCACATTGAATTCAGGTATTTATTTTACACTGAGCTATTCTATTACAGCAATAACTTAGTATTGTTGCAAAGAAGAGCAATCATCAATTTATAAATCCTGGTAGATAATATATAAACATAATTTATTTTCTGAAGCTGAAGAGCCTGGCATTTAACACAGTATGGAACTTGTCATTTATATCCAGACTTTGCTGTGTATAGCGTGACCAAGTAAATTGAATCTTTCTTTTTAGGAGCTTGTGACTATGCATCATCAAAAAGATTCAAAACCGTTTCAAACCAAGCATGGTATTTTCTTGCTCTAGAGAAAGGATGATGTGAAAGGATTAAATCAGTGAGGACACTAGTAGAGTGCGTTCTCTCAGATGGAGACAGAATGATTTCCCTCAGCCCTGTGAACTCCCCACTACCCTCCTGCTCTCTCTCATCACTACCTGATTACCCCAGGTTTAAAAGCTTTACTCTCTTGGATGTCTTAGCTTTAAGAAGAGAAATCTTTGTCAGACACGCTGGCCATAACAAGAACTTGTAATTAATTGCATATGCTTCTACAAAAAGGGGCTTTTTTCGGTGTGAAGTCTTTATCTTTGTTACTGACTTAATCCTTATTGTTTTCTCACAAATAGATTTCTCTGACTTAGTTCTGGAATTCTAGATCGTTTCTGCCAAGAAGAAAACCCAAGAGCTATGTGCTATTTATAATAAATAGATATATCACACATAGTTCCTAAAGAAAAATACGCAAAGGGCACATCTTCAAATGTGTGATAGTGTGACCTCATGTCCTGCAGACAGATTACACCAATTTACAGCCAACGATGTCTTATCTGCTCTTCTTCTTTCTGTAAGTTAGGCTAAACTGATTTGATTGTGATTTGGGGTTGTATTTTTATAAAGAATGTTTTAAGGCACGGCGATTGAGTTCCAATATTGACATAAGAACTGATTATTGACATTAAATTTGGATTTGACAATAGGAATTAATACAAATTCTGTTAATACATGACAGCACATCCCTGAAATTTATGTATGACTTGGCATGAAAGTCCATTTTTGTAGTTGCTTTTATATATCAACTTCAAAATCATGTGAAACCTTTGGCATATGCAGCTGTACTCTCTTTTTTTAAAGTTTATACCTCTTAATGAGATTATTTTTCATGGTTTATGAAATGTTTGGTCATAAAGTGATCATTTAATTCTTGTCTTTTAATTGTAATGGACCGTTATTGCTGCTGATTTACAATATATTATCCTCTTACAAGCAAATTTAATCACAGGAGCTCTATTTCCCTCTAATCTTTATTAGTACAGTGGAGAGAAAACTCTGCCACGTATTATCTAGCAAATAACTGAGTATTTTCAAAAAAGACAACATTTCATGAAAACCAACAACCAAAATTTAGTTTTTATTAAAGAGTAACTTGCAAATATCTGAATGCCTATAGAATAAGGTCTAGAAAGAAAATATGACAGTCTTCGTATATCAACACCAGTAATTCTCTCCATAATTATTTAGAACTGTTCATAATTTTTTAAACTTAAAAAGAAATAAAAATCATAGTTGCTTTATTTTCCTCAGGAAAGAGTAACTAATGATGCGAAGAATTTTCAATTTACTTTGCCAGAATTAAAATGAGGATGTCTCTTCTTTTTCTTGCCTGTGCCTCTGTTTCCCATTATGCTGAGTTTTCTAAAGAAAAGTGTATAAATAACAATTTTATAAAGAAATTACTGTGAAATTGAGGGAGGGGGAGTTTTACTTACAAAAATGGATTACTTCAGCTGACTTGTTTTTACTTAGGAAAGAGATTTTTGTAGACTTTGACATCTGCTCATAGAGTAACTTGAGTGTTTTAAAAAATTAGCTTCTTTTTTTTTTAAAAAGAGCCAAGTACTCATCTTTTATGAGTGCAGACAAATACATAAAACAATAAAAAAGTTCCCACATTATTTGTTATCGCCCATTATGTCAGAAGTGGCTGGTGTCTTAACAGAGTCAGTAAAACTCAATGATGTTTCAACCACTTTTAGCAACTTTAATTGATGGACCTTTAACTGAAGTTGCAGATAGGTGTGTGTTTAAATTTAAAGGCTGAGGGGCGTGCACACGCTCTGTCCTTCTCACTTTGCAGGGAGAAGACTTCCTCTACAGCAGAGGGATGGAGTGAATATCACTGAGCCTGTACCACCTGAAAACATAATAGTTACTCTCATTAAAGTTCCAGTCAATGTTTTTGATGCAATTGATTCTTGCAAGGTTAGAGACTCAAGCTGTTAATAGATGTTCATAATTGTGTTCACTTGTCAATATTTTTACATCTGTTGGTATTCCAATTTGAGAGGGGTGTTAAGGTAAGTCAGGTGTTGTATCATACTTTGCCACCTATGTTGCTTGTGTTTGATCCTGATAATTTTGAATTAATCTTCAGAAGAAGGCAAATATTAAAGTATAGGTTATGTTTCCAGAAATTTTATTTTATACATACTTGAAAGAAATAGTTGCAGAAACTTCTTTTTTTCAGGATAAACTTTAAAATAAACAGTGTGTCAGGCCACAGCCAATTGATTCTGAACGCTAAGCCAGAGAAATGAGTAAATCCCAAATTCTAAATAGAATTGAGAATCAATGAGTTTCATTTAATAACCAAACATTTGAATTACTTATTAAAAGTTCTATAGATAGCTGTACAGAGAAAATCTTATGCCTTCAAAATAAACAGTAGAAAAAAAGTAAATGCTGTAATTTAAGCACTGTGTTTCCAAGATAACATGCAATCAGAATAATTAATAGAAATGCAAATACAATACTAGTTTCTAGGAGAGCTTTATCTTGTGAAAGAAATCATTTAATTATAGTGACAAAGCTTGCAGCTGAAACAAAAGAATGAAGAAAGATATTTTTTCCTAGAAGTGAGTAGGAATTTTCTGATGATACATTTTCTCATTAAGAAAAGTAAGTTTATGAAAAGTGAAACTTTCTACTGGAATACACCTGTTTCTTTTTTTTCTTTTTTTCCAAAGATCGCTTTTCCTATCCTGAAGGTAATTTCTGATTAGCCAAGAGACTGATTCTGAGCAGAGCAAGGATTTCCTTACCCACAGCCACCACAGTTCCTATGAGAGGAAAACTGTCAGAGTTCCTACTCTTAATATAGCACACTGACAACCACAATGTGGTTTCCCCGCAGCCTAAGCAAACATGCAAAATGTAGGTACATATGTAGTTTTGTTAATTTTTCCTCCTTTCCCCCTCTTTCCTCTGTCATGAAAAGCTTTGAGAGTGCTTTAGTTTGCTGCGATATACAGTGGGAATAATCTGAAATCTCAGAAGTCTGTTAGTTCTTCTCCTGCTTTCACACAGCAGTAGCCCTGATTCCTCAGTCCTGTCTTTGACTGTATTTTATATGTAGGATGGCCCATGAGCTGCTGGCCTTGCTTCCTTCAGTACATGGCTACACTGGATTTTGGTTCAGACCAAAATGGAACCAAGACTCAGTTGCAAACTCAGTGCAAGTTGGGGCAGAGGGGTTGGTCGGTGCTCAGGGATACAGTGCTTCGCTCAGGGAAAATGGATCATTGGGATTTCAGCTGCTATGCTCTACTTAGGGAGTTAGGAAGAGGAGAAAGATTCCTTAGCATTTGAAAATGAGAGATGAAATAGATCTGATTGGTTTGAGTTAAGATTTGAATGCATTTTGCTTGCTTGTGATTGAAATCCATAGATAAATTCATTGTAGTGAAGATCTCTGCTAGAAATTATCTACAGTGAATGAGTGGCAATATCATGCAAAATGAAACAAATTTCAAAGTTTCATCTTGTATTGAAAGATATGCATTTTTAAACTTTGAACCTCATCAGGACTCAACTTCGTTGTGCCTTTTGTGTTCCCCATTTCAAAGTCTGTGAAAAAATACTGTAAGCTTTTAATTATTTTTTTTTACTTCAGTTTTGCAAATATTTTGCTCTAATCTGTTATCAGAGAAACATTATAGCCTAGAGTTACTTGGTTATCACTGCGGGAAACAGTGATTTCAAACTTTATTTATCATGGAAGAAACCTAAGTGATGGAAGTTAGCTTGCACTTTTTAAAAATCTGAATTCCATTTCTTACTATATCCTAATTGCTTTTAGTGTTTGTACTTGACTGAGGGCTATGACTTTCATGGATAACTTTTAATATTATTAAATGAAAAAAAAATTGTGTCTTGGTTTCTTTCTCCCACTCTTCCATAAACTTCTCTCTTAACCCTGAAACAAATTGATCTCCTTGCTGTAGATAGGCAGGGAAAAACAATCTGAGCAGTTCTGCAGAGGCTGTGAAATGTTTAAAATGAGTAACTAATTCAAAAAGCTTTCTGAAAATGTAAGTATCACCCAAGATATGTAAGGATTGATTTTTGGAATAGTATGAGCACCCATAAATTATTACAGATTTTTCAAGGTTCAGTGTTATTTTTTTCAGATGCATATGAAAATGTTTCTGAAATATTCCTACTAAATGTACTACTTTCTGAGATTATTGAACCAAGTTATGTTGCATGGCTAAGTGCATGTCTAATTTTTTCTTTCTCTAGATCCACTTCCGAGGTGCCTGACGTTTACCTGTGCAAATGCAAATCCCCAGTCCATGCCAGGGCTGCAGTCTCCTGGCTACCCGCCGTCCTGGCGCAGTTGCCTGCAGGTTTGGTCGTTTGTTCCTTTGGGGACTCGTGAGCTGTTACTTAAGAAGGAAAGGAATCTCCTTTAAAATGCAAGTATGTGATTTTTAAAAGCAACCTTTGATTTGATGTTGGAAATCAACTGTATGAATAGTGGAAACTTACTTGTGTGTAACGATGTCAGGAAAGCATTTTGATAAAGCAGTTTACATGCATATTTAAGTCGCTTAAGGGATTGGCATACCCTGATGGTGACTAACTCTGACCTAATTTCTTAGATCACTTCTGAAGCTGTCTTTGTCTCAGGCTACTCGCTGCTGTCTTCAGCATTAAACCGTTCTGAAGCAGATTTAGTGCTTTTATACTTCTGTATTCCAGGATGTGGGCCTTTCTTTTTAGGAGAAGATCCGGTCTTAAATGTACCTGAGGTACTTTCTTACAGCTAAACCAGTGCAGAGGAAAGCAACACTGCGAGATGCATCCCAGTGCCTGGGGTGTGCTGGCAGCTTGGTTTCACCGGGAAATCATAGAATCATAGAATGGTTAGAGTTGGAAAGGACCTTGAAGATCATCGTGTTCCAACCCCCCTGCCATGGGCAGGGACACCTCCCACTAGGGCAGGTTGCTCAAAGCCCCATCCAGCCTGGCCTTAAATACCTCCAGGGATGGGGCATCCACAACCTCCCTGGGCAGCCTGTTCCAGTGCCTCACCACCGTCACAGGAAAGNCAGGTCCGTGTCCTTTCTCTGTTGAGGACTCCAGAGCTGGACACAGGACTCCAGGTGGGGTCTCACGAGCAGAGCAGAGGGGCAGAATCCCCTCCCGTGACCTGCTGGTCACGCCGCTTTGGATGCAGCCCAGGGCACGGCTGGCGTTCTGGGCCGTGAAAGGCTTCGTCCTGTCGATGAAGCGGGATCTTCTCACGCCTGCGGGACCCGCGTCCGGGGGCGCCTCACGGCGGCACGCGGCCCGCGAGCCGCGCGCGGCGACACGAGGCCGCTCAGGGGCCGCCAGGGCGCGCGGCAGGGGGCCTTTTCTGCTGGGCAGCTTTCCAGCCCCTCTTCCCCAAGCCTGTAGCGTTGCCTGGGGTTGTTG
>VZRU01009534.1:79750-141983 GCA_013398155.1 Pedionomus torquatus | reverse complement strand
GGCGGGGAGGGAGGCCCCGCCAGGGCGCGCGGCAGCCGGAAGCGGGGCTCCGTCCCCCGGGGCCGGGGCGGAGCCTCGGGGGGCTCTTGCCCTCAGGCTCTCCCGGCAGCCTGGTGTCTGAGGCACGCAGGGCTGACTGCAGCTGCCGTGTTGGGATTCAGAGGTATTCAGGGGTTCATAGCTTCTAGACTTGACCTCAGGTAATTAAATTAGACTTCTGCTCCCTTACCCAAAAACCTTCTGATATTAGTGCTTTTATAATGAATTTTTTGACAAGACTGATGACAAATGCAGTCTCTGGCCCAGTTATCCTTCAGAGGCCTTAACTTTTTCTAGTCTGCAGTAAGCTAAACCAAGCAAACTAAATGCACAAACAGGCCTTGGTTTTCTATGTCCAGAACTTCTTTTATTTTTATTTTTATTTTTATTTTTATTTTTATTTTTATTTTTTTTAGGCACATCTTTGTGGTTGTCTTTATGGAAACGTGTGTTAAAGCAGTGCGTCTGATTAGATTCCCAGAAGTAAAAGCAAGAGATCACGGTCCTATCCATAGTCTTGCAACTAAGCATATGTAATGCTTGCTGCAAAGACAGTTTGTGCATGCATCATTTGATGACAACTTACTGTAACCAAAATGTTATTTCATTCTGCTATGAATGAAAAAAATGTTCTCAATCTAGTGTTCATTTACATGTTCAAAGAACATATGTTTATAATATCAGTATACTATGCCAGCCCCAGTCATATAGTTCCCATTCACCACAGAAATGTGGGAGCTTCTATCGCTGGTAGTAGTTGACTGAATGTAGTATTTTGTAATACTGAATCCAGTGTTCCAATAAACATCTCATTTGAAGTGGTAATAGCAGACTATTACTTTAAGCAGCCTTAACCTTCCTTAGCTGTAACAAATTATTTAGAATTATTCAGGATAAAGTATATAGGTGAGATGTTAATAGAGAACCCGTTAGACCAAAATACTGTTTTAATCAAGAATTTGAAATGCAGACTAGAGTAGGATTTGATACTATAATAACACCTTTCATACTGAAGGCATTCTAAAGCAATTTTCAGTAATGAGCTAGATAGTGTGGGTGCTCTGACTGTGTGGGGAATACAAATATCAATAGCCACAATTTGTTCAATGTAAGCTTTCTTACACAGAGATTGGAGTATGGAAATAGGCTGCATACCTGCTTGAAAATCATTTAAAAAGAATGCCAGCCCTTTAACCTCAGCACAAAGAGGAATTAAATAGCTAAGTTAACGGTTTTTTTCATCTTCAGCAGTCATTTTGAGGGTTCCACGTCCCTTCCCCCCAATACCTCAAGTCTCAAAAGTAACAGACATGCATACACTCTCACTGCAAACAATCTGGGAAAAAAAGCAGCTGTATAGCTAAAAGCCCAACAATATTAAGACAAGGAAAACTGCAGAAAGAGCGCGCGTAAGTAAAATATGGTGGACTTTAAAGTTCATTGGTGTCAGCAACTATGTTACTTCTCAACCACCAGCATAAAAGGCTTCCAGAGTCTCACTGCTTCCAAGTTAGAGAGTGGATTGTAGCCAAAAACTCTCAGAGTGTGATTTAAAGTGGTTTTTATTTTAAGAAAAGGAGAAAGGAAAGATTCTGTGTTCTTGTATCTGGAAATCAATAGCCATATGGTAAAGATTTACATGATCAATGTTTTCTGCTTTAAGATCTTATGCATTGGAATGCTTTGTATATTAGTGCCTTGTATCAACACTTTGGCAATAAAGTCTGGAAATGATTTAGGTATTGCTAGAAAAAATCCTCATAGTTGAAGCAGAAGTCTGTAAAACATGAACAGCAAGATCTTCGTATACTCTATTAGCTTCACTAGAGAAAAATAATTTGAATATCTGAAGTGAGAAAAAGTTTTTGTGAAGTACGAAGTGGAAAGTTAAAGAAAAGATGTGATTTTACTCTGATTGAAGGGCTGAACTCAGTTGCAAAAGGCAACTTTAATAAAAAATGCTTAGAAGGTGACAATATTATTTGACTAGTAGAGACAGGGATATGAAAATATTTTAAAGGTGTTACTCCTAAGGAAGAAAAGATCTTTGGCCAGTAGAGCAAAGATTTTCCTATTGCAAGGATCAAAGATTTTGTTCTTACTTTCTGAAAAATGCCAGTAACTAGGATTTGAGCATACCAGCTTCCATGGGTAATACAGGGTAAAACAGACTGACTTCCAAATAGAAATATGTGGGACAGCTACAGAAAAAAGTATAGCTTCCTCTGTACAAGATACTGGAAAACTTGTTTGTTGTTTTGGCAAATACTTCTTTCATCAACTCAAGCAAAATTCTGGAGCAATTAGTCTTCTGTGTGTCGGAACACCAGATCCTTAATTTCTTTCTTTCCTTATCTTCTATTTATAAAATGTTTATCTTCATACCCTTCCTGCATTTGCAGGGATGGTGTTTTGAGTTTCAGATAACCAGTGTGGTTGAGATGTTCAGATGTCACTGTGACAAGTATCACTAACAGACATAAAAATTCAAATACATGTGTCTTCTGTGACATTTTTATTATGCGGGTGAAACATTTGTATTCTGATAGAATTTCTTTGCATGTTTGGCCTTCATGACTCTCCGTGTTTGTTCATATCCATCTGAAATGTATTTTTCTGTATGTTCTACCTTTTGAATTTCTCTTGTTTCTGTTAACTAACTCACTTGAAGAGGAGACAAAATAATGCAGTACCTTAACATGTAAGTGTTTTGCAGTGATGTACCTCTCTAGATGAGCAAGACAGAATGGACAACCTTTTAGATTTAAAAAGTTAGGAGAAAAAAATGCCCTGTGGTAGTTGTTTGCCAGTCTGCAGATTTTTGTAACAGGTAAACCAATGGAAGCTCCAAGTGTTTTTAAAGAATATTGCCTCCTTGCGCATCAAAACATTTGGCAGGACAGAGACCATCATACCTCAATGAAAGAGACAGCTGCAGGAAAAAGGAAAAAGGGGACCTGATCTTTGAGTAAAAAGATGAAAAATTGATGTTGAGTTCATTATTCTATGTTAATACTTTCTTGCTTAACTTTACTTTGAATGAACTAGAACCCCATTTGTCTGTTATCTGTGTGAACATCTAGAAATGTCATGCCACAGTCTTGAAGGATCTGAAATGCTTTAAATGGAGCACGAGAGAGGGAGAGAAGTATTCCCTAAGCAAAACCCTAAGGTACTAAATGTTTTTCTTTCCCCCTTTTAATTCTATAACTTCATAAAATTTATGGGGGATTGTTTTCTGAATGTTTTTGAAGCTACTTAGCTCTACTTACATTGTTCTCACAATTACCTTTCTAATGACTAGAAAAATTACCTTGTAAATCTTGTCTCATTTAAACTATGGTTGCAAGTAATTCATGCTGAAGCGTACTTTGAGCTGGCTGTTTTGCTTAAAATTAATCTCATAAGTTTACACTCTTTAAAATATATAAACTAGTTTATTTCAATTAATTCTGCTTGTTCTTATCAGTAATTTTTACAAAAGTGTATGTATCTATATATTGAGGGAGGGAGGATTAATAAGCAGTGGTTCATCTCTAAGAATGGCATTTTGGAGTTCACAAAAAATATCAAAAGCTGCCATACTAGATATGAAATAATTTTGCCAGTACTTACCTATTATATAAGTAGTTCTTAAACACGCAGTACATCACTGCCTGCCTTATTTGCATTTGTCATGTTCCAGGGCTATTCCCTTATCAACATAATACCCTCTGCAGTTGTACTGCTTGCAATAAATTGCTGCTTCTTTTTCTTTTGTTCTCAAGGTTATCCTAATCTCTCAAGAACACTTAAGGACACTAAGGCTATGAAGAAACAGAGAAAGACAACTGAAGTTCTATTACAAGCTAGTAAGTTCAACATTTTGACATTTGGTATTTACAGTGAAGAGTACAGAAAAGCTATGGAGACCTTGCACTATTGTGCACCAAACTGTCACTCTCATCGCACTCTCTCAATTTGCTCTGTGAACAAAATACTGCATAATGATGACATGGAAAATTTTGGTAACTTTAAGGCTGATAAAAGGCAATCACATGTCTAGTTTTCAGGGATAATTCCTTTATTTGTAAAGTGTCAGTGGAAGTGAGGAGAGACAGATCAACATGCAATTTATCTGATCTAATTATAAACATTTAAAGATGCCTGTTCTTCAGTTATTGAAAGTATTGGGAGTGGTTGGCTCAGACTTCTGCATCAAGCATTTAGGTGCCTGACTTAAGTCATATCAGTCCCACACTGTGTGTCTAACTAAGAGTTCTGGAGCTCAAAAATTAAATTCCCAGTCCAGTTAACAGAGAAATGTAGCTCAAGCAGACTACAGAGAACTTAGCCTTTTGCAGTATTCGGTGCAGAGGCAATGAATTCAGTACTACTTGAAAATGTCTTTTGCATAGGCATAATAACTTTAAAATCACAAAATATTTATAACTGATGAAATATGAGACAGAATTAAGCTATCATGACTTTGGATATTATGTCTACAACACAGACTAGATATCCTTATTCTGAAAGATACAAAAAATTACATGAGGAAATTACTAGAGAGAATAATCATGTAATTTTTTAAATCATTGTTATTTTGATTTCTCTGAGTAGTATCTGACTCTTGACATACTTCTATATGTATTGTAGTTTTCAGTGTCCCTTCTAAATTTCGAATCAATGACAACTCTGAGAATTTTCTGAAAGTGTCAGATGTTAAAATCTCATTATTTTGTTATTTTTACCAAGTATATCCATAGACATTTTATTCCTATGGTTTCATTTCTTTGGCTCTCATACTCTCAAATAGATTAATACAATTTTTGACACCCTATAAAATTACATTATGGGCACCACTGACTTGTTTAGTCTTGCTTTTTCATTCATCAGAACTGAGATAACATTGGGAGCCACTTTAAATGTTGTCACTGACATAATCAGTATTTTTGAGGTGTTTTTTAATGAAAAGGATGATTTTTTTTGTAAACATGATATTACAACATAACTGTTAGCTGGTTTCCTGTGAAACACTTCAAAATGTAGTTCTTTCTTCTGCTTCACGGTTGAATCCAGTCCACTGAATCCAGCTTAACAATCTACATCTTGGAGAAAATATTAGTGCTTGCTCTGCTTTAGGTCCAACTAAACATTTAGACAAGTTTTAATTGAGATATGTTTGGACAATGTAGCAACAATTTGAAGTTGGGAGTAAAAGCAAAATTAGTTGCTCGGGCACAAGCCCCTGGCTTGTTATGGAGAAAGATGATTACTATAATTAGTGGCAGTGAAGATGTGCAATTCTCTCTATGAAATGGCTGTGGATGATCTCCAAAAAATTACTATGCTGGCTGTCTAGCCAGAGAAATATCAAAAAGGGACACCTGTGTTCCAGATAGGAATAGCTGTATGTGCGTTGTTGCATAAGCTGTCACTGCGCTCCCCTGTACTGTACTTGTTGCTGGAGTCAGCCTAATCTGGACAATCAGTTCCATTTGAACAGGAACAAAAAGAGAGATGGACAGCACTTAAGTGCTTTCTTTTAAGGAAAGATCTCTTTTCCTTGACTTTTCTTCCTTACTGTTGTAGATTATATTTCTGCTTTTATTCTGGAGGTCAACCTAGGAATTCATCTTCCCAATTGCTGGCTGTAATTCATAGGCAAGAGAGTAATACTCAACCTTTCTTCTCCCCCTACCCCCCCAGTAAGTAGTCTCTTAATTTTTATATAGAAAATGGCACATCCTCCATACGAAGCTTGAAAGCACCTCTGTCTTTCCATCTGTGCATTTTTCTTAGGTGGTAGAAACATAGATTTGAACACCACTTTAAAGAAGAAAGAGAATGAATCATGGGTCATTACTGCAATGAATAAATTTTTGTCTAAAAGCAAGGGGAAAGGAAATCTGATTCTTTCTGGCCATTTTGAAAAAGGAAACAATTCCAGTGATTTTTAATTATTTTTTTTTTAAGAGGAAATCAGTTTGTTTGCAGTATGCTTTAAGAACTACTTACCCAAAACCTTTAGAAGAATGGGCAGAAGAATGCTTAGGTTTGCCATCTGCAGTGAGGTACATGACACTTAACTCTTTCAGAACTTAATTGTTTCTCATCATTTAGAGAAGCTGAGATTATTTTTTTTTATCCGAAGAAATTTTATATTGAACTCTCTCTTTGGTTTATGTACTACCGAGAGTCTGTGTAATCTAAGGGCATAGTTTAAAGTTCTGTCTTTGGGTCTGAGAGTTAATTTATGTATTACACATTTAAGTCCCTTTTTCAAGCTGTGATATCTTACCTGTTTAGGGATGATTATACTGTTTTAAATGTGGTCTATTTATTTGCTCAGTCAAATGAGGTCCATGAGCAAATCTGATCTGGTATTTAAGTGCAATTTCAGCCAAATTGTCTGTTGTCCCGCTACTGTGATATGCGTTAATAGTCCTATATATATCATATATCTTCCAACTGTAACTTCCCAGCCGTTACTGATTGCATATAGATTATTTTTCTCACTCTCACAGTGCTGCTGCCTATGGTGTAGGAAGAATGAGGAAAAGCTTGTAACAGTAATGCTACATAAATAGTACTTTTAGACCAGGGAGAGAAATACAGCCTATCCAAATGAAGAGTAGAGAGAGTTTGTAGAGGAAGAGCTAACTGATTTGGAATGAAGTCAGGAACCATGTGGCTAATGAGCTCATCCTCACAAAAAAAATCCAAAAGGCAAATTATGAACTCAGGCCCAAAAGTACAGGGCATCAAAAGTATATCAGTAGTTCCATGTATTTCGTGAAATATAAAAAATATGCAATAATATCTGAAGTTGTGACTTCAATGACAATGATAGGATAACATTTAAATGTAAAATAATTTTCTATGAGAAATTATGCTAACCTTCTAAGGCGAGGAGAAAATCTGTCTCAATAGATGACAATAGAGTCTTCTTACATTTTTTTTTCTTTTTTAAAATCTGTTTCAAAGGCCAACAGATATTCTATAATGGGCTTTTTCTTTCCCAAAGCAAGCATCTGAGGAGGCCTTGCATTTGATGCTCCATTTCCCAAACTAAAATCCCCTGCCTTGACATTGTTCAAGGTGAGCTTAAATAGGGCAAGACACATGCTGTTCTTACAGCTGTATTTGTTCAGGTGCACAGTTCCCAACTGCATGGGGCTGCCCACTCCCAGTACTAAATGCCAGAAGACAGAAAAAAGGGAAATGGGGAGGGAGGAAAATTTTATTTAAGGATCCTGCTGTTGTTAGAACATTTACAGTTGCCGAAAGCGTTATAATTAACAGTATCATATATATGATTTTTCTCTTCCTTTCCATAAAAGAAAACAAATTATATCATTGTTTCATGGTGATAATGTTCAGATTTGACTGTATTTAAGTAACAGAGGAGTGCCCTCCTCTTTTTTTTTCTGAAGAACTGCAGGCTCTACCTTTATCTTTTAAATTTCTCATAGAATCCTTATTAAAGAAAATAAATGTTAATGGGATGCCTCTAGCAGTATAATTAAAACTTTCTGGCTTGATTAAAGTATGCAAACTGTCAACTGCTACACCGTAAGAGATTCTGCCATTGACATTTTGGAATATGCAATGCATTCAGGGGAAAAATGTCCCAAAGGGGGTTTACTTTCTTCTAAGTAAGCATAATTCATGACAAAATTTAAAGAAAAAAAAATCATGAAATGAACTAAAATAAACAAGAGACCTGTAAGTATGAGTGAATCTTACTAATGTTCAACCAAAAATTGATGCTTTATTCCCAAGACAAGGCATTATACATTTATATATAAATAATGAGATGTTATATAAAAATGTGTGTGCTACGGACAGCATTGGTATCTAGGCATCTGCCTTGCTTACTAATGAGGCTACGACACCAGAGTGAGTCATGTTGCCAAGGAATATGTTCTTGTATGCATTTCTGAGAGATTTCAAGATCTGGGTGTTTCATTCAAAAAGGAGGGGAGCTGAGAGGAAGGGGGACATATGAGTGGGTGTGTGTGAAACATGAAGTAAGAGGCCATAGTGATGTGCAAAATTGTATATTCTAATACACATTATCTTTTCATCAGAGAGTGAAATAAACTCCCTGGTCAGGTCAAAGGAGAGTAAAAATTGTTCATTTATAATAACTTATAGAGGCTGGAAATGGTTCACATAAAATGACAAGAGAATATGATTCTATCACTCAATTCTCTTTAACAGTCATCTTTTTCTTTTCTGTCTTCTTTTTGTAAGTGACTGTGGAATTTGTTCAATTTAGAAAGCAATTACACTTTGATTTACTTTAGTTAGTTGTTTTCACTGTACACAGACAGAAGCTTGAAGCGTACTGTTGAGCATTTAATAATAAACAAAAAGCAATCCTGTAAGTTTTTGCTTTTTAATATTTTTTTTATTTGGCTCAGGCCTACAGCTTGTTTAGGACTAAGATCTGCAGTGCATGAGACTGACTGATGTGAGTGAAGATGTGACACTGCACTAAGTGAGTAAATTCAAACATCATGCTGTATCTTTTATATGGAACTATTCAGGGAAATCTGTCTATAGAAGTGTAAGCCATGTCCAACATTTGTGTATTGTAACATTTGTGCTCTGGGGCATCCTGACTGAGACTCTTAGTAAGAAGGCAAAGCAGTGATCCTCCAAGATATGATGGGTTTTAAGTCTTCTGACACCCAGATAAAAAATTCTGTTCCTACTGACAACCAATTCTTTTGTTGATAGCATTGCATATACTGTTCTGCTACTGGATCTTCAGAATGCTGATTCTAGCATTGTCCTATATTAACCAACCCTTGCCTCTGGATCCTTAAGTATAGCAGATTTTAAAGACTTGTCAGACAAATCTAAA
This sequence comes from Pedionomus torquatus, assembly GCA_013398155.1. NCBI lineage: Eukaryota > Metazoa > Chordata > Aves > Charadriiformes > Pedionomidae > Pedionomus > Pedionomus torquatus. Next base: position 133,090 of record VZRU01009534.1, on the reverse strand, counting down.
ATGAAAAAAAATTATTTGCACTAAGCCATTGTACAATTGTGTGAAAAATCCTTCCTACTAATAGAGCCTTAATATATCATGGATCTAGTGTGACTGACTTGTAGTGTGCATAGACTCACTTTCTTGCTTTTCTGCTTAGATGATAATAGTGGTACACACAATCAGGATTACACACCTTCGTCAGGGTGGTGGCCTGTTTCATCTGGCTTTGTACAAGGCCTCATTTAGTTTAAAAATGAGTTATTTTCCAGCATGAGTCATACTAAGCAGAAATAGCCCTTTAGAATGTTTAATAGTCTTTCTCTCATTTTATTTAAAGATATCTCTGGTGATTCAAATTTAACTATGGTTCAACTTGGAAACTTTTGCCATATGTGTTTCCCTGAGATGTTATGTAATTTCTCATAGGCCAAGTAACTGCAGTTATTAATGTTTTTTTACTTGAAGCAAATTTTTTAATGAAGTGGGAAAGATAAAAATCTGAAGGAGAATGGTAGAATGGTGGTTGTTTATTTTATATTCTTTGAGAGCCACAAGGTTATGTGCTATCTTGTAAGTGGGCCATGAGTTTATTTTCCCTCAAGAAGAAAAATGTCCCTGAACACTACAGTGAAAATGGGTTTCAAGACTCAGTTCTATATTTAGAACTGTCATTAATTGTCAGCTTCTGTGAGGATCAGTGTTTTTTAATGATTGCTTATCGTGGATTGCTTTCTAACTTACATTTTCACTTTGAATAAGTGTTCCTCTTTTGAGCTTTTGGGGGCATAATGATCTTGGGAAAACAGAAATGTTGCCTTTACGCAGTTCTAACATGAGGATGATATTAAAAACTGTTACCATCTGTTACTAAACTAAGCACTGTAATAAGTGAAAGGATGAACAAGTCAGTAATTTCCAGATTTTTAATAGACATCATAATATGTTCAGGCTTTAACAACTTTATGTATTCTACTGAATTTGTAAGATGGAGCTTTAAATGTAAGCTGCCCCTGTGTAGAGGAAGGATAAAAGAAAGTGGTCAGTATTTGAACTTGAAAGAATTTTTCAGATAGTATCAGTTACAAATCTGTCCCAGTTTATTTCATTCATTTCTCACAATTGTCTGTTTTCACTCTTGTTTTAGTTTGGGCTAGGCTGGCCACTGAAATGAATGACAGATGCTCTCATTAACTGTTCTTCCCTTCCAAGGAGAGGAAAGAAAATGAGAGAGAGATTTAGGAGTTGAAAAGAAACTAATGAAATATTAATAACAAAATAATAAAAAGATATATGAAGATATTAATAAGAAAGTAAAGAAATATATGCAGTATATATGACCTGTATTGAGGTCCTAGAATGGTGATCAGATCACTGGCAGGCACTGGGAATGTCCCAGACTGGACTCACTGACTAACTGGGTTCTGGATCTTGATTCAGGAACTCATGGATCAGGATCAAAGGCAGACAAACAGACAGAGTCCTCCTCGCACACCAGGCACTGAAGACAGAGGCCGACTCCTTTGATCCTTCAGCTTTTATACTGAGCATGGGGCAGATGTAATGGAATATGCTCTTGGTCAGGTTTCGGTCACCTGTCCTCTCTGCTTCTCCCTGCAGGTGCAACCCCTCTATGTTCTTCTGCTTCTCACCCAATGGGGCACTCAAGAAAGTGAGCTGACCTTGGGTTTTACAGCAGTAAGTATAAGCAGGAGGCCGTTCCTTGGCATAAATTATAAACAATCAGGTCTTACCACTCCGGAAGCAGACATATTTTTTCCTAAACAGAGTGATTATCAACTCATTTACTGTTTAGCTACATGGTCTCCTGGGGGTTCTTATATAAGTTTTTCTATACCTCCTTGTCAGCCTAGCCTTTAAGGTTTAATTTTTTCTTTGTTTTTTTTTTTAGTTTGGGTGACTGGAAGTTATAACCACACCTTCTGTTTCATGGTCAGTTCTTTTATTTATTTCCCTAATATTCAAAACTTTTCCTTGGTACTGAGGAAAGAGGTTATACTCCCATAGAATGTAGTTTTCATTTATTCATTAGTTGTAAGTATTTTAGAACCCGTGCCTATGTGTATGTTCTTCGGGATTTTCCCCCTCTGTGTATGACTTTGTATTTATTCATACTGAATATCAGCTGCAGTTTTATTGCAAATCATGTTGTCTTGTGAGATCTTTCTGCAGCTGTTTGTAGTAAGTTTTACTTTTGATAATTATGAAGCAACTAGCATGGACGTATTTGTATTTGACTGTATTTTCAGATCATATGTGTGTGTGTGTGTATATATATGTACATCTGTAGCACAGGTTCAGGACACATTCCTTTGAGACTCTGCTGCTAAACTCCTTCATTGTGCAAACTTACAATTAATCTCTGCCTTCGCTTTCTTGTTTAACACTTTAACAAAAGGATCTTCTTTTTACTTGCAAGACAAAATAATTTTCTTTCAAGTGAAGGCAAGGGCTTTTTAAGCTTTTGCTGACTACTGTCTGAAGTGTTTGGAAGCTGACGTATATAATATCATGAGGATTTCTCTTCTGATATTTACCAATTCCTTTAGAAAACACTAATACTTTTGTGGGCTATGACTTTTTTCTGACAGAGCCAGTTCTTCCTGTCTTTTCTTTTTTTGCAAATAAGTGTATAAAGTACATCTGATTATTGCTGAACAAAAGTGTTTTCTGGACAACTGATTTATTTTGTTAAAATGAAAAAACTGGCTTTTTATTTGACTGAAAAGCTCTGCTGCACTGCACACTTGTGCTGAGTGGACAGAAGGGATGACTTTTAAAGAATATCAGTCTTTATTCTGACTTGTAATGATATTGGGCACGCAGAGATGCTCCTTTCATTATTCTAAAACATAAATCCCTTTAATTCTTCTTTACAAAGAAATAGAGAGCAGAGATTGTACTATGGGTTAGTGCAGTAAATCAAATCACAGAATACAGTAATATTAAAGAAGCTGAAATCAGTCATTCAGTATCTTGAACCACACTATAGCTTTCAGATTTAGGCAAGAAATCAGGAATTAAGGTCTAATAGTGAAAATGTTTTGTACTGTATATAACTGGGATGATTGAGTGAGTCACACTGTCATCAGTGTTTAAATACCTCTTTATTTTCAATTTGGCATGATGGGGCATTGGATGTGTTTGTGCATCCTTTACCATGTCCAGTTTACGCTTGGTAGATCAAAGGTTCCCTGTGACAAAAAGAGAAGTAAGATGTTGAGAGAAGAAACAGGTATGGATGGAAGTATCCTTTCAGACAGCTAAAAAACCAGAAATAAGTTTCCTTTTATGTTCTTTAGATCACACTGTAAGAATGGGGTTGATTAATAGGGTAAGAGATTTCCCTGAGAGCGTGTTCCAAGTTGATTAGAATTTTTTTCTACTTTTCATTGAGTCTTAGATGACGGTAATTTATCAGAGAGGTTGGGATGGTTTTTAGTGGTTCAAGGAACTTCTTTTTTTCTTCCAAAACAAAGGAAAAACAGGTGAACAAGGAGAGGGGAGAAAGATAGACTGAAAGGAAAGACAGATTAATCAAGAGGGTACAGGATAAGATACAAGAAAACCTCACTGAGAGCAACAGACTAAGTATCACATTCTGTTTGTTCTTCTCTTCAAATGCAGTCTTTTAAGGCTCTAGGGACTGAGAGAAAAAAAAAAGCAAATTATAGATTTAAAAAAATGGGTACATCAAGAATGAGAATGTGTCAGGCACTACAGTTTGGAGAATAGCAGAATTTTCTGATATCTGCTGTAAACTTAGTCCTGGAGAACATTACTATGAAAACCTTTATTTCTGCTTTTATTTATAGTTTTTACAGTGGATTTAGTGTCATTTATTTTAATAGTGCTATGTAAGAATTGTATCAGTGCACAAAAAATAGCATTTTGCTTTGGTTATTGAAACTATAATATTAAGGCAGTGCTACTTCAGCTTAAATATTCACTGCCTGGTGCGTCTTTGAGAATTTATTCTCGTAGGATTGCTTTCTGTGAAATCTCTTCAAATACATTGTCCACACATTTAGTGGGGTCATTAAACAACCCCATTCAGTCTGGCCAAAGTAAGATTCAGAATTTCAAACCCAGTCTTCTATCCATATATACGCAAGTTGTCTTAAATATTATTTTCGTGCTTTGACTTTATAGCTGGAGCATCCATGAAGCCATATGAATACATCAGTATTCCATGTGGAAGAGCATTTTGTATATGCAGTTCAGTTTCACTTAAGAACTACACCGTAAATATACTTAAGATGCATTTAACCAAACAAAAAGGAATTTCCAAATAGAGAAAAAAAGCCTTTGATGTTCACTGTTCTTAAATTTCCTTACTTCAAAGCGAGCCCCACAGAAGAAACTGAAGAAATTTTCTCCCTGTGGTTTCTAGATTGGGCTTTTCTGTGGTTACAGACAAAATCCAAATAGCCCACAGTGGAAATAAACCTCCCTGTTAACCTTCTTCCATTTAAGGCCAACAAGATTTCCTTTTTCTGTAATAAAAGATGGTCTAGTTTCTTTTTCTGTTTGCTTGGACCTTAGCTCTTAATTGCTGAGATATGTGCAGGTTAGATCCAGTAGCTGCAATAAAGACAGATCATGATTACTGACATGCTTGGCAAATTCAGAATCTGTTGACCTTCAAGTGTATTGGAAAGTTCATCTGCTTAGCCAGGCTTTTGCCTGATAGGGGGCGTTCTTTGCCTAATTGCAGTGTTATCTCTCTTGTCGTGTTAACTACCGTAAATTTCATATGCATGCATATATTGCTGTTTAGTGGGTAAGACAGATTGTTTTCCTCAAATCCTTACCCCAAAAAAACTCATGCGGGTTTGAATGTGATGTATGACTGTCTCTGCCACTAACTGGAGACCCATGTAACTGAAATTGTCTTCCTAAATGAACGCGAAGGGAGAAATTTTGACAATTCCACCACCATTTCATTCTTTTAATAGCTTTACTATTGGCTGTCCCAATGCATTAATTTACAATGAAGCTAAACTGAATTAGTCATATCTGTAAAAGCTCTTCAGGGTTGCACTTGTTACACTGAACTGAAGTATTTCCAGCTGGTATGGCAGCTTGCGAGGCTTTTTTTGGCAAAAATGTCATGTAATTTACCAATAGGTACAAAATAAGAGTTACTTCCAATTTGTTTTACAGGTCTTACTACATCAATGATACAAGGGGTTGCTCAGGGAGGTTGGGGAAGTTCATTAGATGCTGCTAATATAGTTCACACAGAACACCATATTCTGCACCTTGCTGTACCAATTTGACATGGCAAATGGAATGCTCCTCCGACAGCCTTTTATATAATAGGGTTCAGTGACTGTGCAGGCATATTACTATTTCAACAAAGTAAAAATAAATGGCCATCATCTTTCCTTGTGCTCAATCTTGGTCTGTTTTGAAAGCCAGAAAATTCAGTCACCGAGGCTTCGTTTTCCTGTTTTGACTATTGAATATTAGCATGTATTTTCCCCTTCTCTTTGTTGTTTATGAGGATATTAAGAGCGGACTTGAATATCAAGAGCTCCTCTTGTGAATTAGCTTCAATGGTATTAGAATTAAATTTTTCTAGGTTTTTAAAAAATTGTGACCTTGCTTTCAAAGTATTCTGTTTCAGGTGCTTAGTCCAGAACTTTAAAGGTGAAAGCAGGGGATTTTTGTTAACTGAGTTAAGCTGAGGTTCTATTTAGGGGAAGGTAAAACAGTTACTGGGGGCAAAGGCTACTTGAACATAGAAGTGGAAAAAAATCAGGTTAGTAAGAGCAGCTATTTCGAGAAGTCTCAGTTTGCTTCTCACAAGGTTACATGTGAAGTACTCCTGATTCCTGCTAGACCTACCAAACCAGCATCTGATTGTTTCCAGGTATTGACCTCTGTGAAAGTGGACGCTACAGGTGGTACCAAGGATTATAACTGAAATTACTCTTTCTTAAACACCATATTTTGTATCGTATTTACCAAAAAGTCTCTTAGAAATTATTATCGGCTTGCCTATGCCAATATCAAATACAACATTTGGGTTTATGTTCATCACTTGATATGGCATTTCTTCATATGATCATTGGTTTTTATTCTTATTCTATTCTACTAATATTTCACCTTCCAATGGCTTTGGAATTATTAACAGCTATATGTTATTTTTGTACTCCAAGGTACTCCTAATTTTGAAATGTAAATTTAATGAGTCTTCAGTGGTCTCCATCCTCTTTCAGAGCTTTGTTAACATGAGTTTGTTTAGGTTTGGGTTTTTTTCATACATTTTGGTAATAGAAATACTCAGAGTGCAATGGAGCACTAGGCCTAAGTTATGATGTGACCTAATGGGAAACACAGTAAAAATGCAATGCAAGTGCAACTTTGCTCTAGAGATCCAATGAACCATCTTCACTACAGAGGTACAATCCTTTTCCCTTAGGATTTTTAAGCATAAAGTTTTCCTCCCGCTCTTTCCTTTGTGTGTGGTAAAATGTTGGTTATTATACTGACTGGATTATATATTTTAATAGTATGCAGATATCAAATACAATTTGAATTATATCAAAGGTATGTATTCTTTTATAGTCCAATAAAAAGTCCTTAAGTATCTGTATAGATTTTTCTTAGCTTTCTGGGTACTTAAACCAAAATTTCTATTTTGTTATAAATATTTAATACATTGTATATTATTTAATTTATCATCTTTGATTATTGCAGTAGGCTTTCACAAACATGAACCCACAGATTGTAAATCTGTTCAGCTCTTGGCATTGGCTTTGCTTTTTCAAAGAAATACTGGTATTGTCCTGGGTTCTTGATCAAAAATTTCCCCTTTTCTAATTTCCAGAGTCCTTCACTTCTCATGTTAATTATGTGACTTTTAAAAGGCACAGCTGCTGTGGTAAGCACTACAGTTAAAGGAGCTGTTGGAGGACTGAGAGCCTTTTCTTACTAAGGAAGTGGTTCATGAGACCCCGCAGAAATTGTTACTTCTGTTTGAGGTGTATCTTTCCAAATAATAAATGACAAAATATGTCTGTCTAACTGAATTTTAATTCAGTTGAGCGTAGCTCACTCTAATGAAATCCAAAATTCAAGAATATGGTGTCCTGACAAGTTGGAAGTGACAGAATGCAGGTCATGCTGTTGTTGCTGCCTTAATTACTCTGGGTTAGTGATGACCACATTACAACCCCATATGACTTTCTCAAAAGTAGATAAAATTAGTGAAAGGAATAATTTAATTCCTTGACTTGATTCTGAACATTTTTCTTCTCTCTCTACTCCAGGGTATGTGTGTGTGCCGTTTGATCCTAGCAACTGAGGTGCAGTTTAATATATTAGTAGCTGAAATGTTTATTTAGATTGATGTCCACAAAGACATATTATTGTTTCGGATTTTTTTTTTTAACTTACTTCAAGCTTCAGCCTTCCATTATCTTTTCCTGCATATCATCCTCCTATCAGAGGAAGGCAACAAAGATGATCAGAGGGCTGGAGCACCTCTATGAAAAAGCTGGGGTTTTCAGAGAAGAAGGCTCTGGGGAGACCTTATAGCAGCTTTCCAGTACCAAAAGGAGGCTTGGAGGAAAGATGGGGATAGACTCTATCTGAGAGCGTAGTGATAGAACAAGGGATAATGGTTTTAAACTGAAAAAGAGGGGATTTAGATTAGAAGAAATTCTTGTGTGGGTTGTGAGGCACTGAAACAGATTGCCCAAGGGAAGTTGTGGCTGCCCCATCCCTGGAGGTGTTCAAGGCCAAGTTGGCTGCAGCTTTGAGCAACCTGCTCCAGTGGGAGGTGTCCCTGCTCGCGGCAGGGGCTTTGGAGCTAGATGATTCTATGGTTCTATGATTCTATTGTCTTGGTGTATCTAAGTGGGACTATTAAGTCCAAAACTTTTCCTATCAGTAAATGTGGTTCTTTTTTCCTATAAGATGGATTTATAGCCTGAATTTAACATAGCTATATCTTTTCAAGGTTTTGAGGATGCGTGTATGTACATATAACAGATCCAGGCCTAAATATTTTATGTTTTTTTTAAGAGGTTGATCTTGAAAATCTAAGGATAAAGATGAAATCCCAGCCTCATTAAATTCACTGGAAGTAGAATTTCATTCTGCTGTTTCAGCCCCGTGAAATCACTTTTCTTTCCTGTTCACATATTGTTCAAGTAACTATAATGAAATCAGATCTACATAAAGCAGGTTAGGACCAACCAGTGTTATAATTTATGTATACAATATTGAAACTTACTCTTTAGTTTGGCCAAAAGCTCATTTTTTACCAGATGATCTCAAGTCCAAATGGGTCATTGGCATAATAAAGATATAGGGCACTGTTAAAAATACCTGAAAATTTCAGTTCTGAACAGAGCTGTAGGCTTCTTTCTTCCGCTTTCACAACATAAATCATTTGTGTTATCTAGGTGTGATGAATATTAAATGATCTATGGAAGAAATCATATTAACAGACTTCTTTTATTATTAGAACGACTGCAGGGAATTATGGTCAGTCACTTTACTGAGAGATGTGTAAGGCAAAATAATAAAATATGAAGATTGGTTAATAAATCATTTCAATCAGGTTTGAAAGTAATAAACATATAGAAGCTAAAAAGCTAGCAGTTTGACTAATGGAGCCATGAATTTCCTACTCCTTGAGGGCTTAATTCTTCCTTCTACTGGACACATCTGATTGCAAACATCATGTCATGCTATGAAAATACACCTGTACATTGAGAAATACACCTACTTTATTTTTTACCCTTGGGCTTTTCACCTTGAATTGCAAAAGAATGTCAGATTGGAGTGCTTTCAGATTCTTGTGTCAAAAATCTTATTCTACTGAGTTATTTCCTTACAGAAATAACAGAGTCAATATTGTTTTAACTTAATGGCTACTAAGTAGATTTACTTTCCAAGGAAAGATAGTACTTCTGGCTGATATGTAGCAGGTAAAAGGTAACATTCTAGTTTTCCTCCTTGTCATGACAAACTCCTAGATCATGATGAGACATGGTTTTGAGAACATGCTTAATCCTCTGATTCTATTCTTTTGATGTGCATTATATAAATACTGTATAATGCATAACTGAAATTATATGGTTGCTTGGCACAGTAGTGGTAAATTTTAAAATCATTGGTGTATCATCTGCTCCGGTCCTGATCTTTGAAAATCATGGTCATTTATAGTATTTTAACTATAAAAGTAGTTAACAACAACTTTAGCCTGCTTTGTAACAGCTTTAAAATCTATGCCACAAAAAGTTCAATAGGTTTAATTACTGTTACTAAATACTAAATGTACTCTCATATTTTTCCTTGATTTGTGAGTTGCAATCTCTGCTTTGTGCTATGCTATTTAGCGGTTTCTCTATCTTCCTTCCACTTGAATAATTATATCTTCTTTTTTTTAATTTGTTTTTCCACAGCCTGAAGAAAACTCAAAATAAAATGGGAAAATATTGTTAGAATTGTCACATTGAATCAAAATTTCCATTCCCCAAAAGCCTTTTTAAGGTGAACTTCATTTTTGTTTATTTTACGGAGCTCACAATTTCCAGATAACATAGGAAAAGGGGTTGTTGGCTTGTTTTCCAGGTCAGAATAATAATAGATTACAAGAAGTGGAAAGCTAAGTACCAAACTGTTATACGCTAACTTGACCTATGCTAATGGCAGGTCAAAAATGACAAATCCCACCACATCAGTGACCTTGAACAAGTAAGGTTTTACCCAAATCCCTGGGAAGTGCTTAAGGATGCCATATGTTAGAACAAGATGTTTATTGCCTGGCAGTCATCAATGGGCTGAACCTGCTTGTCAGCCTTAGGTTCAATTTCTTTATTCTTTTTTTGGTGGGAACAACATTGCCTACTAAACGTATGTTCCTAATGTGTTTTCTTAAAAGTATTGACTTGTCCTCAATCCAGGCAGGAGACCTAGTCCAGTGAGCTAAGCACATGTCTAGGAATGGAAGGGGAATATATTTACTAGGAAGGACTTGCATTACGGTTCTAGAAAGAACATACACGTCTTTATGTCTCACTTTTTTTCCAGTCTGAGAAACAGGCTGCTGTCTTACAGGCTGTTTAACGTTTTGTTTGAGGTTGGCAAACAAATTGTCTCAGTGGTGTAAGTATATGAAATAGAAAATATTATATACTTGCCCTTTTTCTGTCCTAGCCCTTATAGACTGGCCCTGAGATGGCCTGTTCTGTTTCTTTTGCTTTTCCTACGCCTTTATTTTTATGCCTATGCCTTTATTTCCTACTACCTAATATTAAGGCAGAAGTTGGGTTTATAAATGGAAAATAAAGTATCCTTGTTGAATAAAAAGGCTATAAAATGTCTGGGAGGGAAAGCCTATGACAGTGTATGAATCTCTTCTAAGGATGTCCATCAATGCCCTCATATTACCTAAGGCCTTTAACAGTTGCTTCTTTGGCATGTAAATGGAGTCTAACCTTCCTGAATAATTATAATGGGAGTATCATCACACATAAGGCAATTCCTGTCATTCACTTATTCTTGTAGAAAGATGTATGAGATCTCTAGTCATTCATAGTTCTACTTCCTTCATGATTTTTCTTACCTTTCTGTTTTTATTTACAGCCCAAATTGATTGTGATTTTTTCAGACAGCTGCCTGTGGCTCTTTCACAAGTGACCTGTAATGTCTTATTATTATTAAGTCCATTCATTGTATAACAGCCAAGTATAATTTGTGTTTACATCTCAAGAAAATAGAAGACTTTTTACCCCAGAAGGACTAAGACACCAAAAATAGACAAATGTTTTTGTGTTTTACTAATGGGAGACAGTAAGATTTTAAATAATCTTTTTATATGCTTTTGATTTTTCATTTGTCGTTATCTTTGTGTGCTTTGTACTACTGTCTACCAGAAAGATATAATTTATGTCCAGCACCTGCTTCCTTTTACTAAATAGAATATTTGAGACATCACATCTAATAATGTTCCTACCGGCTAAAGTGTAAATTACCATTTCCTGCATCTGGGAGGTAGAATTCAGCAGGTACTCAAGTACAAGCCAGGTAAAATTTCCTGACCAATGCTGAAAACATTAACTGATACCTAAAAGAGAAGTAGTAGCTCTTCCTAAAAAGTGTCCGAGGTAAAAGAGAAACGTCATTTGGTGGAGAGAAAGAAAGGGTGGATAGACATAATGGCAGAACTGAAATATGGGTTGTATTTGGTATTTTAGCATATTTGTGGGGTTTTCTTTTAAAAAAGAAATACTGTGATAAACTGAAGTAAAGAACTGTCTGAAAGATCGTGCAAACCAATTGTTTCTAAATGTGTCTGGGGTGAGCAGTCACCCTCATATAATTCAATAGCAAGCAGCCTCAAGGTGCATGTTCTAAAGAGAAAAGGACATGCCTCTTAGAAAAGTCTAAATCATTTAAACTCTATTTAACGAGTCTTTCTTGGACAACAAAACCTAGTATAGCTCTGGTATGCTCTGGTACTCCTGCTGAAGAAGAGAGATCACTTCAGAGCTAGAAAAGTAGCTGGTGGGCAATAAAAACTAAAAGGTCAACTGCAGCTTGGTTGAGACCTTAACAAACAAACAGGATAAAACTTCAGACTTTACAAGCTTTATGGGTTACCATAGCAAGAGGAGAGAACTCCAGTGCTACTGTTTTTGCACTTTGGGAAAGAGGAAGCTGGTTATTGACTCTTAGATTCTTTTTCCTTCCTTGGGCACTTTCTTCTTTTGTTCAAGTAGTACTTTGTTAAGCTATTCTAGAGTACAACCCTGAGACAGTTCAGTTTAATTTGTGTATATTTTTCAGTTGGTCCTCAGAATTGAACATTTCATTTTCTGCTTCCAGTTGGAAGAAGGGTGTGCTTAAAAGAGGTCTAAATCCTTTCATTGCATTCTCTTGGCTTCAGACATCCACCAGTAAAAAGTTTGGGGTCTAAAGCCTTAGGTAAAAAGGTTTATAGTTTTTCCCTTTTTGCCACTGAATTTTCCTGACTACTATTAAGACATGCTTATTCTTTTTTCTGGTTTATTAACAGGTCTATACTAGCAGTAGCAGCTAACATCCCTGACTTACCTTCAGTGTTAAGTTTGTATAGTAATTTCGCAGCAGGGACCAAGGGAGATATCAGACAACCAAATCTTAGTCTTGTAAGGTCTTGTAAGGTAGTCAGAACTAATTGTGGCTGATGACTACTTTAAAGGAAAGTGTATAAAATGTAAATGCACTGAAGGAAACAGAACAGCAACAAAACGGCTTCAGGTAGGGCTGGAAGTCTGCAGAGGGAGTATTGTCTGAGCCGTTCCAGCTCCATACTAGGTAGACAGCTAATATGTTTTGTGACCTTGTCTCTACTCACCTTTTGCAAATGAATAGCTTTCTCAGGTATCTATTAAAGCTGCTCTTACAAGATTCCTTATTTCTGTTTCTTTTTAAAAACCCATTTGGAAGTTATTTTTCAAGACTGACTCTTTTTCCTCCCTCCAAACAGTGTTCTGTTCCAGGAGCTGTTTGCAATTTTTACCTTTGCTTTGATCTTCTTCAGTCCTTTCTTGTGCATTTAATTTGTAGCTTTCACTTTTCCTGTCAAATCACAGTTCTCTTTAGTAACACTCACTGCTGCAGATACTGAATACAAGGCCTCTTCTGTAAGAATGAAAATACTATAAGCTTTTTCATAACTAATGAGGTCATTTTGATGAGGAAATGAAATTGCCCTCTTCATAAGATATGACACATTAACTACTTCTATAATGCCTTCTTTTCTCTTTGCTGGAGAAGTAGTTTTCAGAACTTGAGAAATCACTGGTACTGAAGCATCTAAGTATTGCGTTGCAGAACCCCATAGCAGTCATACACTGTTCTCCTTTGGTTAAGGGGATCCATTTAAAGTATCACGGCATGCCAGTATTCTGTTTCCCTTTAGTCTCCTTCATCAATAATCATCTATCTAATCTTGTGATTCATAACAACAGAGTAACTGCAGATCCAACTTCTCAGTGAGACAAACTTGGCTCCTCTGGCATTTGATTGTTTCCCTCTTGTGACAATAAGATTCAGTAATTTACAAAATCAAGCATTTATGGAGGGAATCTAGCCATTTCTTGTCTAGTGAGCAGAGTATGTAAAATTAATATTTGCTTTCACATAATTTATGTTTGCAGGACATGTTGAAATGCTAGAAAGATTAATTACCTTGAAATAAATTGATCCTAAGTTAATGTCTTTAGCATAAATATATGTATAAAACATATGTGTCTTTAAGCAAATATACTTTCTATATACACTAACTATATATATGCATACATATATCTATACACACTAATAAATACCCCATAGCCTTGTCTTAGAGCAATATAAATGAAAAACAGCAATGCATAAAGGGTTGTTTCGTAGGACAGAAACATCTACTTCATGAATACATCATTAAGATACTGTTGCAAAAATTCTCATGAAAAACTGAAGCTAATCAGATACTTGACTATTTTTAAATGTAATAATAAGGAAAAAAAAGTGTAGGTTTTTTGAAGTTCCATCTGTGATTTTTTTAATGTTCTCTGGCTATATCATGATACTGAATTTATAGGGAAAAAAAAAGAAGTAATTACATCACTGTACCAAGGGTCTTGGAGGACATCACACAGGTTAAAGGCAATAAAAAAAAAAAGAGAAAACCACAGAAACATAATGGTTTATTCACTGCAGTCCAGGTTGGCTATTCTCTTAATATTTATCTATTAACAAATACCAACAAACCATTATATTTTGGTTTCTGGCTACAAATTTATGTGATCGTTTCATGTGTTATAAATGTTCCTTAGTCAGACTACTAGGTGGAGACTCCAAAGCTCTGGAGTCACAGTGAAGAACTTCTGAAGCTTGTCCTATATTTCTGAGTGGAATAACACCTACACACACACTGGCATCATGTTCTACTGTCAGAACATACTATAACAGTGTCATTTTTAGTGTTATTTTTACTTCACTTAATACCAAGAAGTTCCTCTTCACCTCTTTAATCTTTAAAATGTTTGAATGTTATTAAATGCTGAGAACTCTTTCTCTTATCCCATATGTTGAAATTAGGATCACCCATACATAAATCTGTGCAAACTTCTCTCAGGATTATGAATATCTGAAACTGCATCCTGTGAATAAAAGTGCGATGGGAAACCACAGCACAGTTGTCAATTGATGAAAATATTTCTTTGAAGGTAACAAATTTCTGAACAATTTATTCAGATGCATTTTGATACATTTTTTCCCCTTCTGAGAATCTCAAATATAGAGGTAGAGGTAGATTCAGCTATAAACATGAGCATACATACATGGATGTCAGTCAGGATTTTGAACTGTTAGCAAAGAAATTACAGTTTTTATAAGTTTTTCTGAAAAACTTTCTTGTCATCAGAGAAAAGCTTTCTGAATGTTTACCAGGGCTGATGATATCAGTGTCCAAGACCTGATTCAAATGAAACCATCGCATAGCGTAAACACCTTTATCTGCAAAGCACCCTAAGGATCATGTCTTGTATTTCACAAGAATTAGTTGAGCTCCAGGTCACGCAGCAAGTGTAAAACCCTGTACAATAAACTAGGTCTGTATCAGCTTCAGAAATACCTGACAGATGCAATAAATTACTGGTAATGGCTTCATGGACCATAAATTGAATAACCATATACTTTCAGTTACTTAACTGTAGCGCTCCACTCTGTAGTCAGTTGTCCGTTTATTGTATCTTAACTCATTTATGGTTCTTTGGTAATACAGAGATAAACACAAGACAGTGAGTAAGGTACCATTTCAGGAAAAATTCTAATATTCTTGTAAAGGGATAGAAGGGAACAAATCCAGGCATAGTGCCAATTTTCCTGCTACGTGTTGATTAAGTTTATGGTAGCTCTTTCATCAATGAACCATGATGTTGGTACGTTAGTCCATTACTTCCATGGAATCTGCGTTTCTGAGTGTATAATGGCTAGGAGCAAAATTCATCCCTTTGGAAACCATCAGGAATGAACGTGGACCTGCTGACAATTCTCTTAGGTTTCCAGTATAAGTAGTTTCGGTGTAAATTAAGCAGGGATTTCATTTATGCAATCAGGAAAACAATATAAATGTTATGTTAAATTTGTATTTTCCTAACAACAATCAGGTTGCAGAGCTTTTCATGAGGCTTCAAGGAAGTTCTGTGTTCTTTCTGTAAAGTTCTCCTTGTTTACTCTCTTTTTTTTATTCTAGCCTCAAATATCTGTGAGGAAAAAGGTGGAGAAGAGAGCTTATACTTACAGGGATGAATGAAAGGAGTGATAAATAGCTGAAAATAAATAGAACTTGTTTTTTGTAATTGTGCTGGAATGGAATATAAGTAGAATCATAGAGTGGTTAGATTTGGAAGGGACCTTAAAGGTCATCAAGTTCTAACCCCCCTGCCATGGGCAGGTGCAGCTTCCACAAGAGGTGGGAGTATCTACCCTCAGGATGGTGTAGTTTATACTTCTTTGAAATGTCGGGAAGGATTTTCCATGAGATTTTGGGCCCTGTATCCTTACTTTCCCCATGACCAAATAAAGAATAGAGCTGTGGCTGTATGTACTTGACAGAGTTATGCTTTCTCTGAATGAAGCATGGGCCTGGCATGCACGTGTAAAGCTCTATTATGTAAATAATATTTATTATTATTTACAATTATATTAATGCAATTATTATCTATATTGATACAATTCTGCTATATTAATCAAATCCTGCTGCTTGGAATGGCATTATAGTAAATGAAAAGTAGCAGTGTCAGCATGAATTTCTGCATATTTTTTGTTCGTTTCTGTATATGGCAGTCTGATGTAATGACCACCCAAAATTAACTATAAATAGAAAACTAGGTATTCCTGAAAAAATGAATCAATCAAAATTATATTTGTAAGTGATTTAAGAAGTCCAGTAACCAAGAGCTGTCAAACTCAAAGGAGTTTTAACACACTTTCAAACCCTGTTTTAATTAGGAAGTTTAGATACAGATGAAGACATTCAATATGTGGCAGCAGAGAGAGGGACTGCAGACTTATTCTTGTGAAGTGGAATAAATCAGCAAAGTTTAAGCAGGCAATATGGATGCTGGAATTTGCATTGTCAAAGTATTCTGCAAAAACAGAGTCCTTGCAACCCCCCAGTCCCTTCAATAACAAGGAAAAATCCAGAATTATTTAAGGCAATTTTTTCCAGATTTATGAAGCAACCACATTAGAATGTGCAAATATGTGGGTGTTAATCTGGCAATGGAAACATCAGACCAGAAGAGCCATGTAAAAATACCATTCTTAGGAAAGAGTATGTGAATTCTGTGCTATGACTCATAACATTGTTTGCCTTAACAAAATTTAATATTTTTTTTGCCTTAAAACTCCATTATAGGTACTGTTAGCTATTTTAAAGTACCAGCTTTCTAAAAAATAAAAAAAAATGAAAAATAAGTAAAGTCTTAGATATCACAGTTGCTAGCGAACCCTTGAAAATGTGACCTATGGCTCCGTGACTCAGTATTCGAAAGACAACTGCAAACAAATCAACTGTAGTCTTTAGTAAATACTCAGAAATCTGTGGGGTGTGACTCAGGATTATTCTGTGTGATTATTGGTGATACTTCTATATTAATTCATTAATATTTATTTTAGATTAGTTCCCAGAAATTAATCACAGACCAGGGCACACTGAATTCCATGGCCAAACAGATGCAGTCTGATAAAGGAGTCACTGGTCCACTGGAGTAACCCAGGAGTCATCTTCAACAGCCCGAGCTGTGTAAATGATCATTTCTCTCTATTGTATTAGCCCATACTGAAATGTTCAAACTATGATCATATTTATCCTTGCTGGTACTGAAAAGCAGAATATATCATTTTGTACCATAACAAGCAAGGACATTGCTGAAATAAATCTGAACCCCACTTATTTCTGTTCTGAATTTGTTTCTATTTGCAGATGGGCCAAACTTGCTGACAGTCAGCAAGGCAGGACTATGTGCCCAGAGCTGGCAGCAGTTAGTTCTAGATGTACCTGGAAACTGGGCAGACTTGAGATGAATGATTCAAGCTATGGATGGACCAACAACATTGAGCTTTGCAGCAGACTGTGCAGATGATCTATGATTTGGTGAAAGAAGAACTCACGGTCAGGTCTTACTAGTAAAGTACACAATATAACTTCTGGTTGTTTCTGCTGCTTCTGGACCGGCAAATTTCTACTTGGGAAGAGAATGTGCAGCTGCACAAAGTATTTACTCTTACATTATTTGATAACATATTCTTGCCTCTTTAACAAACACACAAACTGTTCTGATAGTTTTGTAAATACTGCATTGCAGGCATAAAACCAGATTTTCAGGTTTGGCTCTGTATCTCTAATCACTGTCCCTGCAGGGTGCCTTACTAATGATGGTTTGTTGTTTGGAGTTTAATTAAGAAAAAAGTTAAGCTTTACTTGCTTGTGTTCTTATAATTAAATACAAATAGGTTTAGAAGAACCTGCTTGGATACACAAAGCTGAATAATACTGACAAGGCAAGAAAACCCAAGAAGTATAAAATGGCAGCTTAACTTCTAAATAAGGCAGAGGGAACAAGCTACACAACAGGCTGTTTTGTATAGGCTTGCAGGGGGTGCAGTGGTGGTTAATAAGTAACTGTAAATCTCATTCAAAATAATAGATAACTAAAAAGTTTTCTGTCTTAATTAGCTATCTTCCTGGCCACATGAACAGATAACCGTTTGTATTGCCACAGATCTTTCTTTAGTGCTTTCACTAATTCTGGTAGGTTTGTACACTTCCTTTAGTTTATTTTTTCTTAAGCAATTCTTCGTTTGGTTTCCATTGCTTCCTTTCTTGTTGGACTTGCTCCTACATCCAGACCATCATATTTGACCTGATCCTGGACAAGTGCACTATGAATACACGTTCTACCTTTTTATCTGTCCTTAAGGCATGGTATCTAGCATATTACCCTACATACAAATGCATATACATGCAAATTTCTTATGATGAAAGTAATGACAACTAGATGAATATAAAGCATAGTTTTAATATTCATTAAATGAATCATATGAAAGCCTTGTATTAGTGATTCTCTCACATGGACAAGTGTTATCTTAAGAAGTTTCTTTAAGGAAACATCAAGGTTTCCCGTACAATTTTGTGTCCCTTTTCAGCTTGGTACATTTAGCATTTACATATTCTTATCAAAATAAATCAGACTGTCCATGTGACTAATGCTAGGCACTTGCTTAATCAGGGTTTTACAACAGAATTTTCAAAAGTGCCCAAGAAGTTTTGGAAAAATCCAATAAAAGGCACTCTTTCCATCATATCTGGTTCCCGGCTATCTATTTAGAACAAAGCAAAGTTTACTTCTAACAATCTTAAAACTTGTGTAAAAAACCATCATATGCTGTGCTAAGTGCAACTACTTACAGTATTTCATGCTTTTGTGTGCTAAAACTATATTACAATAGTCAGTTCTCATTTCAGAATTAATGTAATTGCCTGGGGGATTCAGAAAGGATATTTTTTTTGCTATTTTCCAGATTTATTTATGTTTTCCAGATTATGTCTATTGACTGGTTTTCTGTTTTCTTTTGTTTGCAGTAGACGAGCCAGTAATTGGTCATAGGGTTTCTAATTCTGTCATGTTCTATATGGCAGATACACTTTTTAGCAGGCTTAGAAAAGTTCAGAGCAGATAGAAGGGGCGTGCAAAGTTTCTTGAACTCAGCTCATCAACAGATTTCTTTTTACAGCGTCACACCCATCCACTCTTACTGTCTTAATACTATGCTAACTAAGCACCTGTATCAGCTCAGGATACAGGTTTAGGGTTTAGACTTTCCAGTTATAAAGAAAAAACTGCCCCTTAAAGAATTACACCGAGCTTGAATCTATAATACTTCTCCCATCATCTGGGTATAGAGGTTAGAGGGAATACGTTGTACCTGTCAAGCGGACGTGCAGAGTTCCCTTTCAGCAGCAGTGAGTTACCTGGTAGATCTGTTTGTCAGAGACTACACAGGAACAGAAGAGACCTATAAGCATGATAAAAGGTGTGCTAAACTTTATGTGAGAATGTGAAATACTGTGACTGTGTTGATGTGCAAGATAAATAAGAGAGTGTAATAATTGCCTTAGCACATTATGTGGAAGTTCTGGGGAGAAAGATGAAAGCAATGCTGTGTGAGTGTGTGTTGGTGATGGTACTTTATTGCAACCAAATCTTTGGAAGCATTTCTGAAATATCAAGAGACCATTTTGGTCCAGAGGAACCAAGTACAATAGACTAGTGCATGGGAGTCTTTCTAAATGTTTTCCCTCAATGTGATAGGAAAAATGTATCTGACCCGTTTAGAGAATAATTTTGTTCATTTCCTAGAAGAAATATAGTGAAAGTAGTTCAGAGACCTGTGGTTTTCTTGCTGATTTTCCAGGTGTATGCTCAGAAATTTATGATAAGGTTAAGGAACACGTGACTTTAAATGACAGGCGTGCATGCTACTCCAGTGCCCATTGCTCTCATTTGTTTTCAGCAGGAGAAGAAAAATTGTATTTCTTGTTCCTAAAATGCTGGGATGCAGTGTGCCATCAGTTTGTAACTGAGAATTTTCCCCGTTGTCTGGCTTCGTTAATCCACACTGTTGGATTCACTAATCTTTGACTGTTGATTTACATGCCAAATGTTTGTCATTCATTACATTGTTAGGTTATGTGCTATGCCTTGATTAATTCATACAAAAGCACAGTGGTAACAATGAGATACCCTGCCTGACCCATGGAAACTACTACTAGTAGTGGGAGACAGTCCCACTGTTATTATAAAACCCCAGGACCAGATTTTGGCTATGGATTTAATATTTGTAGAAACAAATTATTATTCCGAACACAGCTGTTTCACTGAGGGAGGCTTCATTTCCCTCTACACAGCTTGGAGACAAAATACTACTAGCATTGGGTAGGCCCATGAATTTCTGGCTTTTGACAGACTTTTTACTAGCCATTGAACCAAGAACAGGCTGTATAATTTTGCAGCCTGAATGGTGAGAGATGGCTTACTGAGAACAGCTGATCATAGGAAATAATACTGGATTGAGTGACCCTGATTTAATTCTGCTTAAATTTAATAGAAACATAAACCAAATAGGTTAGGTAATTACAGCTTTTAATTATTTCAAAAGGGCAAGCTTTGAGAAATTAAGGAAGCTTGTCAGAGAATTCAGCTGTGTTGAAGAGCTTGAGCTCTTCAGTGTTGATGAGGCTTGATGTTTCTAAGTCTTTTTGTTATTAATTAAAAATGCACAGCTTTCCAGAGTTATCTTTACAAACTTATGATTTTCTTGCAGGAAATGGTGTCAAACCTATTGGATGAATGGCTACTCAAGAATATTACCAACAAAGAAATGGAGAGACAGATTGATCAGCAAATAAATCTGCTTCAGAAGTCAGAAAGCTTAGATGAAAGGTAAGAACTGGCAAAAACAAAAAAGAAGTCCTGATTAAAAAAAAAAATGGTTAAAATTTAAATAATGAAAAGTTTATGCAGTAAAAATTAAAGATAGTCTCTAGCTTCAGTGGAAAAAATGTTACTTGTTTTTCAATGGAGGCAGTGTTGAACTGGAAGAGGAGAGAGGTCATTCAATGATTAAAAGAAGTTGGAAGAGCCCTGAAAATTTGCTACACTGGGACAAACTTACTGTTATTTTTTTAAAGACTAAATGGCTTACTGCATGAAATGACATTTGTACTAGGTGTTCTACTTTAGAAACAGCTGTCTAGTTTTCTCTAGTATTGTCATCCACAGCACAGATTTGTGCAGTGACCACCTTAATCGAACAGTCAAACAGTGTGATTTATTCTTCATACTGTCTGGAACTGTTTAATTGCCTTTTAATCTAATGATGATAGGGTTTGCAGAGAGTGCTACTTCCTCAGCATTCTTGCAGTTTGTCTTATGACTTCTGGGGAAATCTATTTCAAGGCTGTTGTAACATTACAGTGGTGTCAGGCAGAGAAAGACCAGTTGGGCTCTGAGTCATCACATCTGTGCTCTGTGCTGCATTTTTGTTTGTGTACTCCAGCAAAGTGTTCCAATGTGTACCTGTTAATTACTTTGACTCTTGATGTTCATGGATTACATTTTGCCTTCTCTCATAACTCACTGTCTGGAAAATGGTTACAGAATGTTATAATTCTAATGTAATATCATTTTACAATGATCTTGAACTCTTAGGTTTTTATATGTTGTGTATGTGAAAATTCCCCCTCATTTTCTTTTGTCACAAAAAGGAATTAGTAATTGGTTTGTTAAACAAAAGTTCTTGGTTGGTCTTGTTTCTGAGCATGATTTTTATCTGTGAGGTCTAATGGAGTCCTTCATGCTGGAAACATCTTTGGATGTGAAATAATAAGTGAAATATAATCTGTCATAATAATAACAAGTGAAAATAATCTGTCAGTTGCCATGGACACATCTGTGTGAAAACCCTGTATTCCTCTTTTAGTGTGTGACTGTATAGCAATATGTGCTATATAGAACAGACTGAGTGTCCCCAACTTAATTCCTAACATGCACTCTGACTTTTATGCAACTCCCTGCACAGCTAATTTACACAGCTTGCTCTCATTGCAGTCCGTATCAATTTTGGCAATTTCTTGCGAGAAACATGGCACCACAAGCTCAGTGATAGCTCATAATAAGCCAGTATCTTTGCTGTAAAGATAATTGTGAACATCATTAAATGAATGCTGTGCCAGGGGGAATGGGTATCCTTCCAAGAAAGCTTTTCATTTATCCTGTGGTGTTGAGCAGAACAAACAAACTGTAATCAGCCTGAGCTTCTTGGGATTTCTGGGACTGGAAATTTCTCCAACAGTGAAGATTCTGTACATTCATGTATAAAGACAGCAATGCACCCTCCACCTTCTGGTAGCGCTCTAGAAGTCCTAGGATAAACCTAGTTACCTATTTGCTTCAAAAAAATCTATCCAGCCAGATGCTTCTGGATGAAGACTTACATGTTGTTTTATCATTATAATAGTGTTAAAACTTGAGATGAAGGGAGCTGGGGGATACTGCAAGAGTAATGTAGAAAATGCACTTTAACTCCTTAAAATGTTGCTATAAAGAACATACAGGTATTATAAAGGATACATGTTAAATATGGGGTTTATATGTTATGAATCTCATATAAATAAGTGGGAGTAAACTGAAAAATATTGCTGAATCTATCTCTAATAATTTCATTTACTGTAAAATTTATTTTATGAGGACATAATAACAGTATTTTTGTGAAATGTCCAGCTGATAGATCAGCTACCCCATTCATCAAATACAGTGTAAATGCTGCAGTTCGGGAAAGGACTATGTTTAATTCATATTCATCCTGCTCGTTCTGGGCTAAAGGCAAGTCCCAAGCTCATAAAAATGCTCAGAACTCTTCTGAGGCCCTTGGAGGCAATGACAGGTTGCATTGATATAATAGTGGTTCCTTGAGATTTTGTGCAAGCCAGGACTTTGAAGAAGAGGAAGTAACAAACTTGTCTGCCACATATATGTATAGAAATGCACCGGCTGCCCCATTGTTTAACTCACTCACTGTTAATGTACAGCTACTAGAGGTAGTATTCCCCCGCTGAAATACACAAAAGAACAATGTTGTTGATTTATTCTACTCTATGAAAATAGCTTTGGTGATATTCTCTAAAAAAATTCACGTAATTGTATTTTTTTTTAAATGAAAATTCAGTTTATGGGATTTATTTCATTAAAAGTAGAGAGGAATAAATAAACTCTCATTTGGAAAAAATATGAAACCCCTGTAGTTATATTGGAGACAATATGCCATCCTCTAGCTGAGACTATGTGAGTTCTGGAAGTCTGTATGACAATGAAAGAGAGGCCACAGACCAAGAAGAATGTGTTTGTACTTTCCTAATCATAGATGATGGGATATTTGAGCCAGCTGGGCTGCCCTATGTTGATGTTGTTTCAATGGCCTCATTAGGAAAATTGAATTGCCATAATGTAAGTGTGTTTGCCTCCATCTGGCTGGAAATTTGCTGAACCTTTAGTGAAAGCACTGGGGTACTTGTCCAGAATCTGTTCTGCTTTTTTTTTGCTTTGATCTACCTGTTAAAGCTACTTTGCTTTCATCTATGTAATACTGACAAGACTGAGACTGACACTAAGCAGCCAGTTCTGCAGAAGATACAGTGAAAGGCTTCTGCCAACGCTTTGTAGCTACTCTACATCAAGACGGCATCAGCACTTGTGTCCCTGAAGGAGGTGGAGTGATAGGGTCATGAAGGCAGTAATTCATTAGTGTGGTTACAGTACTGTAGTAACATTTGGAAAAGTTTAATGACTAGAGGCAGTTCAGTGTAAAAATGTCTGCTCCTGGCTGTGTGTAGTTGTCTACTTTTGCCTTTCCTCCCTTTTCCCTTTTGGAGGCATATAAGAGTGTAAGATGCCTGCTGTGGTACATTAGGAAAGGGAATGTTCTAGACACGATGTTGTGATTAACCAGATAAACTCTTGTGAAATTAAAACAAAACTAAAATCTTTGTCATAATTCCAAGACTATGATAAAGTAAGAAATGTGCTGGGTTTGTTGGTGCTTTTCTTAGCTGCAGTTCAAAAGTAGAAGATTTCTGTAAGCATTTAAGGAGTCATTAACTTTGGTGGTAGAGCTGGTGTATGCAGCACCCCTGCTCTCCTGCAGGCTGCCAAAAATGGTAATTATAGTAAATCAAGTTGGCTTTGGATATGAAGGCCAGGAGGAACCGTTTTTTGTCCTGTGTATCAGAAAAGGTGTGAACAGAAAAATGCAGTAGTATGTATGTAATTCTGCTCTGAAGGCATTAAAGGAAACTGTGAAATGATATAATGCTGTCTAGAAGTAGTAGGCAGATCTTTAAGGCGCTTATTACTTCCTCTGAGCGATCCTGAAAACTTCTGTAAACTCGGTGGGATTCATCACATCCTTCTGCCAAAGCAGAAGACTCCCATCAGCTTATGTAATAACATGATAATGTTGTGCCTATTAAAAATATTGTTACCAAAACCATCTCTTAGATATTAGCCTGTGCATCCTACGTTCTTTCTGTGATGCATTTATCTAAACTAATAGTATATTTTTAAAGCAATTAGGATTGTTTGACAACCTTATAAATCAAAAGAAAAAGCTGTCCTAGAATTAGTATTTCATAATGTAAAAATGATCTGGCAAAATATTTTTAATTTGAGCATTTTTTAAATATACAGCTGAAATTTCTTGGTCAATTAATCATCAGTGATGAACAGAACTGGAATTCCTTGAGCAAACTCATGTGTAACATGTTGGCGTTTAATTCACTGCAGCCCTACAGCATATCAGAGAATGGATGGAGCCATCTGGAAAAGGGGGGCAGGAGGGAGGAGGTATCTCCTAAGGGAATTCCATAGTTACCCAGATAAGTCTGTAGCATATAAGAAGCTTGTCAGCGTCATGTAATCCTACCACTTCAATACATTTGGCACTGTGCTACTTATTTCTGAGTGGCTGATCATTGAAAACTCAACTTTATCTACCTGCTGTGAGATTACTATAGTAGCAGGACCAGCTTTATTTTTCTTTTGCCATTATGATGTGGAACTGGAGTAAGGCTGTGAGGTCCAAACTAGATCATTACTATCCTTTTCCTTTCCCTACTTTATCTGTCTCTCTTCTCACAGGAAAAAGGACACCATTGAGTCTCATACTGGCGAGGCAATGGAAAGTCCTGTCTCCCTGCCCAGATTGTCTCAACTTTCTAAACCAATTAAGAGTTGGTTTACAACTGAAATTATGTGTCCACACACACAAGTGGTTCAGAATTAGGTGGGAATGGAAGGGCATAGTAGCTACAAAATAATTGGTCTGATCAGGTCAAGGTCAAAAGGGATATTTGAAAATAAACTGAAAAATATTTTGCATAATTCAAAGGAAATAAAATGATGGATTAGAGAAATTGAAATTATTTCAGTAGTACTTGTCATACCTTTTCTTTACACAGAATAGCTAACTGGAGGCTGCTTAAATTCAAAGTGAAGCAGCTAGAACCTCAGAAGATAGCGATTAAGACATTAAAATGAAATGTTCTGCCATTAATATTCTGAAGTGTGCTCAATCTCACACGTCTTACTGCAGCATCTGCTTACAAAATGAGTAATGATGCAAAAGAAAGGGGGAGGGGGAAAAAAAAAGCTTAAACAACTTTTTATAAATGGTGAAATTTAAAGAAAGAGACTCTGTGCTCAGGCAGAAAAAGCAAGGTTTCATGAGATACCATGTGTTTGCCATATTTGCCTTTGTTATTTCCCCTCAAGATGTTGTCTATAATGAATATGAGGTACTGAAATCAATAAATGACCACCCTTTAAAAAGGCAGTGAAGATATACTGACCAGAAAACAAATTTATGAGGAAAAAATGAGATACAAGACTCTTGGAACTGCTGTGTCATAGCTCCCCTAAATAGGAGAGATTGTCCATATGTAAGTATGAAATATTTCTTTTCCAGTCCTTTATGACAGCCATGGGGCTCAGTGCTCTGGAAAACAGTTCCTCTGAGATGCAAATGTGAAAATTTAAGTAGCCAAGAGTATAGTGCAAATTCATCACAATCCTTTCTTTCAGTTGTTGTTATCTAATTAGGGGTTCAAGTAAGGAAAATTCAAAACTTTACAACTGAAGTTCCAATGAATGAAATACATTGAGCTTTCGTCCTTGTGATCTTAGGGGAATGGAAACCCTGTAAACAGGAGGATTGCTCTGTGGGGAAAAAAAAGGAGTTTTTCATTTAAATTTCTGTTGTGATTTGTTATCCATATAAGAATAATGGGAGGAATTGTCTTGCGAATGTTTGAAAATCTTTTGTAGTAGAATTATTAGAAAATACAAAAGTTCACAAAATTTCTGATTGTGCATAGGTCATTTTTATGGAAATACTGATATTGAAGTTTCAGATTAGGGAATGCCAACCTCCATATTTGCTATTGCCTTAAGGCAATATGGCACAAATTTCTCAATAGCTAGCTAGTGACTTCATAGCCAATGAGAACGATGGGTTTCCTGGCAGTAACCAATCTGTTGTAGAGGATGGGAGGATTTTCATGTCTATGTCAAGTTTAAATGTTTCACAACATTGCTTTTTCAGATTGCTGAAAATTGCTGTATTTTCTTCGTCATGTGCATCTCAGGACTTATACTAAAGGCCTTTTTTTTTTTCCCCCTTCTTACTGCTTTGCCACAGTTTGTGATACTACAACGTTCATGGATTAATTTAAGGAAGTGTATATGAGTAAGGTTCGTTTAGACTGTGAACTATTCAAGGCTTTCAGTGGATAAAAGCTGACAGTTTCAAAAGTCACAAAAAATATAGTACTTGGCCTTTTTTCACAGAAGCTGTCGAGTTCTTCAAAAATTGCCAGTTCCCTCACTGGTAAAGAATTTGTGTCAGACAACATTGTTTTTAGGGTTTTTTTTGCCTACATATATAAGTGTAAAAATGTGTCGGCTTAAATGTTTACTGGATTCTCTTAATTGGCGCAGTTGTATTGCCATTTCCTTTCCAAAGTTTTTATTATTTCAAAGGTGCAGAAGGTATAAGTGATGTCAGGTTTCCAAAACAGCAAGCACTCTTACTCTTACAGTGGGGTTTAGAGGTTTATATTTTGTTGGTTTTAACAGCATTTAGGTAAACTCATATCCATTGCTATCAATCAGACACAATATATCCCATAAAGACTACATGTGTCACCATGAAAAGGATTGCCAATAAATGCAACTAGTATTAAAACCTTCTCTAATATGTTATTATAATATATTCTGCAATATTGGATTGTCTCAGAACAGGCTGAGTTTTATGAATTAATCGGGCATTAAAATTTCCATGCTTAACTTGGATGGGAGCAAGTTACAGCATCTTATGTTTCCATTGACTCTTGAGTCTGCACCACCAGTGGGAATCAATTTATTGTGACCAGACTAGTTCAGTGCTCCATAAATATCTCTGCCCCTCTTCATTAGGTATGGTGGGAATGGTGACGCAAACCATAGCCAGAGAGAGCGCGTTTGCCTTGTACCCCAGCTTTTTGGATGCCTGCAGCATTTCCGTTGCATGTCTTGTCTCTGTTTATTTGGACAATTGTTACGGACTTGACAGCACCAAACTAGTCAGCCTTAACCTGTAGCAGTTCAGGTTGCCCTTTTGAAAATAATACTTGTGTTGTCTACTGTATGTATTTGGCTCTTTCCCCCATGCACTGTTGTGCCAAGAAGTTGGAATAAGTCTCTCGCCCAGCACTCTAAACCTTTTCTCTCTTGTGGAAGCTTCTGTATCGCTACCTGTCACTGCTGATCTGTATAGCAATGTGCTCCCAAATCTGTTTAACTCTTGCATCCTAGTGTACCTGTAACGATATAGAAACACCTGCAGCGTCATCATGACCTAATGCACATGCTTCCTTTGCAACTTTGTAATGAGATAGGTCAAAAAGACACAAAATACCTTCTTTAAGTCCCCCTGGGATGTACTGCTTTATGTTAACAACAGCGTTAGAAGAGAACAAGAATGCCATTTCTACATGGAAAGTTCTGGTTTTCCTACTATCTGGCAATATCTAGGAGTTACAGATAGACATTTAATGTTTTATCTATTTTATATTTTATTTCCACTGCTTTCTTCCTTCTCTTTAAAAAAAAGTCTCAACATCTTTTTAGTCAGATCTCTGTGACTTTTATATCCCATGCATCTATCACATCAGGTTGCCATGGCAATGCTACAAAAATATTCAGAATCACAAGACGTTCATGAATCATTCTAGCCAGGTTTCTGAAAGCAAAGATAAAACAAGTAACTTAAAAGTGACCCTGATGTCTGTGTACCTCTTGAGACTTTACCACAACAGCAGTGAGATCAGCTCCCAGGACTAATGATGATGTCCATTTACAGATGTATGTATGTACTGTGCATGTTGGTGTACTGTAGGGCTCATGCACTAATTATATTTCAGGGTTTTTTTTCCCTTCTCCCACACCAGGTCCCACTATTAAAAAAGCTCAAGGTTTAACTCTGTATGTATCTTCAGTAACAATTCAGTTTTTGTACAAAGGACAGGCACAGAAAGGTCATCTCGTCTCCTCTGTTTCCTGGTCTTCGGGTGTCATCAGCTGTGCTGTGCCATTCTTTACAGATGCTTGCATAAGTGGCAGTGCTAGCCTCCAGTAATGGACAGAGCTTGTCTGACAGGTAGTCCTGCTGAGAGATCTTTACACTGTCCTTCCTGCTAAAAAAGTTTTTCCTGATATCTTACCTGAATCTTTCTTCCTGAAATGTATTGCTATTATCTCATGTTCTATTCCTATTAAACGACAAGAAGGGATTGCTCCTTTGTGCTCCCCAGCACTCTTTTGTGTAGTGAAGAGGCTTAGCATAATTTTTTTAGTATCTATTCAACTCCCGCTGCAAGAAATTTCGGACATTTAGGACCTGTTTCTAGATCTTGTGTCATTCTCCTTGTTCTCTTCTGGGTATTACAACTGACATGTAGTGCCTAAAATCAGATCTAAAGCATCATCTAGGGTGTTTTCAATAGCAGTACAAGAGCTGAAAACTAACTTCATGCCTCTTTCAGGACTGTTTCTATATCATAATACTGATGTTACCCATTATGACACATGCTCAGCTAAGGCTCCATACACGTCCCCAGAACTTCTTTTGCAGAGCTGTTGTCCGTGCTGGTTTTTATGATCCGTCTGCTTTGCTAGTGCTTCTTATATATTGTTGCTTAAAATGAAAAGGAAAAAAACTTCAAAATTATGGACAACTGCCTCAAATGCCTAGGAATCTTGTATCTCTGTAAGTCTGCTGGCCTCAAGTTATACAGTGCTTCTGCATTGCACTGAAAAATTTAAAGTAACTGAGGCAAGTATCAGATATTGGAACTACTTCAGAGGTGGTAGTGTGCAGCTCCAGTAGAGACAGTGTGGGCAGCCAGACTGCTTTTTGTGGTGCCTGCGCTGCCCTGATTAGACGGCTCAGGGAATCTGAACTGTACTATAAAGTGTAGTTATTCAGGCTGCTAAGAAAACAAGGAGCTTTTGAAAATTTTGTTTCATGAATAGAAATTCTATATACATCAGTAAAATAAAATAAAATTAAGGGAAGTTCAGTGTGGACACTGCAAAGTGGGCTCCAGGAGAAAATTTGACACTTTTGCAAAACAGCTCTCTCTCAGGTATCATGCTAATTGGTTTTGTGACCTGGTCAGGTTTTCTTTCTTCTTGTCCTGGGTTGTATAAACCTATCACTTCCTTACACTGTGGGACGCGCATTCCCCTTCAGTGCAGTATCATACGGCAGTATTACGTTCGTCTTAACACAAGGAGAAGCAGGAGTTAGTTATTCCCTCTGAAATTAGAGTCCCCAGAGTTATTCCTGGCAGGGCTGTGGACTCTGTATGGCAATAGTACATACAGAGCGCATCCAGGTGTCTGCAGCAATTATATCTGAAAATTCTGGAAACCAGAAGATTTGAATAAACATCGCTGTCTGATGATGTGCAGCATTCTTTCTAAACTAAGGTCAAACCCAGCACTTTAAACAGAAACGAAAATTTGTGTTAAGTCAGAAAGGATACATCACCCATTAGGTCCCAAATCCCAGATCTTTAGTGGAGTTCCTGTGATACTTCTTTTCAAGACCAAGTTTCCACTGAGGTTGACTTTTCCACTTCTCTGAAGGTGCACCTTAGTGATATTGTTGTTAAGAAATCTTTTATGTAATCCAGCGAAAAAGAGTTCAGCTGAACTAATGAGCTGCTACAGAGTTCTAGTATTTCAGAGAAGCCTTTCCCAGTGTGCTGTTTTTCAAAAGTCCTTCAAACCTGTGCTAGAGAAGCAGCTGTAACTTCAATATGGTTGTTTTGCCCATAGCTATTGCAAGCAGTGCTTTTCTGCTACTCATTTTGGCAGTGCATTTTCTTTTTGTGTATGTGTTTTGTGTTTGTCTGGAGCTCTCTCTTCATGGTGTGACTCAGGATCACATGCATTTCAAGAAATGTTGCTGGTTTTTTATGAGGTTATTAGCCTTCCTTTTAACTTTTGTTAAAGCACCTCCCTTGATATTTCTTGTAGACATATCACCAGTATTCCTCAAATTGATGATCCACTGGAAGGCCAAGAAAATTAACTATAAAGGATATCACAGGGAATCAAAGCAGTAATTGTTAGCAGAATTATATTAATGTGTAAATTTAAACCTATTTTTAAACCTGTTGTGATGACTGCTCAAATGTGCTTATTTAAATGTTAGAATGCAGCATTATTTCTTCTTTCTGTTTATTCCACAATCTACAATGATTTTGTAGTTTTTGAAATATGTTACAATTGGTGGTTTCTAAACAATATTTGATAGGAGCCTTAATTGGAATTATAAGTTTATGAAAAGCATCAGGGTCCGTGTAGAGGAAAAAGCTGTTCAAAACAAAAAAGAACATGTTAGAGGACATTGCCATCTTGTAAGATCTGTATCTCTTCATGTGTTAATTATGTTTTAGAAAAAATACTTCATTTAGAAAAAACTTGAGGAAAGAACTCTAGAAATGGAGTTTTAGTGTAGGCTTTGCTTATCCCATCTCTTCATAAAGACAAACTTCAGTTAAAGCCTTCAGTTGAACAATCTTTACTGATACTATTTTTGTCTTGTATGTTAACATATTGAATAATCATTACGGATGTAAAGTACTGGGAAAGATAGTTGACCTAAATTTCATTGTTTCTCAAAAGTTTAAGAACATAAAATTCTTTCAAGAATGTATTAATAAATGTTATAGCTGAATAGAAGTGTTCATAATAACTTACATTATTAATGGAATGAATTCTCGAATCAACATATTGCTAGGGTGTTGGATGATAAAACCTGTACCTATGAACCATTAGGGAAATAAGTCTTTACTTCAACAGTTTGAGTATAAATCCTTACTTTAAGATAAGGGTAAATTTAAAAATACTAATTTGAAAGATCAACAGAGTTACTATAGAATATAGGAATATATGAAATTAAAGGTATTTTATCAGGAGACAGCAAGCCTTTGTACCCTTTCAGACTTGTTGTCTAGAAAAGTTTTAATGTGACATTTCCTCAGATGTCTTTTGCAGTGTACACATGCAGTGCACCTGCAGGCATTTATGATGTATTTCAGAGCATAGTCTTCAGTTTAACAAGGAGCATTTCCAATGCCTGTTAAGTTTGTTTTGAAAACTTGCAAAGTGTTTTCAGTTATTTAAAAATTACTTCAAGTCCGATTTTTACATTATCCTTGCTCTTTGTCTCAAATATATTGTGTCTTTTCAGAAAGATGTAATTTAGGTTTTTAAATTGCCGAGACTATTTCAAAGTTTTTAGTTTATTTCAGTCATTTTACATGTTGAAGTTTCCTAGAATAAAAAACGTTATCCTTAAAAGACATTATTGTAATCCAAGTGGCCATTCTGGTAAAATTGTTCTGGTCTTCCATGAAATCAGCCATCGTTAAGATTGATTGATGTCTTGTCTTTCAAATGTTTGCAAAATTGCCTTAGCAGAGATAAAAAGGGAAATAAAATCATTACTAAGGTGGTCACAAAGAAGCAGAAAAAAACCTCCTGTAATACATTACTCCCTGCAGAAAGGTCAGTAGATTTAGGAGACACAAATTATAGACCATGTATACCTGTTGATACCTATTTAAAAAGTAAGGGGAAATAAATGTAATGTTCTGCATGTGCTACTTTTACAAAACACTATTTATTTTTTAATAGTCTATCAGAGGAAAGATAGGATTAAGAGCTCTAGGAAATTCTGTGACCCTAGAAGATAAAAATCTTAAATTAAAAATCAATGATTCTATCTTTAAAATGGAGCATTTTCTCATTTAAAATGTTCACTACTGAAGTTTTCCAGTTGAAGAAACAGGTTTTGATACATCTGTAAAAGATGAGCTTTAAACAAAACCGAGTATGGCAGGAAACACATAAAATGATTTGGAATCTTGGTCAACACATATCATACTCTTAACCCAAGGAAAACATATCTATTCAAACCAACTATGTGTATATGCAAAAGAGATTACAAATTCTGGAAAATTATCAGTTAGATTGTTTATAGCTTCCAGAAGTGTGTAATCCCTCTAGAGCTTTCACCTTCTTACAAAGAAGTAGCGGAAATGACATGATCAATATGACAGAACTCAAAATT
This sequence comes from Pedionomus torquatus, assembly GCA_013398155.1. NCBI lineage: Eukaryota > Metazoa > Chordata > Aves > Charadriiformes > Pedionomidae > Pedionomus > Pedionomus torquatus. The sequence goes on along the minus strand of VZRU01009534.1, from coordinate 100,798 downwards.
TATTTATTCTGTGTTCCACAAAGACTACAGCTAGTTAGCTTTTCATTGAACTTCTTAACAGATGTTTGCTGCTCAAAATGTTTTGAATATCCCCAGTGGAACAAAGGCATGTGAGAAAATATTTGTAGATTCAGCAAGTTTTACTCCAGTGTGTTCTCACACAAATCATGTCATAGAGTCGTAGAGATGTCTAGGTTGGAAGGGACCTGTCGGATCATCTAGTCCAACTGTCAACCTAACTCTGATAAAAACCATCACTAAACCATATCTCTAAGCATTATATTTACCTGACTTTTAAATACCGCCAGGGATGGTGACTCAGCCACTTCCCTGGGTGGCCCATTCTAATACTTAATAACCCTTTCAGTGTAAACTTTTTTCTTAATATCCAGTGTAAACCTCCCTGGTGCAGCTTGAGGCCATTTACTCTTGTCCTGTGGTCTGTTAATTGGGAGAAGAGAATGACACCCGCCTCTCTATAACCTTCTTTCAGGCAGTTTTAGAGACTGATAAGCCACCTCCCCTCAGCCTCCTTTTCTTTAGGCTGAACAACACCAGCTCCTTNTTCAGGCAGTTTTAGAGACTGATAAGCCACCTCCCCTCAGCCTCCTTTTCTTTAGGCTGAACGACACCAGCTCCCTCAGCCACTTCTCATAAGACTCGTTTTCCAGACCTCTCACCAGTTTTGTTGCCCTTCTCTGAACCCACTCCAGCACCTCAATACCTTCCCTGTAGTGAGGGACCCAGAACGACACAGCACTTGATGGGGGGCCTCACCAGTGCCAAGTGCAGGGGTATGATCACTTTGTTAGTCCTACTCACCTGTTCCTGATACAGGCCAGGATGCTGTTGGCCTTCTTGGCCACCTGGGCACCCTGCTGGCTCATACTCAGCCAGCTGTCGACTAATGCCCCCAGGTCCTTTTCTGTGGGGCACGTCTCCAGCCCAGGCCTGTAGTGCTACGTGGGATTGTTGCGACCCAGGTGGCAGAACCTGGTACTTAGCCTTGCTGGACCTCATACCATAAACTCCAGCCCATCAACCCAGCCTGTCCAGGTCCCTCTGCAATGCCTTTCTACCCCCAAGCATGTCAACACTCCCACCTGATGTGGTGTCCCCTGCAAACTTAATGTGGGGGAATTTAGAGTTTCCTATAACCTCTGAAGATAATGTGCCTGGTTCACTTCACCTATTTTAATTTCTTTTACTAACTAAGAGGAATTGTATTTTTTTATTCAGGACTGAGCAGGGAGAAAGCAAGTTCCACATTTCAGAAAGGTCAATCTAAAATATCTAGACCAAAGGCTACTGTTTCTATGGTACATGCAAATATGGTATATGTGTGTGTATGTGTATTAAACGTATAGATTAATCCTTTTTATCTTTTATCTATATTGTTTTTGATGTGGAAACAATTTGTGCCTAGGCACAGGATACATAGATTGGTAAATCTGTAAAAATGGTGTATATTTATTCTCTGTATCATAAGAACAATCTCACTTGCATCATAACATTTGTCCATGTTATTTATTTATGTTCTTTGTCATAACCACAGTACTTATTCTGCTGCCATATAAAATTTTCCCTTCTTCTGTTCGACATGAAGCTCTTTTTTCCGTATGAAATTGTAATGTCTTAGTACCAAACAGATAAAATTAGCAGTAGAGATATCTACAAATCATCCAGCTTTCCTGTTTCATTCTTTTTCTTGTCCAGCTACGATTAAGGATATAAAGGCAATTACTAAAGAATTCCTTAGTTCCACTAACAATGTCACATCTTAGCCACAGAAAGTGAAAACGCAAATATCTCTGAATGACACCTGTAGAGATATCCCAGTATCTGGAGACTTCAGTATTGTCTGTGTTCTTTCTATACATCAAGTGTCCATGCTTAGGCTCCAGTACATCCAGCAGTGTTGAGTCATCAGCATAATCTGTGATTCATGATGCTGGCAAAGAGCTGAAACAGTTCTGGATAAATGAGCTTTGACCAAGGTTTAATAGCTAGATAGAAACACACAGGTAGAAACTGCAAAAGCAGTGCTCCTAACTCTGAAGGCACTTAAGAGACACCTCAGCTTTTTCAGTAAGTTTTGTTTTTCTGGGGGGAATGTCTGTTTTGTTTCCCGTTTTCTGTGGTTTTCCAAAATGCTTGGTTATGTTTAATTTCCTTATACAAAGCTTTAAGAGGTTTGTGCACATGTACTTGTGTTTAGAGAGAGGAAAAGGGGGTAGAAAAGGTTAGGACTGAAGGTAAGAAATAGCCTGTATTTATATAATCCTTCAAAAGGTGGGGCTGGGGGGAAAACAAATTGAATTTTCATGGACTTCTGAGCGCTAAATAGCAAGCAGTGCTGTTTTGATGGGATTTTATAATTGTAAATTAGTTTTGTAGTTAATATTATGTATAACATGTATTTATTTTATAAGATTTACCTTAGTTGCTTCATCCATAGAAATTTACATCATTAAGTCTAGCTTCTGTTTCTCTATGTGTTGCTTCGTCTGCTACTCAGACAGCAGTACAAGACATCATCATTTTTCAGCTCTAGATATACTTGTATCCGAAATGTCTTTCTTGCTTTCGTAATCCTTCATGAATTTAATTTTCTGCCCTTTAGAATGTCCTCCAAATGGGACGAACTGGGTTAGCCTATTGTATATTTCTTGCTATTTAATGAGTATATTTGGGGTCTCTGATATTTGCCATATTGGAGACTTTCCCCTGCCGTTCTATAAACTCTGATTTCTACTGTTCAAATTTATTAATATAAATAACTGAAAAAGGATGAAGAAAACCATGCTGTGGTCCAAGTATTGCTGCATGCATGTATATGAAGAAGAATTGTACTGCTGACTTTTAAATTTTACATACAAAACACATGTAGAACTCAATTGAAATATTTTGTTCGGGCAGGCCCAAGAAAAGAGGTGAAAACATGAGATGTGAGAACTCTAAAAGGCAGTAGCTCAAAGACCAAGCTGTGCCTGCTGGGCAGTTTTATTAACTCCCCTGACAGCAACAGAAACAACAGCCACCAAAGACATAAAATTTACAGAACGTTATCTCCTTGAAGGGATATAAGCATAACCCTGATATATTTGGCCAAGTATTTAGCAAAAAATTGTCAAAAGAGCTGTAGATGAATGCATTGCTATTTTGTCTCTTCATTGGAAATGGTGGGGATTTTTCAGTTCCCCAGAGCCGCTGGAGATGAATGATGTCTTTAAAATCAGGCCAATTTTTTGCTAGCATCTTTAAGGCCAGGTTCAAGACCCCACCTGTACGAAAAATTATGATGAAGCACAAAATTTTGAGAATAACCTCAACATACTTAATGTTCCCTTCCTTTTTGGTCTATTTCAGTGGATAAAGAGATGTTGTATTCAATATTCTTGTGTATTACCTAAAACCGACCTGTATTCTCAGGTTGATCTGATTTGTTCTTTGACTTAAAAGTTTCTCTTGATTCCATAATCTCATGTATTTCAATTAGAACCCATACAACATTTTCATATATTCCAACATAGCAAGGGATATTTATAGTTTAATAATTTTGAATGTTTTCTTCAGTGTAGCTTCAATACTTAATTCAAATATCCCTGAATTCAAATAGAACAGAACTGAGTTTGACCCACCGGGGTATCGTTCAAAAAACTACCGGATGTTTAAGAGGAAAAAACTGAAAATGGGAAATCTGTCTCGTGATGATTGAGTCTTATAATCAATTACTCTTGGTAAAAAAAGTATGCACTTTATTTCTGACTTGTATTAGTTTGTTTTAAACTTCTACCTACATTTCTCCGATTTTAACTTGTTTTTTAAAAACTGTTGGATTTTTTTTTAATTTTTTTTTTGTGAAGCACTGTGACCCTGGAAACCGCAGTTGTGGAGAAAAAAAATAATGACGTACATGAGCATGGTATGAAAAACATAACTGTTATATTAGCCCTAGATTTAAGGAGGAGTTGTGAAGGGGGATTGTTATGACTAGAAGCATTTGTTATTTATTTAATTTCTTTTTATTCTATAATGTATTGTAGAAAAGCAAAGTAAAAAACCTAAATAACAATTTAATGAAATTCAGTACATTTTATTGTTAAAATACTTTAATTTTGCTCATCTACTCTAAGTAGATAGAGTGGAGGGACACTGCCATTGATTTTCTTTATTTCTGCACAATAACTCTGGTCCTGACTCTCTCCTTTATGAATGCAGAGATGTTATTGATAGAAAAAGCTTTAACATTTATTATTTAATCATTACACTGCTAATAAACCAATTGTGTATTCTTAGACTAATTGGTGATAAGCATACCACTATGTTCTGTCACACTTCACGTTATTATTATTCACAAAAATGTTACTGAATTACAGTGCTATCACTTTTTACCCATCTGCACCAAGTCTTTTGGATATAGAATAGATAATTTTGAACCTTATTGTAATTTTTTTTTCTGTATGTTGACCTTCCTTTTTGCCATCCTTTATCTTCCTTTCTCTGCCCCAGTTTGCTCTCAGGAATGTATCCTGTCCTAACTCTTTGTTCCTGTTAATTTCAGTTTTGCTAAATCCATACTCAATTTAATACTTTGCATGCTATTACCTAGGTAGTTTTGATGTTGCACGGTGTTTCTCTGTGACTGCCAAAGTACTGTTTACCTTGTAAGATTCTGCACCCATAAATCCCTTTTCATCTTTCTGGTTCATACTCTTTACATATTGTTTACTTTGTGTACTTTCTAGTATGGTTGATTCTATGTTAGCTTTGCTTTCTCTGTCTTCGATCTTAAACAGAAATAGGTTGCACGCCAGAGCAAACTCATCATGTTATAAGCATTTTCTTTTTTTTGTGATCACAGAGCATCCTATGATGCTTAGGATGCATTTATTAGAGAATTAACCCATAGTCGTTTAATTACGAATTTGGCAAGGTAGTCTAATCTCAATTGTGAGCCCCCTTGAAGCTTTCTATAACGTGATTCTGCTCTCACGGAACTTTGAGTGAATTCAGAGGTTGTATATTAGGTAAATAATTCTACCTTTTATAGGTTTTATGTACATGCTCTGCTTCCCCTCTCTCTTTTTAATATATACATATGTTGTATATTTTAAAGCTATGATTGTTAGATCTATGTACAGAAATGGCAGTTTTAAATTGTTCGATTTGTATACAGAAATAGTAGATATAGTCCAACTGTCTATATCAATACTGGGGTGCAGGTACACTCTGCAGGGGACTATTCACCAACTGTGTGCCCTGATGTCTATGAGCATATGGAGAAAAGAAAAGATTTGAGTATTTTTGACTAACAGAATAGGATTTTGACCATTCAGTCACACTTCAGCAGGTTGTATCTACTTGCATAATAAATATTGTTATCAAAGTAAAAGCCTTTACAGGATTTGAATTTCCTGTGTTTCACCGGTGGTTTGTACCTAGATATCTCGTTTATAACCTACTTTTGTGTTCTTAAACTCTTACTTTTTTTCAGTAGAGGAGTATCAGGGAATATGGCACTTTTTGAATTATCTTTCATGGTCCTAGTTACAGATTGAAAACCATTCACTTATCTATATCTTTTTTTTTCTCGATGCACTTTCCTAGATCTTAAATAACTTTGTCTCCTCTGAAGTGTTTTTCTGTCCTGCACTGATCTGTCAGCATTTCAAGATTTTTCCTTCTTCATTACACTCTTCCACTGCTGATATTTGCCTCTTCCCCTTCCCTGAAGCTTTGAATGTGTCTGTAGATCTTTTTCAACTTCATTCTTCCTATACTAATTTGAAATGTATTTCTAACACTATTCCAGATGTTTGATTACTTTTTAAAATTTTTGTGACACTTTTCAAAATAATTGAAAATTTAGCTTTTAGAAATATATAACACTTGCTACTTTCTCCCTGCTTCTTCTTTATTTTCCTTGTTCTAATCCTTTCCTGGTTTAGAACAGATTTCTCATCAAATCTTTGAGGCTTTGGCAGAAGTTTGCAGAACTCTGAAAGAAGTGATTTTTTTCTTTCGCTCTCATGAATATTGTGTCCAGCATACTTATTTCTTACCCGAACTTATGCATCATCCTACCTCTGCAGCCCTTAAGTATGTCGCAGTATTAATTTGCACTAATGTATAAAACTAGTACTGAATTTGGGCATGATGAATGAGAGTATAGTAAACGTTAATTTTAAAAAGCGTTAAAATACTTTGACTCCTCCAATATTTTGCAAGAAAAGAGCCAAGGAACAGAATTGTGGATGCAGTATTATCTAGAGAGCTATAAAGAAGTTAGCTGAGGACACAACAGTTAAAAATATGAAAAATTGTGGGGAGCAGGAAATGTACATTTCCCATTTTATTTTATCAAACCAAAATGTAAATGCTTCAAATGAGCTGCTTATTTATATTTTCTGTTAAACCTATGGTAAGCTTCTTACTGCTGTACAATTTAATTTAATTTAGTAATGTACAATTAAGAAAACAGTTTTCTAGTTTACAAGTACCTCCTACTAATAATTTCCATTCTAAAGAAAAAAAAATTTCAGCCTAATTTTTAGTTATCTAGCAGCCTATTTTTCAATATTGAGCAACAAGATGCTAAAAATGATGGGCAATGAGTTTTGCCTGCCTGTCTTGGAATCTTTTCGAGGTGGGAGGATCTAACTTTATCAGAATGTGCTGAATACCAAGCGACAGAAATTTGGCTTGAAAATAAAGGTTGCTTTTAAAAATCCAACCTACCATAAATAAATATCTTTCTGTTTGTGTTTATAAGATTTAACAATATAGACAGTGATCTGCTTTTATTTCAGCTAACAAAAAGGACTAAAGTTCAAAATAGTAATATCACTCAAAAGTTTTGCTAGCCATGATGTAGAGCATTAATTATCTCACAAGGCTTTAAGGGTCTGATCCAAGTCCATTGAAGTGAATAAAAAAGATACTTTCATGATCTTATACGATTCAGAATCACGGCATCAATTCACAGTAAAGATCAAAGATTCTTTTGGATGTTTCAAGCATCCTCTTCCCTGTCCCCATGCCCCCCTTTTTCTCAATGCTTTAAGCTTTCTGCTGGGTTGGGGTTTTTTCCTTTCTTTTCTTTTCTTTTTTTTTTTTTTTTTTTTTTTTAATGCAAACTGATGATTCATAGTGAGAACTAAGAATATGCTTTATTCCTTTTTAAAATGACAGCACTAGATTCTGAAATCTAGCATAGCTGGGAAGGAGGTACTTGAACAGAATTTAAAAGCTACTGTGAATATTTTTACTCAGTAGTGATAGAGGGGTTTGCGTGTTTTTTTTAAAATCCCACTGCCTTAAATGATCCAATTTTTTTAATAGATTCACTTTCTTATTGTTTTAGACAATAACAATGCAGAAATGCAAATAGATTGTTTTCTATCTTTTTTACTTTATTTCTGAGTTGAAATTAGGTAAGGATGGCCTTGTTAAGTAAAACTACCTTCTTTTTCATTTGTCTGTTTTTTCATTTCTAATCTTAATGAGGAGCCGTTTTATAGAGCAGACTCACTTTCACCACATCATTAGTGTATGGTTTGTGGAATCAGTATTTTAAAATTAAAGCCATGGCATTTCTAGGAGATTGAACTGTCATTTCATCGTACTCTATGTCCCTCTGTTGGAAAATGAGATGCTAAGGTGCCCTAGAAAGAAATGACACTTCTTTAACTGTGCATGTTTTTCTAAAGAGTCTTGGGTTCAAGCATCTGTGATGCTGATTCACCCACTCACCATATTCCTATTGAGATTTTTCCGTTTATCTTTCTTTCAAACGTGATATAATGGTGTAAGCCCTGGTTCCTGAAAGCTACCCTGGCTGCCTGTCTCATATTATCCTCCCTATTCTGTCATAGAAGCTTTGTCATATGGTCCCCAGACTTAAAAAAAGATATTATAAAAAGAATTGCTGGAACATACTAAGTGCTTGGCAGGAAGAAACAGTTCAAGAGGAAACAATCAGATCTTCATAAACAGTCAAATTTTTTTCCCCGTCAGATTAGGGTTATTTTTATTCCACTGCTTCTAGTGAAGAGTAAATAATAAAATGACCAGATTGCAGTGTTCCAGGGAGATGCTGCGTTGCCTTAGTGTATCTTTAGTCCTCTTCCAAATGCCAGTATGTCTGAATGTCACAGGCACAATCCTCTTATGAAATGCCACTTCAGCAATTATCATTTGCAAAGAAGGAAGTGCAGAGGAGATGAGAACTGCAAATCAGTTTGGCTTTGTGTTCTAATTAAGATTTTGATCAAACATCCAGCTATCTTTCCTGATCCCTGCTGCTAGATAGAGAGGTGGAGAAAGCCTTGATATGAATATGGGGAAAAGGATCTTTCCTTGTAGGTTATAGAAAGGGACAAGCCCTCTGCTCCCAAAGATCTTTGTCTCCAGAAAAACAAGGCTGCTGCAGTCCAGGGCAAAAGGCTGTCCCTGGTGCAGGCCACCATCTTCAGGCCTTTGGGTTTAAGGGTGTTTGCTGTGTTCTGAACACAACAGCACTGCCCCATCCTGCTGTGGTTTAAGCCCTCCCACCTTCATTATCCCTTGTATTCTCTTTTCCCACCGTGACACTGCATGAGAAAACAAGCTCTTGTGAGACAGAGGTTAATGAGGGGGGGTGTACTACGATAACCAAACTTTCATTCACACTTGGAATTCCTGAAATTATTAGAGATGTGCAGTTCGGACTGTTTTTTTAGTTTCTCTGCATACCTTATAGTACCTGATCTTAGAAGATTCAAGACTGGAATTTTCTTCCAGTTACTCTTAGATTCTTTTAGGTTCCTCAATCTAGATATTCCAGCATGTCATCATCCGTAATATCTTTCTGCACAACAACCTGTAAGATTCAGTAATGATGTTATTTTCAGCTTCTAAAACAAGGTACTGGAAGGTTAAAGCTGAAAAAACACTTACTGAGATTAATTGTGTGCCTTTAAAACTAGCCAAGGACTTTGACAGAATTCTGAGGGGTAGAATCTTAGCCTGTGTGTTCAGTCCAAGGTCACGTAGAAAGTCTGATTTACATACACACTCTAATCTCTGGGCAGTCCTTTCTAATCCAGTCATACAAGCGGGAACTAAGCCACAAACATACCCATCAACTGAGTTTAGTTACTTTGCATAGAACTGGTGTGGGGAACATCACATATTGCAAGGCAAATGCTCTCAACTGGGAAAAATAAGCAAATTTTGATGTTCTGTTGCTAAAATTTGTCCATGAACTGTATGGTTTTATGACAGTTATTCCTTATACCTGCTGTTTACAAAATCTTCTGAAAAAGTATTACACCACCTCTGTAGTTCGCCTTCGATATATTCCAGCTATGTTGATAACTCTGAGACAAAAATTAAAAGACATATAAGTAAGCTTCTGTTTTGCAGATACTAATAATAACAGGAAATCCAGTAAAGGAAATCATAATTACGGGAAAGTTCACTGGACTAACATGCTATTTACTTTCTTTTCTTAAAGACTAAATTCACATTTTGAAAAGGAAATCATTACCCAAAACTATATGGAGGGAACTTTATGGTGAAGTAGAGCCTATAAGTCTTTCCTAAAGAAAAATAGAGATGTTGTAAATGCTTGTCTTAGTCAAAAAAAAAAAAAAAAAAAAAGATGTTGTAAATGCTTTTCTTAGTCAAAAAAAAAAAAAAAAGAGACTAAAGTAAGAGGAGATCAATTTCAATGTATCAGTTACAGAATATGTTCTCAGTCTTAGATCTGAAAGAAGAGGTTCCTGGGCTTTTTACCATTTAAAAAGAATTGGAATCACAGTTAAGCCATTGATAGCAATTTTTCTAATACAAAAGATAATAAAGTGTTTGGTTGTACAACGAGATGTCAGCCATTTGTAGGCTAATTTTGCCCGCAATTGTACAAAGTAAGAAAATGGCTACTCTGTTATAGCAGCACACGCTAACAGGTTATGCTAAAAGTGAATGTCCATTTTCTTGTACTGGGTCACTAAAATGTTACAGCTGTGGTCAGAACATCCTGTCCTGTTAGTTCAGAGAGTTATTGTGATGCTGGACTGTAGGCTGAAGTCATCAAACTCCAAAAAATTTAAACTGCAGCATCAAGATTTTCAGTGGCAGAATGCTTACCCTGTTAGTAGCTGTAAGTAGTCAATGGCGATCTCTGTGTGGTGTGCTTGTTTATAAGACCTGAATCTGTGCTCAGGTTAATGACTGTATCTGGAGGAATGGATGAGGGAGAGAGGTCTCTGCCTCAGGACCTATTTTGTGATGATAACAAAACAAGGATCCCAGGACAGATATTTCAGACACAGCGTCAAACTTCTGTGTTCAGGTTATGGTAGTAGGCATGGGATACTTAGTGTATTTGACTCCTTTAATTTTTGAACATAACCATTTCTGAATATCATGGCTCACTTATCAGTGTTGTGTTGTAAGTCTGTTTTACAGCAGTTCAGAAAAAAGTAGACAACTTTAGCCCTTGTTTACCCAGATGAAAGTGGGAGCACTATTGATGTTGGCAGTTGCACAAATTGATTAGAAAAGGACCGCTCCATTTGTCATTTCTTAGAAGAGGCACAGGGCAGATTAATCTTAGTCACAGACTGGTTGGGTAATGTGACTAAAAGCACAGCACATCAGAATATTCAGTCCCTTAGAGAATTGATATTTTCTGGATTGTTTTTATTGTTGAGCTATATTTAGGATGTATTTTACTGTGTATTCAAGAGTATCTATTGATGTGCATGAGTGTTTTCACCTACGCACTGTGTTCAAATTGGTTAAAAATGATTGACTATAATTTTGAAAACTGAACAAAAAACAAAACTATAAAAACTACTTAAAACTTATTCATGTCAAGTCCTATAAAAGCTAGAAGTGATACAACAATTTAAGGGTTGTTTATGTGATTTATGTCATGTAATTAAATTATTAATTGGCAAATACAAGTGCTTCCACTGTGATTTATTATCTGTTAGGGTGGTGTGTAATAAATAGAAGTGATATTAAGCTAAAAAGATTTGAAGTTATTACAGGTTTGTAGTATTTTGTAGAGTATTTATAGCAAATAACATGCCAGTTATTAAGAACTTTAACCTGAGTGCTTTTGTACTGTAAATATTCAAATGATATCTAATATTTAAAACACATTACTATCAATATAAATAATTTATATTTCAAAACCCACGGGGAACAAACGTCACTAAGTGATAAAAGCAATCACCATCTTTATAAAGATATTTCATTCCACCTTATATGCAGATTTTTTGCACATTATATGCACATTATTTGATTATGTGCTATTATCTGGTTCTGAAGGGGACATATGATTCTTTCCATAGTAGATAAATTATAAATTAAGCATTTCCTTAAAGTGGTCATTTTTCAGCAGCAAGCTGTCAGTTAGACTTAGATGAATTTTTCTAAGCAAGATAATGCTTAAAATTTAATGTGGTGAAGAATCTCTGGAATTAGATATCTAATGTGTACTGGAGTACTGAGCCATGAGTATTCTCACACATAACTGATTGGGCTTGCAGGATTGAGAGTTTGCATAATAAGTTGCTCCTGTATATGGCAAGTATACAAAGGCAGTTCTTTAGAAACACTGAAAATACCCTCTTTTGGGCCATATGGCTGATTTGATAAGGGATCAATTGAAAATCAAAACAGAGGTGAAAAAACATCCCTATTTAAAAACATTGGTCTTGATAAAGTCAAAACCCTGAAATATCAGTATTACTTCTTGGTTTCTAGCAAATAATATCCTTGGAAAAGTAATTCCACTGCATAAAACTAGAGATACAGGCATTTTATTCTGCAACTATTTTCTACCCACATATGGCAGAAATCCATGAATAATAAGCCAGATTTGCTTTAAATTTCAAGCTACTGAGTACACAAGGCAATTATTTCACTTTTTCATTGCACTATAAGCTGCAGTGATAGCAAAGTCACCGTAACGCAATATGAATATGAAATATGTTTCAGTCCTATGAAAAGTTTTGTACAGGAAGTTGGATACTTTATGTAGGGTTTGTGTTTCATTTGGTTTTATATTAAGTGAATAATTTCTCTTGAACCAGACTGACAAATGTCCCCTGGTAACATTTCAGACATTAGATGAAGTACAGTCTATCCTCACTCACTGTAAAGCTTGGATGGATTCTCTTTGTCGTGCTTGTTTAGGTTCTTGGCTAATCTACCAAAGATGTCAATATGTCTTTCAGTAGCATTAATGGTGTGGTTATGGAGATGTGAAACTGGAAGGGAACACCTGCACTATCAGTTTGGCTCTTTGTTTCGCGCCTAGGATCTACTCACCATTATACAGACTAATTTACCCCCCGGGTTCCCTTCTGAATTCAGTCAGCTAAATCTCTCTGCAGGAATCTGGACACAGTTGACCCCATAGGCTCAAGGGTTCTTCCTGAGATGCTCTATACTCTGCCCACACCAGCTTTGGCTCCTGCTGCCCAGGGTTTCCTCAGATGCTATTGCAGGTGGTCCAGGGTTCTTGCACACCCTCCTGCCTCAAAGCCAGGGTGTTTAGTACTCACAAAGTCTTGACTTTTACAGGCTTTTTACGTACTTTTTTTTTTTTTAACATAGTTTTATAGGCTACCATGTGGAACCCTCACAATTCTAGGCAATTGAACCAAATAAAAGAATACAAAAGTAATTATCTTATGCTGGGTCACAGGGATGACATGGCTTATATCCAGACACAGCCAAGTCTGCTTTGGAAACCAATAGCTATGGGCAAGGTGAGCACAAGACCATCCAAACCAGCTGGTCCTGGCACAGTGGACTGGGTAAACCAGGTTCCTTCAAACGTATAACTGGATCTTCCTCTTTCAGATTTTCCTCTCGAAGAGAGAAATGAGTTCTCTGCTGCAGTCACGTAGTTTGATGACAGCACAAGCAAACTGTCTGAGAACCTGAAGCTGCTACTTGACTCAATTTCACAGGGAAGCTGAAAGAAAATCAGTAATGTTATTTAGTCAGGTCAGAAGAGGCTTGAGACATGGTTTTAAAGTAGTTAGGGATTAAGTAAAGAAGATGCTGACAGTTTTGATATTTGATAGAGAAAATGTTACAAAGGAGGGCAAACAGAGTATCAAAGACAGATGGCTAGAAAATGCCAGTAAGGGGGTGCTAAGGTAAGTGAAGATCATGAGCGAGAAATACAGCTATTAGAAGTCTGAAGGCAGATGACAGCTGGTGAATTTTCAAAGGTATGTGAAGAAGAAATGCCTGAAGACTGTATAAAGGTTAACGACATGGACATAAACCCCTAAATGATCTTGTAGAAATCCTGTTGTGAGAACCTCTAAAACTGACCATTATATTTCCATGAGAATACTGTTTGAAATGCACAAGTGGGCAGAAAGGAAAAACTGGATTTATTTCTAGGCGTAGAGAGGTATATGAGAAATAGCAGCTGAGAGTTTACAGTGTGTGATGGCTATATGTATAAGCAAAGCCATATTAGGAAATGAAATCAGTTAAAGCCGGTGGGTCTGATTCAAGGCCCAAGAGTACAGCTGAATTCCAATCTCATTTTGAAATATTCTGTAAACCTAAGAAAAGCCAGCTTCCTTGGACTGTAACTTAAATCAAAACTTTTTATGTGAGAAATTTCTAAATGATTCCAAAAGTAAATGTAATGCTTGTTAAGCTATAAAAGAATTCAAGCTATAATTCTAGTCACATACGTCTGTAGAGCATGAGACTAAAATAAATTAGGTTGAAGGGAAGAGAAACAAAAAGAAAAAGAATAGTCCAGGTTCTTTGATATCCCAGTAATTTGCCTTGTTCCCAGTGGCCATTCCCATAAGCCTGAGGCTGTAAACCTGCTGTAAGTGATGCCTGCTTATTGCTTCTGCACTAGCCAGAGATACACAACCTCCTTGTAGTTTGCTTTTCAGTTAGTGTTATCCAGGTATATGTAATGTAGACACAATGTCACACACTTGGTGGCTCCCTTTTTCTCCCACAAAACTGGGGTGAAATCCAACTGGCACAGAAATTGCTGTTGCAATCTAAGGTTCATATGCAAATAAAGGATTGGAAACATGACCGATATTATAGCAGGATGAGGAACTTTTGCTTTAGACTCAAAATATGTATATGTATATTTTATACTCATTAGCCAGTGTTTAGATCCCCTAACATTTGCCAGTTTCCAAGTTAGGACACGTGTAGAAATACTACCTTTAAATTTTTAGTCTAAAATCCAGTTAGTTACGTAGTTGCTCTAGAGTTCTGAGTTCATCCAGAGTGTCTTTTTTTTGTCCTTCTGTCCTTTTTGTTTTGTTTTATTTTAGCTGCCTAAATATTTTATCTGCTGCTTTTTAGGAGCCCAGAATTTTCATCGCCCAGTTTACGTATCTTACTTCAATGCTAACATTAGAGGCTCAGCAAGCCTTTATTGTTTCTGTAGTACGACTTGGGAGAATGGCTGAATTCTAAAACAGATTACCTGAACTGTCCTTTGGAAATGTTTGTTGCAAATAACTTTGATTATTTGCCTGAAGTCAGTAATGTGAATACTGTCCACTTGTCTCTATTTCAAACAAGCAGTTTGCTTCTTACACTGCCATGAATGGAAATAGCAAGAACGTGCCTTCCATCAGTGAAACCTGAGGTATTCTGGAGCAGAATACTTAGAAACTGCAGAATGGTGTTGCTTTTGACATTTATAGCTGGAGTATTATATCAGCTACCATGTCACTTAGAGCCTTTCAATTGTATGCCATTTAATACTTCATTTAGATGCAAAATATGTCATTAGTGGGCAAGGCATTGTCACTCTGTGACTAAGACTTCCTTATAAAGGAGCATTTTGAAGATTTTTAATTGTTTCTGAATGACTAATAACAGCTGTTTTATCTCCATTTACATTTCCACTGTAATGAACTTATCCTGTGAGTTGCTGTGACCCTTAGTAGATGCTATTAGTATCATGCTCCATAGGTGTATCCATATCTTTGAACAGTTCTTACTATTCTTTTATTCTTTTGCTACTAAGAATCTTTTCTGTAAGTGTTATACAATAGAAATAAACTTCAGGGAATTAAAAGTGCAGATGCCCATATGCTGCTGCTCTGGAAACTTTAAACATGTTGTTGGTATAGATAAGACAAGCAGACTGGAAACATCATTGAAATGCGGGCATTGTCAGTGTGGTTTAAAAAGATGAAGTTTGAGAGTTAAGGAAAATCACTGCTCTTTCTGAAAAGTCTGATACAGACGTGCAGATTTTATCAACAAAGTCACAATTTATGTCACAGAGAGCCCATTTCTACTAGTTGTATTTTCCCCCAGCAATTACTTGAACTTAGAGAAGAAATAAAGAGATTTCAATGAAAGAGATGGGCAAAGTTTGAAACGCATTTTAGACACACAAATCCATTTTCCCTCTTCCCAGCAGTTTCTATGTATTGTATGGGTCTTTAAATTGGCCTAGAGCTTGTATTTCTAGCAGCTGTACTGTGGAATCTGTGGATCAAAAACGTTAGGTAGGAGGTAAGGTGGGATAGCTTAGGGCAAATAGAAAAAGTTTCATTTCAAAGGAATGCAGAAGTTTTGGTGCAGAAGTTTTCAGGCTTTATCTCTGCTAACAGCTGTGACACAGGAATGCCATGGTAACCCATTATGAAATAATTTTGCAAGTGGAATGCAAACCTCTGAGGACTTAGATTCAGTCCGCAGTTTCTAATGCCATGACTTTAAAGTGGCTCATAAACAATAAGCTAGTTAGCTTCTTTGTGGTCATAACTAAGGTGAGCTGGGTGACTAAACTTCTTAGTTTTACTTTCAAGTGTCCAAAGCTTCACTTGCATTCAGAAGTGAGATGTTTGTAAGTGCTCCATAGAGAGCAGATACTTGGCTTTGTAACACCTTTCAGTTTCCTGAAACAGAATATTGTCAGAAAGCTGTGTGTAGGTTGTTAGAAGGTTTCCATTGCTGCTTCACTGAATGTGGAAACATAATGATTTTTAGCTGCCAGCTCTATTGTACATCCCATTGCACTGTAGTCGCCATCATGCAGCAGCAGCAGGTGACTTCCATAGTTTTCTTCCATTTTTTAGAGTACTTGCCTCCAAGTTGGTTATGCAAAACTTTTAGGATCATTTTGTTAGATCCTTAGATCCTCTGCCCACTTTCTACTACATCTGTTGTAACACTTCTGAAAGAACTATCTGTGTGTTCAGGGTTATTAAATAGTGACTCCTTCTTTAGAAATTTTGTATGAAAGCAGATGCATATAAAGGTATCTCTTCTTATGCATTGAAGCCATAATGCTTTCCTTCTCATCTGGATTTCTTCAAGTAGGCTCAGAAAAATCTTTTTTCAATTGTACTCATATTTTGAAAACTATCTTTTAATTGGTATCTCGTATTGAGTTGTCTAAAGACATTTTATATGATGTCTAAAAGCCAACTGGCTTGTTTCTTGTTATCAGGGAACTTTTTCTTTCTAGCAGTGTCTTTGTTTCAGGGGCTCATTATTTTCAAGTTTACAAAGCACAGAAAAAGAATTCTGAACAAGCTGAAATACCATAACCTCCAAGGCTGTTTCAGTGCTTTCTCAGTGTTACTTAGCCTTTGTCAATTAAAACTAGTTAAAACGCATTCCCAAATATATTTTTAAATACATATTTGCATTTTTTGGATGTTGCTTCTTGACATCCAAAAACCAGGCAGTTAGTCTAGACTCTCACCATAATCAATGGGGAGAATGATGTGTCTTCGTAAGTGATTTGTCCTGTGTGTCTTGGTTTAGAATGAAATTAGCCACCCCCGGAAAGCACTTACCTCTTTCCAGGTGAGGGCACTTACTGTAATCAGCTTTGTTGGTGAGAGTAGTATTCTTTACACTATCTTTATTTCTTTTAAGATAAAGGACAATGACATAGCATAAAGTTTATTACAGTGAATTATGAAAAAGTAATACATATGAAAATGCAAGTTGTACACATAGATAATATATATAATGAAAATCTGTCAAATCCTTCTGCAGTTGGCTTTTCTATATTTTTACTTTGGACATTTTCAGAGATTAACAGCAATAATAGGATTTCCAAAGACATTAACCCCCATACAGTGTTAAACTGAACTGTCTTTGTACAAATACTCTCCTTTGGTTGCCTAACATTACATTTGATGAGACAACACCTTTAGTTGATACAGCCATAATTTTACTGCATCTCACTGGGCTGTTCTGGATGAGGAGTACGTGCCCTTTGATGTGTTGCACAGCTAGCTAAAGCAATCCTTCGTCTGTAGAGTATGATTCTTTACTGAGTCACATGGACTTCTTATTTCCCTCCTAATGTGACCTGAAAAAAACCAGACCATAGCAAATTGAGACATAACTGAGGATTTTGCTCTTTTAGACTTGGTAGGTAGATGTTTGGAGCTGATTGAAGCTTGGATTTCAATTCCAACAACAATTCTGACAATAGACTAATTTCCTTTCTACTTAAATTACAAAAAGATTTCCTGCAAAATAAGCTTATTGAAACACCTCATTATCAGTTGCATACAGCTATTTAAGATGAAAGAAAGCTCTACCATAATGCTTTAGCAAAAGCTGATGAAGTTGATGTGTACTTGAGAAACATTTGGGGTTTGTATAAACAACCTTTCCAGATGCACAACTGTTTGGTTAGAGAAGTTGCAGCAGCCTCCCCGTCCCTTCAGTAATGAAGTCCCCACGAAAGTGAATAGTTCCCCATAAATAAGATATAAAATCTCCTTCTTCCTTTGTATTATTTCCAGTGCTTCTAATGAAATCATTTGACATAGGCTTCTTACACAGACAAGAGTTGAAAAGATTTCCATCTCCATTTCATTTCAAGCTGATAGGATATTTGCATAAACTTATGAATTGCATTCTCTTCTTTTGAGACTCTAGTACAAAACTGGCCATGCCACAGGATTGGAAGAACTGACTCACTGCTCTAATTATAAATCTAAAGACTAATTAACCTTCCATGACTAAATTAAATTCCAAAATAAAAAGAACAGTCAGAAGCCTTTAAACAAAGATTTAAAGCTCACTAGAATATAAAGTACAAAATACATTCAGGAAGCTGTTTTTGAATTTGACATTGATGAAGATGTACTGTATTTGCAAATGGTACATGCAACACTAGTTTGGGAAACAGGCATTCAGAGCTTAACAGCTGGGGTGAACACTGTCACAACTAAAATGTAGTACTGCAAATTGCTGTGCTAATTTATTGTAGAATTCTTTCCTGCAGCATCATTTCAGATCAAGATTCCTTTCTTCATTATTTAAAATTAAAATGGATTAATCCTGGTTTTATTCTATTGGAGGGCAAACTCCACAGAATATATGATTCCTACCAACATTTATTTTTCCTTTATTAGAAGTTAAACAGAACTGCCTTGTATAACTGACAACATCTTTGTGGACTGGGGAACAAAATTCCATTTCCCTCACTGGAGCTGAATCGACTTCATGAGTCCAAACAGCTATAAAATTTTCCATCTGTCTGAAAAAGCAAATAGATCTGATTCTGAATGGATGAATAGAATATAGTTTGTTGCATGTTTTCATTTGTTTCTATTCCAATAGAACCTTATTTTTTTAGTATATCTTTGAAATAAAGTCATGAGTAAATTAATCATGTGTTGAATAATTCCTTCAATTTTTATTCCCAGAGATTAAGACTTGAGTAAACACCAAGGATGTAATTTACAGCCACTGTCTCTGTCCTTGATTACTTTGAGGGGGTGTTCTGCATTATTCCTATCGATGGTTTGGTATATGACCTCTGGACACTGTCGTTTTTGCCAGTAACTAACTCATGTGAGGATAATTTAGAAAAAAATCTTAATAGCTTACATTCAAATTGTTAATGTATGAATTTTTTTGTGATGCATAGGTGTCAGACATTTAGAGGAAAGCATGAAATATTAATTTGCTATTCTGGATCAACACAAAGCTTTTGCGTTGTTGCTGATTCTGTTTTAAATATGATAATGGCTACAAAATATCAACTTCTACTGCAGTGATTTGCCTCAAATGCATGAGTCTGCTTTCCCTGGATAATGAATTAAAAGAGAAGTGGAATTTTTTGGTAATAACTGTTTTGTATAAAAATGTGCTGATGATTTCTTCTGAACTGCTGAGGAACCCTATTTAAAAAATCATCTTTCAACAAGAGGTGTGAAAATGAGATACTTTTTTTCAGAGACTGGGTGTTCAAAGCTATTGATAAAATCAATCAGGACAACAAAATTGCAGTTAAATACTACTTAGGAGAACTTGCATAGTGTCGTAGCTGTTGCCCTGT
Organism: Pedionomus torquatus; assembly: GCA_013398155.1. Lineage (NCBI taxonomy): Eukaryota > Metazoa > Chordata > Aves > Charadriiformes > Pedionomidae > Pedionomus > Pedionomus torquatus. The sequence goes on along the minus strand of VZRU01009534.1, from coordinate 81,459 downwards.
ATAAGAGGTTGACAGTGGGTGTTCTTCAGCTGTGGCTAGGACTCCAGTAGCCTCATTCTGGAAGTCGCTGGTCACTTCACCTTCAGTATTCATCTACTGTGCTCCTTGATATCTTTCAAAATCAATCTAATAATAAAAATACTTTGTTATATAAGAATAATTATTATTAATAACATTCTTACTTAAGAGCTGACTCATCCGTTGCTTCATTATATCATTAAGCCCTGCTGAGTTAATTAAGTTATTATTCTTAATATTAAAAAAATTCATGTTTGGTTCCTGCAGTTTTTTTTTTATTTTCTGAAACACATTTAGTTTTCATTTTGTATTCCATATTTTGTTGAATCCCTTACTATTTTTGTTATGCAAGAAATCAATTCAATTTTTATACTTTTTAGCAGTTTTAAATTACATTTGTTGCCTGTACATCTGCATGTTTGCAATTAATGTGATCGTTTTTTAAATGAGTTTTGATGTTGATTGCAATCAAAATTCAGTGATATAAATGCATAATAATAGACTGAAGAATTAAACTCTGAGTTTACTGTAAAAAAAAAAAAAAAGCTAAAATCATAGACACTTGAGGAATTCCAATTTTAAGAAACAAGTAAAAGTATTGTTGCAAGGAGCAGGAAGTTTTTAATAAATGACTATATGATTAACAAAAACAGGTCAGATTTTGGATAACGACTACATGATACCAAAAGAGTGCAGTAAAATATATGTGTCTGAAATTATTTTCATGATATCAGGGATGATTGTGATTATGTGATAGGCAAATAATTGGCCAAGTTTCAAAAACGCACTCCAGTTATCATGACAGCCCAGAGTGGAATTAGCAACCAAACTGAATCTGAAACACGTTTGTTATATTTCTGTATCAGGCTCTGAATGGGCTGTACTTTGTGTGTGTTCAAGCCACATGTTTGAAACGAATGTTGTATACAGATTGCAGATTGACTATGAAGAATTACTGTGAATCCAATCTGATTAGTTAGGTGTTTTACTTGGCTTTATTTGGAATATATCATTTTCTCTAGAATAATGCTTCTATGGAGGAGAGAAGGGATGTTCACATCTCATTTGCTTTAAAAAGATGATAGAAGAGGTGTGAAATAACTCAAGAAATACTATTCAGAGATGATTACATAGCTGGCAATTACACCAAAAGACAAACAGCTCAGTGATACCCTTCTCATTTCTGGTGTTTCTTCTCGTAGCTGCACCAGGCCAGAATAAGGCAGAATTCAGCTTGAATTTTTTTTTTTTTTTTTTTTTTGGTTGTTTATTTCCTTTTATTTGTGTGGGGTTTTTTGTCTGGGAGATAATGAAGAAGAGAAAAAAGTATCTTTGTGCCACGTCATTTAATTTATCATGAAAGATAAACCTGTGTTTGGTTTTAACCTTTCATTCTAATATCTAAAGGTTAAGTGCAGGGAAGTTGTTAGACAGTCTGTAGAGAATGACTGTGAAAGAGAGTACTTAAATGTAAGTCTTGATCTTTTGGTTTATACAGAAACCTAAAAGACTATCTTATCCTTCCTGCCCTGTGGTTTACTTTTTATATTACAAAAAATGGTTATTCACTATTACAAAAGTGGGTATTTCAGCCTGAAAGTCTTTTGAATTGGGTTTCACACACCTGAATTGTACCAGAGGAAAGCAGAGAGGGAAAATTTAAACAGGTGGTTCCAGTCAAGCATTAAGCC
>VZRU01009534.1:23457-71663 GCA_013398155.1 Pedionomus torquatus | reverse complement strand
TATATATTTATATATTTATATATATATTTATTATTTTATATAGGGTTAGGGTCCTTGGAGAATACCTTCCACGAATGAGATCTTCATCTGAGGTTATCATATCTTTGAAATAGGAAACTACTTAAGGGAAGATTGTGGAGGGAAAAAAAAAATATTTTTGCTGTCCTTTCACTATACACTTCTGAAAAGAGGCAATGGACATGACTCACAACATACAAAATTCTGATTATATATTAGGGAGAATTCATTGTTATAGCAGACAGATACTGTAAGAAGTTGGGAAAAGAGAGTAGAATATCCATCCTTGAGTGTATTCAGAACTTCAGGGGATGTGACTGGATGTGATAGAAGTTCGATATGCTATGAGCAGGAGAGTGTTTGCTTCTCGAGTGCTTTAACAAGCAAAACAACTGGGAACAAGATAACTTTCTATTAGAGCCAGCTTGTACTTTAGTCAAAGTTACTATGTTTTTTGGAAATGTGAATTTCCTCAGGTGAATTATCTTATGTAATATGATTTTTAATGCACTGGAGTTGAAGTGTCTTACAATTCCTTGATATATAGTTCCTATTGCTTCTCTTGAGAAGTGACATATTTTCCTGTCAGTAAGCTTTCTCTATACATAGCCTGCATTTTCTTTGACATAATCTAGTGCTGCTGTTTCTAGTTATGCGTTGTGTACCACTAAGTAAAGCATTCCCACTTGGAAGTTAATAGCCTAAAGATATGTTATGTCTGATATATTATTCATTCTTAGTCCTCACTTATCCAAACAAGTTGCTTGTGTTGGGTTGGTTGGTTGTTTTTTTTTTTATTTTTAACCTCCTGTAATCCTCATTAAAAAAAAAAAAAAAAGGTGGTTGTTTTTTCTCAGCTTACTTTATTTTCTTTTTCCTCTAAACTTCCTCTAGTTTCCCCATGCCTTTCTTATGATATCCTGCCCAAAACTAATTGAAATATTTTCTACAGTTATTTAAAAGAATACTTTTTGATTTGTAATAGCTAGTTAGAAATCATCTTTTTGCTTTTTTTGGAGTTACATGTTACGTTGCAAACAGATGCCAAGTTTGCTGTCTGCCATTACCTGTAGACTTTCATCTTGTAATATGACTGCTTTTACTGCATATAAACACTGAAAATTATTTCTTTCAGGGATATTAACTCACATTTTTACATGGTGACTTTTATTTATAGATCTTGTTGAGAGGCCTCATTGGAGCTCCTCACTGAAGTACACAAAATAGTGGGCTTTTTTGAACACTTAAATGTTTATCCTTCTTTAAGAATACTTGAAGTCTGAGGTGAAAGCTCAATTTTTATTTTGACTTTACCATCAGAAAACTGAAGAAGTGATTGAATGATATCAAAGATAATGCAGTGTTTTGCATTGATTTGGGTATGTTTGGGTTGTTTTTGTAGAGTACCTAAAAGGGTTTTTTTCCTAAAATTATAGGTATTTTTTTTTCCCCAGATACTACAGGTTTCTCTTCAAAAAAGTTTCAGAACATGCCATGGTTAGCCATTTAAGTCTGTTTTGATTGGTAAAGTTTTTAATGATAACAAATGCCAAGGATGGTTAGTTTACTATGTAACTTTTTTTTTCTGAAACTTTACATGAGAGCTGCAAAGATTACACTGGTAAACAAAACAAAAGATTTAAGGAACAGAAGTATATTTGGCTTAAAAGCAATGAGATTCCTTTACACTGTCTATGAAAACAGTAATTATTTTAAAAACGTATTAAGAGACTCGGTCTGTAACTGTGAAAGGCAGTGGCTGTAGTTGGCAAAGCACTGATTTCATGTATTTGGTATTTTGTACTTTACAGCTATTTCCTGCTTATGTGTGTTTCAGCAATTTTATTCTTACTGATGTTAGGAAGAATTAGATTAGTTTAGATATTCAAAACCAGTTTTGTATTAACAATCCAAGTAAAAGAATCTGAAACTGCTGTGTATCAGATATGATCAGTTTAAGTGCATTCCAACATGCAGTATAAATCTAGACCTGTCTAATTTGTGTGCTTAAAGTTAGGCAGATACCTTGGCTCTTTTATGGCCTTTTTCCAGGAATTTCTTTGCTGTGCATTCATCGCTGTATGCACTAAATAAGAAAGAATATGCATGATCTTCATTTCAATAAACAATATTATTTAATGTTCACAAAAGGTCACAGATTTTGAGTTAATAAGGTGCAGCTTTAGGAAGTATCAAAATTTTCTAGTTGTTTGGAGAAATTATTCTAGAATTGGACCTTGGAAGGGGATGATGACTGTGAAAGGCTCCTTATGCTTCTATATGATAATCCAGCAGCAAAAAAAAAAAAAAAAAAGACTGGAAAATGAGACTTTCATACCTGCTTTTTCTGTAAAATATTACTATTTGGGGGATGATAAATAAGAGAAAGATTATTCATTATTCCTTCCAATGATTTCTTTGAGTGTTGTTTAGCAGACAAAATCTTAAAACAATGTGTTGTTTTGGCTTTTTTCAATGCAATTCATTACTTCTACTGCAGAACCCATTACAAATTATATTGTCAGTAATAAAATAGAATGGTCTTAGAGAGCTTAGGAAATTCATACAAGATGAGTTCACCCATGGCTACAAAAGCATGTTCTGAATGTATCTTCCATCTCAGGAATTGCTGCACAATCGATGCACGCAGAGACAACGTAACAGAGATGAATCACTCCTTTATTGCCTTGTTATTTATGCTCTTTACCATCTATTATTGATTCATATGGACCATAGGTCTTGCTTTTTTTCTGACAGGTGTTGTGTTCCGAACAATACAAGTATTCATCTAGCAACATTGTTCTGATGAAATGATATTAATCCATAAATTCAAAAAGTAATTAAGAATGGGAGAGCTGAGCTGTTGAATATTATGTAACCTGATGACTAATGGTGGCTTCTGTGTCACACTACCTATGTGATACTTTAAAGGTATCTAGGGAACTAGAGTTTAAGTCTGGTGTCCATATTGGCCAAGTAGGTAGCAAATGTGGAGATGGAGATGACTACAAAAAAAAAAGGGAGAGTCAGCATAAGTTGAAAAGTGAAGTCATCACTCAAAAAAACCCAAAAACAAACACCAAACCAAAAACAAAAAAACAACACGCACACTCGCTCCCAACCCCGTCTTCTCCCTATCAGGCAGTGACATCCTGCATTTCTCTTCCCCGCCGCACCAGCCCAAGANCCCCCCCCAACTATTTATATTCTGTTAGCTGTCAGCAAATAAGTAGAATTGGAAGATCCAGCTGAGGTAGCCTGTTTCAAGTGCTAAAATATATTCTGCAGTGTCCCGCACCAAAGAATCTCTAGGCAAGCTGTCAAAAGATCAGAGAACTCAAGTGGATAAAGAAGAAGAAACACAGGCAAAGAAAGAACATGGAAGAAGAAACTAACAGCAAATTTTCATAGAGAGAAAGGCATGACCCATGTTGAAAGGCATGACTGAGAATATGAGAAAGAAAAGAAAATCAATGGTGAGGGAAGAGAGGGAAGAAATACTTCCTTTCCCTGTAAGAGCAGGGGTCCTTGAATAAACTGATAGTATATTGAGAACAAAATTAAATGCTACTTCTTGTATAAGGTAATTTAACTGTAGTAATCTCTGTTGCACTTAGCTATTAGCTACTGTTGAGGAGAAGAGCCCCAATGTGCCTTTGACCCCCGCTATCAAGGCTCCTTAGAGGTAGAATGAAGAATAACAGCATACATATGTAAGGAGTGGAAAGATACTGATGATCCATTTTCCTCATTTTAAAAGGAGGAGGCATCCCTTGAAACTCCTAGCATTCAGAGGTCTACAGGTGCCACCATTAATTTTCAAAGCCTACAATATATATCAGATTTATCTATATTTTGCACTGTAGGGTATTCAGAATAGTTTATCTTTCAAAATGATCTTAATTATCTTTCATGAGCCAACCCTGCTTGATTCTCGATAATTTATGCTTTGTTTCTGTTCTTGTGGTCTAAACTATGTTCTTTGAAGTCAGCGCCTTTTCTCTGTCTTTTAGGTTCTCTGAGATTATTTTTTTTTTTTTTTAGTCTGAGACTTGGAGATTCTAAAACACTACTTTTACAAAAGTTTAATTTATTTTACTATGGATGCAAAGATTGTCTTTATGTTATCGCATAAAACTTCCAGTCTCCTCTTCATTAAGAGGAAAGACCAGATCCCTTTTTGGGATAGGTTTGCTTCTGTGCGAGGATGCTTTCTGAGTGCATAAGGTCACAAGTCAAGCAATAATGTACAAAGTTTTCTATTGTACCTAATTCCAACTATGGGAAAACCCAAATACAGCTGTTGTGTACTGTCATAAATAGCTTTTATGTTAAATTACAGGTTCTGTCTGATATCAGGACTGTATCGTACTGTAGCTTTTTTACATTAAGTTCACTGTGGTATGTTTATGTCAGCCTTCCTGTTTATTTGCTGTTTCATATACTGTTTGCCATAAGGAATACAGAGGGAACAGCAGAATATACTTTAAAAAATTGGCGGTCTTTGCTAGATAATGGGCAGTTGCTGTGTGCCTTAATTTTAAACCTTTGCTCAAACTGGTTAATTTTCAGTGTATGTATTCGATACAATGCTCGATTGTGTAGAGCGCTATTCTAAGGCAGTTTCTGACGTATGATTCAGTTCAGCTCCTTAGTGGCCCTAGTTGCCTGGTTTGTTTGTTTGTTGGGTTTTTTTTGTAGAATATATTCTTTCTGTATTGAATCCCACAGTCACTTTTTAACTAAGGTGTCTGAGGCTATTCGAAGGAAAGATGTTAAGCTTATTACAAATACAAAAACACATAGGCTAACTCAAACCAATTCTTCAAATTCACCTATGTTTCAACCACTCCTCTGTTTCCTGAGGTTATATGGTAACCTGAGTAGTGCAATTAAAACTTTTTTTTCAAGTAATTGATATTGCTCAAAACATATTTTCATATGTTGTAATATCATACCCTAGGGCTTGGAAGAATCTGACTTGCAATGTCTTACTAGTTGTTTTTTAAAGATTCTTTATTTTATTGGACCTGGATTAAACAGAAAAATTTACTGTTTGATGTAACTATTCTAATTATGTTAATCTTTGGAACCTGTTAAACATTTATTTACCGTCTCCTAGTTTTAAGTAATAGATTACATTAATGGCTTAAACATCTTGGTTTAATCTGGCTGACTGTTTGCTTCTGTAATTGCAGTAAATATTTGTGCTTTGGTTGGTTGGTTTTTTAAACCTTGGCCCATTCACTTGAAGAGGAGGAAGACATGTTTCTCAGTTGACATAGTATAGGCTATACATAAAGCAAAAGTATATCTAAAAGTCATCATGGACTTAAGGATAAAAACCCCTACATACCTAAAGGATTTAGATGGACTCTTCCCCTGTTGCAAAGCATCTAAGTCATTCAGGCAAGTTTCCATATCCTGTAGCAGTTGATGTTGGTTTACTGTGATGGAAGGACAGCGCATCCATGTAATGCTACTGGAAGCGCACACACTGTATCACACCATCCTAAAGCAGTCTAGTTTTCCATCTTCCATCCTGTTTAATTTAATTCCTTTGCTGTGGGTGCAAAGTGAGAAGACCTAGTAGATGGTGTTGACCTGCATGTAACATACAATGCTTTAAGTAAAACAGCTACTGAAAATTGGCCGTGGCTACTAGTTTAAAATATTTGGCTGTACTGTAAAATACTTTCTCAATGGTTTCAGAAGAGCAGTATAGTGAAATGGAAAATATGAAGTTCAAGAAGAGTAAATTATACCTGGAAACTGCTAATATAGCAGATTAAAACCCTAATGGCAATATAACTTTGAGATAATTGTGCACAAGAAAGTAATTTGTTCTGTGCTAAAACTTTCTACTGTAATGTCTTTATGGAATTGTCATAAACATGCAGAATGTGAATCAAGAAGGAAGAACTATTTGTACTTTGTTGATAAAATAAGCTCTTGGTATAAAAACAGTGCAAGCTGTCAAGTGGCAAATGCTGCCATTTGTCTCCTTAGCACCTGGCTAACGATCCATGACAGAAATATCAGAGCTGAGTGATAACTGCACGGTGATATAATCTGGCGTCATGGCGCAGACTTTACACCAAGGGCTTCAGTGGTGCGTTTTAGCCACTTCGCTGTTGAAGACTAACACTGAAAGGGCTTTCCTGTCCAAATAAATTAGTCTGGGTGACAGAAACAATTTACAAAGCTCTAAATGGCCTATTGTTTGGAAGATATAACTGTGGAATGTTCAGCGTAAATAACGTTCTGAAAGGTATGATTAGGAGCATGTTTGATTAATCCTGCCTATAAAACAAAGGGCTACATGATTGATATACAAGTTGCTTTTTTCCTCCATGCTATTCTGTCAGGCAATGTGATAATCAGATAAGACTCATAATGATTTCAATATGCATTTTATACCATGTTTACTTCCCTTCCTGTCTAAGTTCTTGTTAGCTATCAGAAGGTAGTGAGGATTTTATTTAAACAGTTAATTTGATAAGAGCAGACTTTAATAGAGGATAAAAACTTCCAATCTTGATGAAGGGACTAAGCTCTGTGAGGGTTTAGCACTGTACAGGTAGAGTGATTTGGTTCTAGATGTACTGTTCTTCAGATTGGGTGTGTAATTAATACTGTGTGAACTATTAAGCAGTTGCAAGGGGTTTATCCAACAAATATGGTAGGAGATGCAAAACCCTTATCTTGTCCTACCTTAAACTTTAAGTTAAAATTCAGCTAAATTTTCCACCCTCATATGTAACAACTGGCAAGTCTTAGCCCAGTATTAGTATCACTACATGATTGTGAATTGATTAGGCAGGATTAAACTGTTCCTGGAGAGTGTCTTCTTCCCTTTAACTAAGGCATTGAGTTGATTTCTGAAGCACAGTTCTAAGCAGCCATAATACCTGAGTATTATGCACAGCCTTATATTATATACACCACAAAAGGCCTAAAGCCCCACCCAGACTTACATTGGTTTCTTTCTAGAGCTTCAATATACATGAACGTTATTTACCAGCAGATTGTGAAGCAAGCCGTTGTAATGGTAGTCCTATGACATTCCAGCATCTCATCAGAAAGAGAACTTCAAAGTTGCGTGCTTTTGGAGACTGTACTTGCCAGGGGCATGTTTAAATATGCCAAGCAGACAAGCTTGACCATTTCAGCCACAATGATTACCTGTTCTCCTGAGGTAAAGTTGACAAGTGATTGAATAACAGAGACCAGAAGAGAGAATCAATTCTGTGCTAATGAGTATGTGAGCCCATCAGGGAAGCAAAAAGCACACAATTGGTTAGGTTAAAGATAATATTAATCTACTCATTGTAAAAGGAAAGAGTGTTCCTGGTGCTGTGAAACACATTGTGAAAGTTAATTTTTTACTGATGTGTTCTTTGTCTTCACCATTTTCACTCTTGAAAGTTGTGGAGTGCCAGAACTACTTTTTAATACCCTTTCTGTCTTCTACAGATATCTTGACTCAGCTCCTGCAGTCCCAATGTATAATCTCTTAATGAGTGGACCAGAGATACTACTGTTCGGTTAGTTCATAAGTTATTAGCTTGGTTGAGAACCATCCTCTCCTATTAATGAGGACAGATGAAGCCCCTGTGACCAGCTTCATTTGGACTATAGCTATCTGTAGACTGGCGTTCAGAAGTTGTGTGATAATGAAGGTTTATACTTGCTTTTCTTTGTAAAAATACCTTAGAGTGCATGCTCTTATTTGTGATCCCATTTCTTATACTTCATATTTATTGTAGCATTCTCAGAACTCCCTATATTGCTATATCATGACGGCTCATGACGAGATGTAAACGGAGTGTAGGACCCTCTGGGTGAGTGTAGGACCCTCTGGGTAAGTGCAGCAGGTTGTAGATCAGACACATTGAAGGAGTAGAGAATGGGTATTTACAAGGGACTGTGTTTCTTGGTGTTTTTTAATGGTGTTTTCAGGTCTCTGGTAGAGAGTTGGGAGACTAAAAAGTAAAAGTGCATGATAACACTTGTTTAATTTGTTGTGCCAATCCTCACCCCAAACTTGGCACGCTTATTTTTCTTTGGCAGCAATCAGTTTCCGAAAATAATCATAGCACCTGTCACAGAGCTGTTGGCAGCACCTCTCTGCAATGGCTCTCAGCTCACCTGGCTGAGTGACTCATGGTTTCCTTGTAAGGTGAGAAATAACCCTTTTCTCACTAATCATGAATTAGATCTTTTATCTGTGATAAACACTCACTGCCTTGACTAAAAGGGCAATGACTTGATTTAAGATCTAAAAACATAACTTTTCAGCTTTCGTGGATCTCTCGTGGATGCGGACTGTCCAGTGTGTGGAGTCTGATGGCGTGTGCATACCTAACTCAAAAGAGCAGGCTATGAATCCTAAGGGACTTCCCATTATTGCCATCTTTCATAAACTGACATAATTTTTCCTGCAAATGTATCCTATTGCTTATTAAATATGCATTCGTACTAATAAAAGCTGCAAATACCACTGGCTGCTTCCCTGGCTCATAGTCTCAACCATGACAGCACGGTCTTGTAAGAGCAACTAATCAGTTGTGCTGAGGAAGGAGCAATCACCTTAGGTCAGACAGAATGTTTCGGACAGAGCAAAGATGGCTTGACCATAATTTGGGTTTCTATGTATCTTCTTTGTTCCACTGCTATCAGTCCAGCTATTTCCAGCTGGGTTAAGCAAAATTAGGTGTTTAAAAGATGTTTCACGGTTTTGATTTCTTAGTTGTGCTTGTTTGTTTTCCTAAAAGCTTATATATATGCAACTAGGGTGGAAACAATTTTTTGACTCATTAAGATTGTTAGAGAAGTCTGTCCCCTCTATTCCACTCTGGTGAGACCCGACCTAGAGTCCAGCTCTGGAGTCTCCTCAGGACAGGAAAGACAAACTTGTTGGAGCTGGTCCAGAGGAGGCCACAAAAATACTCAGAGGTCTGGAGCACCTCTGCTATAAGGACAGGCTGACAGAGTTGGGGATCTTCAGCCTGGAGGAGAGAAGGCTCCGGGGAAACCTTATTGCTGCCTTTCATTACTTGAAGGGGCTTATAAGACAGATGGTAGCAACCTTTTTAGCAGGGCCTGTTGCTATAGGATACGGGTTAACGATTTTAAACTAGAAGAGGTAAATTCAGACTAAATACTAGGAAGAAACTTTTTACACTGAGGATGGTGAGACTGGCACAGGTTGCCCGGAGAGGTGGTGGATGCCTCGTCCCTGGAAGCATTCCAGGTCAGGTTGGACCAGGCTCTGAGCAAGCTGATCTAGTTGAAGATGCTCCTTGCAGGGGGGTCGGACTAACTGACCTTTAAAGGTCCCATCCAACCCAAACTACTCTGAGTCCAAGTAATTCTCACCAGGTCTGATATAATTTAATTTATTTGGAACTGTTAAGCTCAGTCTTCCAATAGACAGGAGATCCATTCAAAGTAGTGAGAGTGGCAAAATTCAGTCAGATGTGGTCAGAAATCTCTTCTGGTGTGTACGAAGAGCAAAGAGGGTGCTGAATGCTTTGCCTATGTATTGAGGAGTCAGCAATGTTTATCTAACATGCTGTTTAAAAAAAGAAAAGAAAAAGCTATGAATTTAGAGCAAGAATAAGGATAGAAATACTGTGTAACAGAACATAAATGTCACAATGGGAAATCGTAGATACCTCCTTACCTGCGATGCAGGCAGGGTCAGTTAGTATAAAGTACGTTCCTCTCTCTCCTGCACTCTTTTCCCTGACTTCATTTAGGTCAGTGAACAGTTGACACACATCATTCTCACAATCTTCAGGCAAGTACCACCTGCATCTCTCCAATATTATGCACTTTATCATAAGTGTTCCCCTTGAGGCTTCTGTAATCCTTTACAGCTGAGTGAACCAAAACACTGTGGACCCGATTTAATAAATTCAGGGTTACAGCTCTTCTCTACTGAGTCAGAAATCTCTCCTCTACTCTGCTGATGTAGCTGTTTTATAAATATAACTTGGGTGGATTAAATATCTGAATATATCCACCTAAAAACATCTGCTTGTTGTCTTAGTCTTTAATCTACTGTTTTGTAGATCTGTGTATAAATAGATTTATTCCATGATTTTGAGGGAGCAAAGAGAATTGGCAAAAGTGGAAAACAAGTGTCGCAGTTTCAGCCAAACCCACCAAACCCTGAGCGACAGATGCCCCCCACCCCCCTCCCTTTTCCCCCCCTTTGGGTAAAGAGAGGAGAGGAAGGAGTTAAAGAGATTCAAGAGTTTAGAACAAGCTAAACTACTTTAATGAAAATATAAGCAGCACAATAAACAGGAAAAATAGGGAAAAAAAAAAGGAAAAAGGGAGTATACAGTAAACACAAAACCGTATCAAGCTCCCAGGACGACGACCACGTCACCAGCAGGCCTCAGGAAAAGTCCCAAACCGGACCCGGCGACCGACAGGAGCTGGGCTTCAGATCCGGAGCCAGGAACGCCGAGATCGGGATCAGAGGCAGATGAACAGGCAGGGCCCTCCTTGGACGTCAGCCATCAAAGACGAAGGGGAAAGAAGAGGCAGAAAGAAGAGCCGGAAAGAAGAAGAGACTTGACCTGTTGATCCTTCAGCTTTTATGGGGGGCATGATGCTGATGGGATGGAATACCCCTGTTGGTCAGTCCTGGGTCACCTGTCCTGTCCGCTCCTCCTTGAAGGCGGGACCCTCCGACGGGCGAACGACGAAAATTATCTGACCTTGGTTCTTCCAGCAATAAGTCTAAACAAGGGCCTCTCTGCAGACCATCCCCCGGTACAATCAGGTCTTATCTGCGAGATAAGACAGGTCTTTACTGCGAGATGGAACAGCTCCTCACAATGTGCTGTTAATTTCAGAGCCCAGCTAGCTAGGAGAGGCCTAGCTAAGAAAGCAAAACTGTAAAACAGAAAATTGGTTCATTTTACCCCAAACCAGGACAACAAGGCAGAGGACAAAAAGTAATTGAGAAAAAGCTGTAGAAAAAAAACTTTTAAACTGTGGCACTGTCTGTTGTGTAGTACTAGACCTTCAGGTATTTTTCCCATATAAGAATGTGAGATACCTGTTTAATATTTGTAGGGATGCAGCAGTCTCTCAGTGCAGTCTCTAGTGTTGACCGATACACTGTGTGAATTGGTTGCTAGACAACTAGTCATTGGACTGGGCTAGGAAGTTTACAGGCTGTTTATGCCTCTTGCTGAGATCTATGGCATATGTATAGGATAAGGTCATCTGCTGCAATACAGCAGTTCTTAGCAGAATTTAGTGGGTCAGATTTCACCACCTCGGCTAAAGCAGGAGGAAATGAAGTTACTTCATGCTTTAGAAATCTATCTTTTAAACTGAAAATGAGTTATTTGGACTCATCTATATTATTATTCTTCATAACCTATTAAAGAATAGGAAGTATTAATTGGGAAACTGTCATCGTGCTATCTAGAGGAGTCTTGTCCTTAACACCTTCACACTAATGAAATAGTATCATGGCTAGTTACAACAAGAGTTGAAATTCAAATAATCCATGGACTTCATTTAAAAATTTGAAAATTCCTCTAGTCAAAGTGTTGTAACGCAACCAACACAAGTGTTATTGAGAAAATGCCTTTCTTTTAGCTGTTAACAATCCAGCTCAGGTATGCTCCCCCCTTTCTCTCCCACACACATAACTGTTCTGGATTCCACACCACAATAATTGCACTTATGCTGCCTCCTAAACCTTGATTCCACAAGCAGTGCATCTTGAGCTGAGCTGTAGAAGGTGTTTCTAACTGAGAAGCTGAGTACACTAAATGATTGTGTACTCCGTGCTATTCTTCCATCGCAGGCAAAGCTAATGTGTGGATGTTAGATGTGCTTTTGTTAATGTTGTCATCATCTCTTTGGTCACAGAAACAAAGGATTACCGAATTTAACCCTAAATAAAGCAAGCCTGTATCACTGTCAGATTATATTTTCTTAGAATGTTTCAATGCAGAAATGCATTCTCTATATGTCTGCATTTCTTGTATTGTGGAGCTTTTTTCAAACCTATAAATCTAAAAACCTTATAGTTCAATTACTGCTGAAAGATAACTTTTATATAACTAGACTGCTAATAGTTTTTTATTACAAGTAATTTTAAATAAAAATAGTATTTTCAAAATAAAAGGTTTCAGACTTGTCATATTAAACTAATTTTAGCTCTAATTTTTCCCTCTTTCTTTTTGGCTTACACTGTAAAGTTATGCTTTTAGCCACCTGGCTATAATCTGGACACTTACATTTTTATTCTTTCACTGTGTCTCTCCTGCTAATCCAATGAATAGAAAAATCCAATATTCCTCAATTCAAGTATTTATCACTGTAGGGGACAACCTAAACTACAGAACTTCAGATGTGTCTATAGCCTTAGTTTGTGAAAGAATTATACTCTCTGGCTGTCTTCTCTAGATCTCTGTTCACATTTCCCATATTATGTGGCAAAAGGAATGCTATGACTCTGCCTTAGCTATTATGTCCGCAGTTAAGAAGTTAAGGAAGGTGTACTTTGGGTACTAATATGTCATAAAATTGGGTTTAGTTTTTTTGTGTATGTTTCAAGACTGCGTTTAGACAGGAGATTAAAAGTTGCAAGACGTGCTGGAGTTTGAAATAACAATAGAGCTGGCTGAAATGCAGAATTTTTAGGTAGTTGGAAAACTATTTTCCCAAGCTGATTCAATTCTAACTTGAGACATAACTAAAGAAAAGGCTTTTATTGAACAGTCTTATTAGTAAAAGGCCCATGGTACTCTTAAGTGAAATGTGCTACCTGACAGGTGGTGGCTAGAACTGATACGCCTTCAGCCAGTGTCATTAGGGCCTGTACTAAGCGATGTTGAGACTAACCAGCCTTTCACACTTATTCACTATACGTAGTCAAATCCATTCATCTTCCACCTCACCTATGTTTGCAACTATTGCCTTGTTCCATGGAAATATTAGCTGAATTAGAGACACTCCTCTGACATATTTTAGATTAATCATCATTTTCAGAGATTTTTGTAACTGTCCTTATGAAAATGCTGTTGCATGCAGAACATTGTATTTTTGTTGAAGTGTGGCTGTAAGAGATACCATGCAGAAAACGCACAAGATAATTATTCAGCTCTATTTGGCAGCACTTAATCCTTAGCTGAAACACTGAGGGTTTATTTTTCATCTAACGTCTCAAAAAGCAATTAGATTCCCATGAAAACAACAGAAATTAAAGATGGAAGACAGGATCTGTGAAGTAAGGTTTGTAGAATGGGACATCTTCTATTCTACACAGAATTACCGGGGAGATATGAAACTGCATACAGATATTTTGAGGACATTTGGTTTGGGTTTTAAGTAAACATTAGCTCTTTGAAGCTTTTGCTTTTGAAAGGTACATAAAAATTTCTGCTCTATGTCAGCCAGATCAGAACAAATGTAATTGACTTAAAGATGGGGCTTTAAGTAACCTGCTGTAGAGGAAGGTGTCCCTGCCCATAGCAGGGGGGTGGAACTCGCTAATCTTTATTGTCCCTTCCAGTTCTAACCATCCTACAATTCTGTGATCTGTGAAGAAAACATAAATCATGGGGAATTTTACATCTTGTTTCACTGCTGTATCAATATTTTAGGAAGGGACTGTAGAACCATCATCAACTGAGATTCTAAACATGGACTAGATAACAGAAAAGACAAAAGGAAGATTATTTCCCCCCCTCCAGAAAGCTACACTAACACTTGGTTATCTAGTTTGTCCAAGATCTGGGGAAAAGTATTTATCATCATACAGTTTTTACAGTCACAAGCTAAGTTTTTATTCCCTTGTTTCTTTACCAAAGATTAAACACACACTGTAATGCTAAATAAGCCCAGATTTTTACAAGTAGATTTGTATGTAATGCGTCCCAGCAGGTCACGTTGTTCTAAGTAGGGTGGAATGATTTTTCCCATAGAATCAAATGAATCATACCCAACAATTCCTATCATACCCAACCCATCGTCATTACTACCAGCATGATACTACCTTTCTTGATATTCTTATGTTCAAAAACAGTCAACAACCAACAATTCCTTGGACTCGTGGAGGAATCTGAGTTCACGTTGCTCTAGGAATGATCAAAGTCACTAGTATTGCAAGTCTGCCATCTTTTGATATCACCAGATAGCTTTTAAAAAAGGGGAGGAGGGCAGTGATGTAAAGTGAATGATCAGGATGCTTGTTTTGCTTATGAATAAATATAGGAAGCGATCTGAGTGTTGACTGATCACTGGTCTGAAATGAAAAGGACAATTGCCTTGGAGAAAATCCCTGAAATAGTGAACTTGATTATTTGTGTCCAAAAAGATAATAAAATAATTATCCTGTACTTGGAAACCAGGCTCAAACAAAGTCTCCCAAAACCAACAAAGCTTTGCACTTGGGTTCCTACGGAAAAAGAAAGTGAACACAATCTAAAAGGTATGAGAGGAGAAGGGAGGAAGTGTCAGTCATGTTCATTCATTGCACATCAGATTTCTAAGCTAACCATTGAAACAACATTTGCTTTTATTCTTTCTGACTTAAGCTAATGGGATGAAAATAGCTTCAGAATATACTATTTCTTTTCCAATTTCACATAGTTACAAATCTTTTATTTGACAGCCGTGACCTTCAACACTCCAGTAAATATTTTTTACTCTTTTAATTTTGCCTTGCAGCAGATACTTAGTTCATGTACGTGCATAGAGCATGATGATTAGCTTTTAATTGGTTAGTAAGGAATGTACAGAATGGGATTTCTGTGCACTGACCGTTGATACTAACCATTTTCAGCCTACCTGGAAGAGGAGTTTGGGTAGTCTGTTACTTGTCACCCAGATATAATTCTTACCTGGAAAAGTAGACCTAAATGAGAGAAGCAAATGGGAAAAAAACAAACAAACAACACCCCCCCACCAAAACCCTGACTATGTTGTCTGGGAGGGCCAGCTTGAAATTGTCATTGCCTTCACTGGCTAAAGCCTGCTTATGAAAATTCCCTACTAAGCAAATGCTTCAATGAAAAATGAGTGGTGCCTCTTCCTGTTCANAAAAGTAATAGTGCAGGGTGCTTGGAGATAATAATCTGAAGAAAGTGTGGGTGTTCTTTTTTTCTAGTCTTCCAGTGGGTGAAACTATTCCAATTAAGAGACCATATAACCCCACCTTGTACCTCTCTAGTCTGGCAAACAGTTTCTTCTCAGGCTGTTGTTTTTAGGTGGGACCTGAAATTAATGTTTCCTAAAACAAACCCTTATTTTTTTTATTCAGAATTAATATTCCAAGCAGTAACATTAATGAGACTGGAGACTGATAGATTCAGGGCTTGCTCAGACACAAGCAGGGATGGCAATGAAGCCTGAGACTGTGCAAATAGACTGGAACCAGTATTTTTGTCTGTTTGAAATTCAACAGCAGGGCGTCAAATTTACATGGTCTTTTAAAAGTAGAATGCAGGAGAAATATGAGTCAAAAGTGTTGAACTTCTGGCTCATTCTCATGAATTTTTCTAACCAACACCAAGCAAAGAACAGAGAACAGCTCTTCACTAGGCTTAAGGATTATCCCAGGAGGGGACAGACTGTTTTTTCAAGGTGTTTATTAGAACATGGTGGGGTTTTCTCATTGCAGAGGATTTATGTGTTTTGCAGAAATGATTGTGCTTTATTAATATCTCTGCTGTGCTCCCCACACCCCAAAAAAATCCTTTCTAGAGGCCTATCTGATCAGTCCTTTCTCTCATAATGTTGTTGTTCACTTATCAAACGTGAAGCAATCCTCAAGTCTCTCTTGCTTTGATGTTTTGGAATGACAACTTAATTTTAATGAGGTGTATTCTGGATGCAAGTATATAGTAAACACTGAAAACTTATTTTCCAGCATCATTTTGAGGAATCTCCAGAGTGATGTAGCTTTCAGGAATTAGACTGAGTGAACTGCTTTAGTAGAACTTGGTTTATATCTCCTAAAAAGGTGATGCTCATTTGAGTCACCCACAGAGGTATCTGATGTGTTGCAGGCAATAATATGGAGTGCAAACATACCTGTTTGGCCAATTATAAAATGCAAATGCCTAAGCTAATTTTTTTTTATAAGTGAACAGAATTAATGGATCGAGGAATTTAAAGAATTTCCATTGATGATATTTGATTATTTAATGTATTTTTTAAAAATCAACATGTACGTCTTTTTTTAATCTACTGGAGGGAATATTAGGAATTTGGAAGGTATGTGCAAAATAAAATCAACGAAAAATCTACAAATGCTTCAAGCTGTTCATGAACTAGATTTTTATAGACTTTGGGATGCTGGATGAATACCAGGATTGGTTTAGACCCAAGTCTAGAGGCAACAGCAGAATCCATGCTGTGTTTAGATTGTTACATTAAAATAATTGCAGGCACAGTTACACAGGCTGAGAGTAGCGGAGGATCCCACTGTCTATTGAGTAGAGCCCAACGGTGGGACCATACTAAAGGGATTGCCCAGAAATGTCTGGGAGGTGAAAAAAAGAGTATTAGGACTGGACATATAGATGGCTATGTGTACATGCAGCTCAGAATTGCAGAGAAAGCAAAACACAGCAAGAAATAGTTTTGAAGATGAAAAAGTAAAAGGAATGTTGTACTGGGAATGTTACAGTGAAATATTTTACATTCTGCTGGACAACTGGAGGTTATCAGAGGTCTAGAACCTAGCTGCCAGATGGTTCCTGCTGTTATTCACAGGGTGAGGTCTATCTTGGCTGTGAAAATTAGTTTCTAATAATGGAGGAAGAGAATGTAAGAATTATATTTAAAATCATACAGTTGGGGGGGAAAAAAAAGGATTTTTAATATTAAAAAAATACACAACTCCATGTAGAAATATCTGGAAGATCATAGAATCACAGAATGGTTAGAGTTGGAAGGGACCTTAAAGATCGAGTTCCAACCCCCTGCCATGGGCAGAGACATCTCCCACTAGGGCAGGTTGCTCAAAGCCCCATCCAGCCTGGCCTTGAACACTCCCAGGGATGGGGCGTCCACTTCTGTGGGCAACCTGTTCCAGTGTTTCACCACCCTCACAGTAAGGAATTTCTTCCTAATACCCAATGTGAATCTCCCCTTTTCCAATTTAAAACTGTTACCCCTTGTCCTGTCACTACACTTCCTGACGGAGTCCCTTTCCAGCTCTCTTGTAGCTCCCTTTAGATGCTGGAACATAGGAAGTTAAATACGAGGAAAAACCTCTTTCTGGTGAGGGTGGCAGAGCCCTGGAAGAGGCTGCCCAGGGAGGGTGTGGAGTCCCCTTCTCTGGAGAGCTTCCAGCCCTGCCTGGATGCAGTCCTGAGTGATGTGCTCTGGGCAATCCTGCTTTAGCAGGGGAGTTGGACTGATTGATCTTTAGAGGTCCCTTCCAACTCTGATAGTTCCTTGATTCCATGAATATTCTGTTCTCTGAACACAGAAATGGGTGAAAAATAAAATAAAAAAATTAGGTTTTGTCATCAGTTAGAAAATACCATGTAGTAGCTCTCTATTATTGCTGAAATATTAAATGACAGCTTAAAAAAAAAAAAAAAAAAAAAAAAAAAAAGAAGAGTATGCAAGCCAGTTCTCCACAACTGTTTTTCCTTGATAAGCAAACAGGATTTTACTGTAAGTTGCTGAATGCCTAATCCTTCCTATTATGCATTATACTCTCTATGTTTGCTAGGGATGAAAAAGGAGAAATGCATCCTGTTTGGATTTGGAATACAGATTGCAGTGTATCATTAGTAAAGCTCAGTAATGCTGATTATCTTAAATAGCTGTCATGGAACAGACTATGTAGTCATCTGAATTCCTGATGCCAGATTTTGGGTTTGTTTTTTGTGTTCTTCAGGCAATGTGACTATATGCAAGCTATTTCAACTGGGGAGCATAGTCAGCAGGTACTCGGATGAATATTATGCAGCATAAGGATGTTATTTCATCAGTATTAGAACATAAATACCTCTTCTGCTCTGTCTTGGTTTTATACAATACCTCCTAAACGGAAAAGTTTTCACAGAAAAGAATAGGGGCATAATCTTTTGGGGTTTTTGGTTTTTGGCAGGGTTGACTTTTCATTACAGTTACTGGTTCAAGAAAGAAGACAGGTATTTAGTCTGGATTTTTTTTTTACTGGCTTTTGGCTGGGAAAGCCTTCATTTAATCAGGATTTTTGAAACATTGTCATGACTTCTATTAAGAGATTTCCCATTCTAACGATCTTTTTGCCTGCTGTTTTATTTTTTTCTGCCACTCTCATCAATTCTTCCCTTCCACCTCTCTCTAGTGTGCCTAACTTAGGATCAGGATGTATGCAGAGGCTGTATAGATGAGACAGAGGTAGGAAGTGGTCAGCAAAGAAACAGCAAAATTTCTCCAGTGTTTCAGTCAACGCTAACAGAAACAACAGCTTCCCGTAGACTGGATAGGGCAGAGAGCTCACAGTGGGGAAAAAAAAAACAAACACAAAAACAAAAAACCCCAACAACAACAAAAAACCCCACCAACCCAAAACTTGAAGTTAAAGTAGGGATGAAGGACATGTTCCCTTCCACATTTTGATGCTAGTGTCTGATATTTCATGATCCAAACTTGTTTGCTTCTTACACTTCCATACATCCACCCACAGGCACAACAGATATGTCATCAGCTGATTCTTAGGTTTACTTGTTTCTGAATGTGTTTCCCACCAAAACCTAGCATAGAGATGCAGGATGCTTCATATGTGATTCTATGGAGCCTTGTTTCTTCTTATCATAGTTAAACTCTTCCTTTTTAGTATTATAAAGAATGGTTTCAAAAGCAGATAGTGACAGATTAAAGTGCTAAATTCAGCCTAGAAAAGAGAGTTTGATATGTGCATCAGACCAAATTGTGCTTACTATTACGATAGCAAGTTTTTCAGTTTTTTGACCTTGTCACTGACATGTTGCACATCTTTCAGTAGCTGCTCTACAATAGAAATATTAATATAATGGAAATCGTGAAAGGACCAGGGATGTCCCTCAGAGGTGTCATAAATACATTTCAAATAGAGCTTCCATTCTTTCTGTGCACAAAGAGTTGTTTGAGGAGAGGGTAGGAAGGAGAAGTTTGTAAGGATTGTGATTTTTATTCTTTAAAACATATGGTCAGTGCTTGGTAAGCACTGTATTCAGCTGGAGAGACGCAGGCATTCCATAAGGTTTAGGTGCTTCTGCAAGTCATGAGCCAAATCAAACCAGGTAAGTTATATATTTACGGCTCATTAAATAGGGGAAGTCTGAATTTTCATTGTGTAAATTTCAAACAAAGCAAACAAATCTGTTGCTGGTTTCATACTAATAAAAAGAATCTGTGTTGTGGGATGTATGTGTTTTGAATTTGGGGGTGTGTGTTTTCAACGTATCTCACATATTTTTTTATAATTTGTGTCAATAAAAGTAACTTTAAAGTTTTGAAATGATAAAGCAGTAGCTATTCTATGGTATCTGATTTGAAACTTTAATATATCATGCTGTACTACAGTGCACTCTAATTTTGTTTATAGTATTTGATTATCGTGTCAATTTATATCCAGGGTAGAAGAAATTGGCTGGATATCAAAGCAATAAATTGTAATAGGTTCACCATCTGCCTCATTTGGTATGGCATTCTGTGATTTTTGTCCTGATGTGACAAACAAGTTATCGTTCTTTAGGCACTGCTGATCTTACAGTTTTGCATGGCTGAGCTATCTGCATGTTTCTTGGTCCTTGATGTCTGGTCTCCACATTTATGCCACCTCTTAGAGGTAGTCTTGATGTGAAACACCAGAATGGCACAGCTCTGCGAGAGCTAACATATCTGAAATCTTTGCTATGTTCAGAAGCTAGTGGTAGAAAAGAACTTCGTCTGTCAAGAACTAATTGCCTGATCATTGTTCATTAGTGGTGCTAGAGGGATTCAGACAGACTGAAAAAAATGTGGAGAGGTGATAGAAACTCTGTATTGCAATCAGTAATCCTAAGTAAATGGCTTGGATGTTAGTGCATGCATCAGATTCTTGTCTGCACACTTTAATGGTAGAAATGATCACAATTTATGATGGTTGAGTGAAGGGCACTCATTGTCAGGGGAGTATAATCCAAAATTCTGGCTGCATTGTAGGCTGCTAGATCCCAAAGTCAGGGCTTGCAAGGAAGCCACAACAAACAACTTCTGTGCTATTTGGCATTGCATCTGTACCAGAGATCTTGAGAATATCCCTGCAAAGGATGCTTTTGTCTGTTTTGTTCTTGTCCTGGTCCTGACTGTAGGCCCCCTGTGCTGCTCACAGTATGTTGATGCAGTAATTTCCCTCCTGCTCTAGATTTTTGGATGGCTTATGAGGCAGCTTTGTATTAAAGTCTTGGAGAAAGTGTCATGGTTATTGTTAGGAGTTTGAAAGCAGTGATCTGGTTTACAACCTTCCTTTGGGCTTACCACTGAAATGTGCACTTGGGTGCTGTAGCCTTGTGCTGCACCTTCACCCTGTCCTGGGTCAAAGCCAACTAGAAAGAATATGCTGCTCTCTTCTGCATACTCAAAGAGTGTCAGTGCCAGAGGAGAACAAATCTGTGAATTTCTAGTGTCTTTCACCAAAGGGCTGAGGAAGACAAAGAGGACGGTACAATCTGGACAAAATCAGCAACTGCATTGCTCAGTATGAAGTTTCTGTTTTGATTACCGCTCGTCCTCTTGCTACCATGACACCACCAAAGTTTACCTGTATTGCCATGCAACAGAGAATTCCAAGCTATGTTTTTGCACTTTGTGATATATAAGCCTTTTGAAATGTAACGCAGCTTTATCTAGCAGTCATAGAAAGTTGGGGAATTGCTGGCGTGGGAGGCATTTTATCCTTCGTGTTTACTCTTTCTCATCCTAAGACAAATCAGAATTCAGTACGCAGGTATTTCACACAGCCTGCAAAGACTGACAATGAATGTGCAGAAGAGCAGCAGTTAATTAAGAAACACTTAAAGTGTTCTTCTGCATTCAGAACTAATGACTTCTTTCATCTTAGCGCTTTTATATATAAAGAAACTTTTATTTGTTTTACTATCAAGGAAAAAACAGGAAAGCAAGCAAGGGAAAAGAAGAAGTTCGTGTTAAGATATTGAGGAAAGCTCAGGAATAATACAGAAAATTGACAATAAAGGAAATACATAATCGTGTTATGCTGAGAATTTGACAATATTTGCACTGTATTTCAGATGAGAAAATTAGGGAAGGGAGGGAGATGGAAGGAAAACAGCCCTTTCATTGCCTATAAGCAGCCAAATTTTTATTTAAGCAGTGCAGTGGAAGCTTCAGTGACTAGCATGGAATGGAGCTAGTAGTCCAAGTGAACTATCCCTGAAGACTTTTGCCAGCATCAGCTGGTGGGAGAGAGAGAACCAGCATCTTTTATCACTTTACTTTCAAGTTGTGGCTGCCTACTGACCATGACCAGCTGTCATCTTTCAGCTTCTTTTACTTGCTGTCATAGGGTCAGTGGATAGACTCCTGGAAAAATTTTCATTAAATAGCTTGAACTGTAAATCTGTGCTTATCCATATTTAACAACTCATTTATTTTAGATAACCCACCACTGCAAACACAGGTAATGTATGTTTACAAGTCATACAATTATCTATAGTACCTTTTTTTGTTCTTAAATGGATACTTGTAAATTCCAGCTGAGATGGAATGGAAGGTTAGTCTTTGATCTTGTAGCTCTGAAGGGAGCCAAGTGCAAAGAATTTCACATGATTAATGCTGATGAATAATTTCTTCATGTTAATAGAGAATAAGAAAAACATAACTCATTCTCCTAACAAAGTGTGAGGGTTTTTTGTTTTGTTTTGGTTTGGTGGTTTTTTTTCGTTTTAGCGTGGCATAGATGTATGCTAACATCTACGGTATCTGCCACAAGTTGATTTTACTCACCAGGATCTGTGTGATTTGTTCCACACAGGCACACAAGGAGGTGAAATCCATTATTATTATTTTTTGACGAAGATGAAAAATCAAACCTCATTTAAAACTTTTTCATATGTGATGTGATGTCATTACATGAAGAGCCAAATTCTGTCAGTAGGTTTACACCTATGAGCTTTTCATGAGGTCTAGAGCTCTTGTAGATTCTTCATAGAATGAATACATTCTGCTGTTATCACAAGACCTTGATGTCAAGTTCTTGGTAGTTAAACTGTTTGAATGAATCTGGTCTTATTAACACCAAAATTCTAGCAAAGAGAATGAATGATTTGCTAGATTTAAGATTGTAATCTTTCCTTTTCTCCTCTGCTTTTTAATACTGTGCCCAAAAGCTATATTACACAGTAATTACTGTCATTTGCTGTGAGAGATGGGGAAGGGAAGCAGATAAAATCTAGCATGGAGATGGCAACAATTTCTTCTCATTATGCTGATAACTGCCATTCACTTTCTCAGTTACACGTACTCCTTGCTTTCACCTTAACTCCTTTGATTCAATTTTGAAGTAAGCCAGAAATGAGGGATATGTATTTTACAACTGAGTTTTTGTTTCTTTAATATCGTGTTTTGCACTAAGTCTTTTTCGTTCAGCTACTAAAGATGATGCGGAGAATCTTATGCAAGCTGCTAAATTGTAAAGAATTGTTGCCTGTAAACACATTTTGTATTGTGGCAACCTATAGGGGAACCAGCCGT
This sequence comes from Pedionomus torquatus, assembly GCA_013398155.1. Taxonomy (NCBI): domain Eukaryota; kingdom Metazoa; phylum Chordata; class Aves; order Charadriiformes; family Pedionomidae; genus Pedionomus; species Pedionomus torquatus. The sequence goes on along the minus strand of VZRU01009534.1, from coordinate 48,920 downwards.
ACCTTTTTTCCCCACTGTGCTAGGTATAAAACAACAACCTGTCTAATGAGCTCACAAATGCTAAACAAAAATGCCTCATGAAACTGGTTTCTGGGTCCATGAAAGCAGGACTAGAAATGTTTAATTGTACTATTAGGGAGAGAAACATGGTATTTTTTTTAGTTTTGTGTGTACAAGAGATTTTTTTTATATATATTTTTTTCTAGATCACAGCTGCTTCTGAATATACTGTATATCTGTGATGCTTGTGGAAATTATAGTTCCCCTGTAAAAATGTCTTAGCCTGACAAATGTGAGTCGCTTTTTTTTTGAAAATTGTTACTTGCATTAGTTGACCAAATGCTAATCAATTTTGGTGTCTGGATTCTGCATAAAATATTCCAGGCATAGACACCAGTGCTGACTCCAAGTACTTTATTTTTTTCTTTCACTTTTGAAAAGTAATTGCTACTACTGGCACTGCTTCCCTGGGGCTAGGCTCCTGCATTTAAATTACTGACTTGTCTAACTCTTCATGGCAAAGATGCTGGCAGGAAGGCAGTATTAGCACTTCAATTGCTGCAGTACCCTTCTGATACCATTGTTTTTCTAGAGACTGGAAAATTCATCCATGTTTCTCATGTAAAGAAGATTTTATTGGCATGTTCTCCCCAATTAAACAAATGTTTTACCATTTTCACGATGGAATTACTGCTTAGATCCTTGAAACCGATCTCATGCTATGATAAAGAATAGTGCAAGAGAATGGCAATCTTACTTCATGACATTATGTGCTTCATCTAATCTGAGAACATTTTTACATGTGTATTCCGCATATGCATACCTTCTTCCCATCTAAGGTGTATTTTTGAAAAGGAATTTTTAGTTTCTTGCAGCATGTGTGCTCATGGAAAAAAAAAAATCAGAAGACAATACTCTCTTTTTCTAGAGGATATTCTCACCTTCTACAGGTTCTCTTTTTCTAGAGAATATTCTCACCTTCTACAGGTATTAACAAACTCCAGCTTTCAACAATCCCATGGACTGAGCAAAACAATATAAAAATTAAAACTGACCACTGCAAGAGTGTTGTAACTTACACTTCCTCTTGCTTCTCTTCTGTACTGTGCTTTGTCACAAATCTGTGTCTCTTGTATTGAGTTACTCTACAAAAATAAAGCTCAGAGGTTTCTACTTAGCAGAGTAAGCAGTGACAGCTCTTTGCCAGTCAGCTGCTGCATACTGTGATTGAGGGAAAATGTTCAGTTCTCATAAGGATTTTGATTATTCCCCAACTTTAGTTCAAATGACTAGTTACTGATTATATTCTAATGTGTTAAAAAGCTTCCAGGATTTCTCTATTTAGAGATAGTGGCTAGAAGGGGAAAAAAGCCAACTTTTTTTTTTTTTTTGTATAAAATAGCAATTATTTGTGGTTCTGTACAAAGACTCAAGTCGGAATTCTTCAGCATTGAGCGGTGATTCTTATCAACTTAACCTGGTTTTGTCATACTCTTTGTTTGCACTGATGGCTTTTTGCAATGTATCTAAAAGAGAATAACCACATAATGGTGTAATGTAAGAGGCTACCATCAGCTTGAAATACTAATGAATAGTGCATATAAACGTGCACTTACAAAAGATAAAAGACTAGTGAAATACTAACTAACATGTGTTCACAGTTTCAGAAAGCAAATGATGTCCAGTGAAACACAAGTTCATATTCTTGTGGTCAAAGTGAACTTCATGACTTTTTGTCAACTTTCCTGCTCAGTTGAACAATATCCAGTCCTTGAAAATTTGGGAAAGCATTCTCTGTTTTGAGGTGAGGCTCCCTGTAAATCAGAATCCGAGGGCTACACTGAAGAAAACATAATTTCCTGTAACAAGCCTACATAGAATTTCTTGTTCTTGCTGAGGCAAGCAACACTTTCATGGGTCTCCAGCAAAACAGATTTTGATCACTTGCATCAAAAATGCTGATTAACACAGGTACTTATTATTCCATTTAGCTGAATGAAATGCTCTTACTCTCTTCTAGTTCTTCAAGTTCTTTCTTCTTGAAATTATTCATTTCAAGAATTGCCCTTTTATATAAATAAACATCAGTTGATTGTAGAAATATATGGTAGACGTGTACATTTTCAGGTAAAAGTGAACTATGTCAGTGGATCAAAACTGTGAAATCCAAAGCTAAATTAACCATCTTCAATGCATTACATAGGAGAAGGGGGGTAAAAAGATGAGGCAGGATCAAAATTTTCAGCCTACCCATCATAAAAGCTTCCAAGCCTAGCACAGTGTTTCCTTTCAGTCTAGTGCTACGCTTTAAATTCTGCACTGTGTTTCAGGATGAGTAATTCATTATGTATTATCTCTTAATCTTGAAAAGAGTTTGTGTATGGCAGGAAGAGAGAGGAGTCGTTTTGGTCATTGTGGTTCAACAGATTTGGAAATGAAGTTGATATTGAGGCAGACCATAAAGATGGCAGAACACTTAAGGCAGCTCTGTGATGTTAAGTGTGTTTCCAGACTTTTTGGAAAGTACTAAAATCAGTTAAGAGCCACAGAAAATTAAAAACTCAAGGGACTACTGCTGAAAGTGGTGAAATCACTGTTTTGGAGATGCCTTTTAAAATGCTCTTGTGTTGTCTGTTTCCAGTAAATGATTACCACTTAACTTTGGGTGGTTGGAGAAAAATTCTTCTGCTTTTATTGTAATAGCTCTGTACTAATTCCAAAATGCCAGGCAACAAGTCCAAGCACTCTGAAGGAAAGGGATCCTGATTTGTCTGGCTGTACTACCAGCTGTGGAGCTTTATTGAATCAAGCTGTTAAGAGCCCATGCTTGTAGCTCTATAGGTTTCTGGTTTAAGAGATCAGAGTCACCATTTGATTTTTAGAATTTTGTTGGGAATATCGCATATACTATCTTGGTGGTATCCTTATGCCGTGATATCCTCAACTGTCATGAAAACCCTTCAGCAATACACAGCAACAGAACAAAATATTATAAACACAAGCATCGGTGGAAAATGTTTTCATGTGTTTGTTTCTAAATATGCATTTCCCTTAGGAAACTCTTTAAGTCTAAATGGTGCTTAATTGCACAAAAATACTTATCTGGGCAACAACTGGAACATTGTACTCAAACTTGCTGCAAGTGACTGAAATAATGGTTAGGGATGAAAGTTGAGATTGTTCATGATTGGTAAAAAGATACAATACAGAGCATCAGTGGAAGTTATGGGAAAGCAGTGAGCCAGAAAAAGCAGAGGTATACTATATACAGGATAAAATGCTGTTTTCTTGTATGGAACAAATATACCGTGTGCTGTAACAAGGAACACTTTCCCATTGTCTATTTACAATCTTGGACAAGACATAACAGATAAAAAGAAAACAAGAATAATTTAGAATGAATTGCATTTAAGGAAATCTGGCTGAATATTCCACCTCTTATTTTCCATATAAAGTTATGGTTTAAAAAAAAACGGTATAGCAGACTGTCTGATTAATAAATTGCAATCAATTGCAATGCCTAATTATCTCCTTAGGAGGTTTGAAGAGAAAGTAATGGATGAAGCATGCTTTTCTCTCAGCATGAGAAAAGCTGGCTAGAACAGCTTCATAGCTTAAAAAAAAATAAACCTTTGCTCTAAGTGAGGAAAAGAGCAAAGCCTCAAATAACCAGTGTGCATCTGATTTTCTTTCTTGTTTAAATCAGATAAATCCAAGAGCGTGATGCTTGTGTTCAGATAATTGAAACAGTGGTTTAGAAATAAATGTCTTTAAAATTCTCTCAAAATCCCAGTAGAGATTATATTTCTGTACAGTATCTGGGGGGCGGGGGNNNNGAATGCGGTTGGGGTGTTCTGTCAGAATTTTGACATATGCATTAAGTACTTTATAGTTTCCAGTGGTAATAGATGGAACTATTATGACGTCCAAGGGAAAAAGGTCATGAGGTTTTTTAAGGTCATTGTATGCTTACTCTATAGGAAAAAAATTCTCAAAATTTATCCCCTTTTATTAAATACAAGTTGCTTTATCAAGACTTTCTCTCCTTTCTCCTCCCTGCCAACATATCAAAAAGGGAATTTCTGAGTTTGAAAATAAAACCCCACTTTAGCTTTTCCTGTGTCGCTTAAGTTGACCTGTTCTGTTTTGCTTTTTTTCTGTAGCTTAGGAGCAGACACATGGCTAGTTTTCTTGTGATTCTGCATCTCACTTGCAAACAGACAAAATGGGAAGTATCTGAAGAAGTTACTTGGCGTGGCAGTTCATGTAATGGTTGCTGAAGGCTGCTGCTGAACGGGATATGTTGTGTGAGACTTCTGTATGAGGAAAAAATCAGTAAGATATAACACTTCAGTCTGGAAAAGAAAAAACTAAGAGGTTTACAAAATCATAAGAAAAACAAGGATGAAAGAATAAAGGGACATGAGCTCAAACTGGAAGTTTAAAACACAAGGAGATAAATTTTCACACAGTAAATAATTGGCCCATGGAACTCCTTGCCAAGGATGTTGTGGATGCTGAATTTTAAATTAACTGCTGTAGGAACTAGATAGATAAGCAGGAGAAATCCATTCAAGATGGGGGAAGCAGGGGGAGAGGGACAGGAAAAGAAAGTGCTAGAAGCTATACTAGGAGAATCTTGTGCTTTCCTTGCCTTACTAGTCTACTGCCACTGTTGCAGACAACACCGCACTAGAGGGAGTTTCCATCTTATTGTGCCTGTTCTTATTTACTCCTTAGCTTTTGGTGCCTTGATTGATACAAACCATAAACAGTATCATAACATGTTAATAGTCTTGGCTGGTATATATAATAGGGGCTGAAGGAGTACATGCGAGCACACGTGGCATTCCTTCCCTAGATACAACTATCTGCTGGAGTCAGGTTGGATGGGCACCTGTAGATGTGGCTATCTTCACTGACCAATGTGAGTCTCAGACCTCAGAGGAGAAATGGTAAATTCTGGTGCTGTTCAGGGGAACATACTCCATTATGTTATGTCTGGAAGCATCAAAAAGCTAGGACAGGGATAGAGGTCTTCAGAGACAAATCTAGCTGGAGTTTAATACCTCCCTTGAAACCTAAAGACAATATTTTTCATTAATATTCCTAAGTGTTTCTAGAAATAAATAAAACCAGAGCACCCTGAAAGACTGAAAGCTAGTAAGGCTTTCTATTCTCTTGGTTGTCTTCATTTAAAAATCTCAAAATATTGTATAAAAATAGGTAGTTATAAGCTTTCCCTTCTAACATATGAGCTACCTAGTCCACAAAAATGTCTTGCTCAGCTCAACTTATTTTGTCATTCAGAGAAAAGAGGTTTGCTGATCTTCAACAGTTGTTCACTAGACCACAATGTAGATGTGTATACTTTTTTAATCTCTCATGTGCATGCACACAAAAAGACAGAAACTGCTATTCTGCATGTCTGTTCCATAGCAAGGAGCTCTTCTGTGATGTGCTGATGAAAAGATAGTAATTGGCAAGTCTTAATTAACAGGCAAGAGCTTCCCTGTTGATTTGAGTTGTAATCTCTGTTAGGTATTAGAGGAAACACTATCAGCCAGACAGGCGGGACAGATATGCCACACAACAAGGACTGGTTTACAAACCATTATCATATTTCTGCTGTTGACTATACTGTAGTCATTCTCCTCTGAACATCAGAAGCTTGGCACAATCAATACAGAGTTTTACGTACTCAGTTTTCCTCAAGAATGAGGAAAGCGATTTAGCTGCATTTTGGGCTCCATGTGCTCTTCTGTTTTCCCATTCTATTAGATTTATATCTGTTGACCTTCCAGTGTCCCTGAAATGGAGCAGGAAAAACTGTGTGTCACTGGAAATAAATAGTGCCTTGGAAGACAATGAGGAAAATGAATATTTTGATTTTTTTTTCCAGATTTAAAGATTATTTTTTTCTTAAAAAACCAGAAATCCTAAAGGTCATGGCCATATGATTATTTTGTAGTAAATACCAGTTTCTGCTCTTGGGAATCTTGCTGCTCTGTCATGGCCCATGTACATCAGGGACTTCCTTTTTTGAATCAAATTCATTCAACGAGAAGAAACATTAAGGTGCAAGAGTCTTCTCTCCTGTTAGATTTACTTGGTGAGAAGAGCTGTCCACTTTAACTTTTTATTCTAGCAGATAAGACTCCTATTGTGGAGATCCTGGTTATAAGCTGCATACTCTTTCCTAAGGAAACAAAAGGCAACATTTCTGTAGAGCTGTTTGTCACAATACATATGATAGTGTGAGGAAATCCTCAAAAGATTCCTGGAAAAGCGCTGACAAAAAATTGCATATGGATACTGTAGGCTGAATGGTCTAATTTATCCTGATGCTTTTCATACCTGTTAAATATTTTTTTTTGTCTTTCATTACAGTGGTGGATCTTGGGAACTACAGAGCAATGATTTCCATCTCCAGTAAGATGGTAGAGTCTATGCTAAAAAGCATCATATGTGTAGGGGAAACCTGGTGCCACTAACTTGCTGGAGTGCTGTGAGTGTTTTAATAAATGGTACAGTTAAAGAGCATCCTGACACTATAATATATTTGGGGTTTAGAAAGCCTTTGACAAATATAAAAGTTTATTTAATGAATTGTGATGCTATTTGATTAGTTTATATGTTCTGTTATATATTGGAAAGCTACTTAAAAGATGGAATTAATGGATGGGACAAAACTGTCATCTCTCGTAATAGAGAAAAGAGCCAAAAGGTGTGTGTGTGGGTGTCCAGAAAAGGCAATAAAATTCTGGGCACAGTCAGAGAAAGATAAATGGGAACAGAAGAGAAGACAACACTGTGACTACGTGAAATCTTGGTGTGCCCAGCTGTGGGAAGTCTTATATTCTTCATCTCAAGAAACATGTGATGGAGTTAGAAAAGGTGCAGGCAACTGAAATGTCTAAAGATACAGATGGAGCGAAAAAGGCTTAAGTAGGAGACGTGACCAAGGTTTACAAAGTCATGATGATAAAGTCAAGGGTAAAACTGGTGCTCACCAAATCCCTTGGTGCTAGAACTGACAGATACTGGCTGACGTTGGTGGGAGGTTGGCTTAAAACAAAGGATGTACTTTGCTGTTAAGATAAACTTCTGTAATTTGTTGCCACAGGAGACTGAAGTGACAGATGGACAATATCAACAAGTAGTAAAAGGAATTAAATAAATTCTTGTTGTAAAAGCATTAAATTAGTGATTGCTCATTTAAAGGCATAGCAGTGATGTGTGCTCTAGGACCACTAATGCAGCAGGTGTGGATACAAGGGAGTGATGAGGCCAGCGGTCTTGTACAAAAGGGCAAAGCTTATTTCTTCTCCTTCATAGTGTTTGGTATTCCACTGTCCAGAGCAGAATATGAAGCTTGACCATCCCACTCTCAGTGGGACATTCCTTACGTTCTAATAAAAGAAAACTTGTTTTAATTTCTTGTAAGAAAAGTTAACTATGAGCCGTGAAAGTTTTCCTGCCTAGTTAGCTTCGGATGAGAACATACATTTTGGCATGTTCTCCTTTACAGGAAAGCCTGGGTATTGAACCTGTTCCAGATTTTATCCTTTCACTTCAAGTAACTTATCTCTTCAATTCAAATTTTTAATAAGCACTCTCTGAATTTTTTGATTCTGCAACATTCTTGAATTTCACAAGACTCCCTGGCGATTTTGCAAATATTTTACAGCAAGCTGGATAATTCTGGCACTTGTAGTCCATACCTACCTCTGGAGATCAAAATTTACATTTAAAGTGTAATAAATTATGCTTTTTCATCCTAATTAGAGTTCTCAAGCACGTGCAAATAAGACTCCCATGACCTGCATCCAGTGCTAGCAGAAAATACTGAAGTGCCATTATATGAGGCAAAACACGTTGATAAAAAACCAAGACAACAAAACAACCTAGGTTTCAAAAAAAGGTCCTATTTCAAGGGAGTAAAGATGCTAATCGTTATTTATCCTGAGCAGATGGAGCACATAAATTGCTTTTGCTGTTTCCCAGGCACAAGCAGAAGTTAAAAAATTCTAAAAACCCCAGAGTCAGAGATAGAAAGCTAATAATGACTAGAGATAAAAGTTTTCCTTGCAAGTTCCTGAAAACTGCATTGATATCTCTGACAGACAATGAGTTCCCTGTCAGTCTCTCGCCATTTGAAAAGTTTTTGCTTTTTGTAAACAACTCCTTCTTCAGTGTTTCTTGTTTGCTCAGAGACCAACCATTTAAACTTGTAGCCATTCATCAGGAGGTGTGCCATGTGTCACTTCATGAATGTCCAAGTATGCTTATTAAATAACACATACACACAAAACAGCCTTGTATAAGGTTCTGTTAACAGATAATTTTCTACCCAATACCACTCACTGTGTTATCTTGTCAGACCAGCTTTATGCTCTTTTTGATAAGCTTCCCATTCAGGATACACAATGGATCCTGGAAATCTATATATATTGCTTACCTTGCTGCTTTTCCTGCCCATTCTCTGTTTCTTCTCAGAGGCTGCCTTTAAACCTTCTGCCTTACCCCTACTCACAATTTTTAATCCAAAGCCTTGAAAGGCAAAATATTCCAGCTGAAGAACTGATGGCTCTGTGCCCAGTTGTCATGTAATTTTTCTGGTCTCCTGACAGTGCTGTCCTCTGCTACAAGGTCGAGTTTCCCCTAATTTCTCTGCTGCCTTGTAGTGAGAGGGAAGGGAGATGGAGAGATGGAGAAGGTGGTTCCCTGGAAATAACTGCTAATAAATTTAGCCAAATGCTGAATTTATAGGGCATGGAGAGAAGGAGGAGGGAGTGTTTTATTTTATTGCTTCCTCTTAATAAAGACAACAGTAGATTTTAGCTTGCTTTGTGGTGTTTTGTTTATTTTTTTTGTGGGTTTTTTTTGTTTGTTTGTTTGGTGTGTTGGGTTTTTTTTGTTTGTTTGTTTTGGTTTTGTTTTGTTTTTTTTTCTTCTACATAGCTTTGCATTTAGTTTGGGCCAAAACTACCTTTTTAGAGTTTGCCAGCATTGCTGTAGGATTTGCTTCTTTTAAGGGAAGGGAAGAAAGCTCCTCCTCTTAGATACATTTTTGTGCAATAATCTGGGCAGGCATAGTCTGACTGGGGAATTCAGCTGAGTCTCTAGATGCAGGAGCTGTGGTTAGTATTCATCCTCAATTTTTCTCTCACAAGCGAAGATTCTAAGTCTACGTTGCTTTGTAATACTCTCCTTTGATGATTTTTCTGCTCATATTCATTGTCCACCAATATCTTTCATTCTGACTCCCAGTTCTGTTGCCCTTGGATGCTTCATTGCCTTTTCCCTGAGGTAGGGAGTGAGGAACACAAGAAATTGATGCAATAGGGATTGTCTTTTTTGTTTTGTCTTTTTTTTTTTATTTCTTTCCCTGCCTGAAAACTTCAAAAACGTAAATGGCTGCAGTTTTAGAAATATCTGTGTGAGGACTAACTAGTGTGCACACAAAATGCAAAAAGAACAGATTCTTCTCCCATAAACTGGACTTGTGCTGGCAGTGCAGGGTGAAAATCTTAGTGTAGCACTCTCTGCTCTGACCTCCTTGGATGTGAGATCTGCACAAGTCTCAGCAAATGACGATGTTTAAATACACCTGTTATTAACATTCTAACAGGGGAAAGCAAGACTAGGTAGTTCTGTTTATTCAAAAAATAAATGTTTTCAACAATTTATCAATTTCAAATTTGATTGTTTAAAGGACAGGAAAGCAGAATTGTCATGATTTTTCTCTTTTGTCTTTTCTTGCTTTTTCAACTTCCCGAATAACCAGGATGAAAATGCATACAAAACCAGAAGTATTGTAGGAAGTTACAGCAAACAAACTCATGTTAGAATGAAATCATTGTTCAGCATTAAAATTTCAATGTCTTGAGGAAGACTGTCTCATGGCCATTGTGAATTGAAAAGTCACAAACTTATCTCAGTTTGAATGTGTCTCCGCATGGTATGGTTTTTCTTCTCTTTCAACTCTAAATATGAAAAACTTGTTTGGAGAGAAAAAGTTAACTAGAAAAAGAAGCAGAACAAGGCAAACTTCTGTCAAACTAATGGTGTTGGCAATCAATGTACTGTCTCCTGTCAGGCACTCAGGCAATGCATCTTAAGCAAAACTCAGGGAAATGTTGTAACATCACAGTTTTCAAATTATCAGTACTGGTCATCTGAGCTTAAAAAAGATTTGATTTCTGTGTGTGCTTCTAGAGTTATGTATTCTGGCTGTTAATAAAATGAAAGTCAGCTCTTAGTTACTTGTTTACGTATTCCACTTTGCTGAGGTTTCTTGTGCAGAATATTTGTTTGTTTTGCTGTTTTTCTAACAGCAGTTCATGCTTTCTGTTTTTTAGAGGATATAAAATTTGAAAGAAACTGTGGGTTTTGGTAAGTTGCTTTTTACTTTGACAGAATTTGGAAACATATTTATAAACATCTAAGCAGACATTAGGAATTCTTGGAAACAAAATGAACAATTCATAGCTTTCCAGAATACTTGTCGTACAATATGAGAAGTAAAAACAAAAGAAAAGGGTGTATTCCTTGATCTTCATTTCAAATAAACTTATAAGAGAGGTTAATGTAAAAACTACATTCGAGGTATTTCTAGCCAATTAAATGCCAATTCATTAGGTTTTAATGATGAGAGACATCTGAAAGCAGGAGTGGATGCATTTCATGAAGATAAAACTATGAACTGAGGTTAAAATAGCAAAATTTTAGTGAGCGTGGGAAACAAGTAGAAGAGGAGAGAGTACTAAGGAGATGGTATAAATTTTGACAGAAAAATTAAATAGAAATTGTTTTTATTTCTTCAATTCCACAAAAAGAAAGGAGATAGACTTTACCAGACACTAAATCTAATAATGAGCTTCTTTAAAGATAGATGTTTGTAACGAAAGCGCCCAAATGTGCGGCAAATGAGAGGCAGTGGCTTTTCCAAGGCACTGATGTAATTGAGTTGGAATATGCAGCACTTGGTATTCCCAGTGTAAGAGACAAGGGCTTGAAAAGAGATGGAACAGGACGGATTCACACTGAGCAGAGGAAAAACAGACTTTATGGACTTGCAAGTAATGAACTGCACTGAGGATGTTTAGGATGAGTACAATGAATTGTCACTGAATCTGCGTTGTGATGGATGCGACTATTATCCTAGCCAGTTTAGACAGGAGTAAGAGCTTGCTGATGCCTTGCAATGCTAGAGAGCTAAGAGCTGTGAAAACAGACAGTAACGCTCAGGATTGTGTGGGACTCTGAAAAATGATGACAGAAGATATTAAATGATCATTTAAGATTCTGAACAGATCATTAAAAAGCAATAGAGATTTTAAATAGAACTTGGATTTCTGCCTCTCCCTTCTCTCCCATATTATGAAATGACAGGAGGCTTTTAAGGCCAGAAATTATGATGAACAGACATTTTTATAGATACCTTTACAAAGATGTTTAAAGAAATAGATCTTCCTTATCCTACTAATATGAACTACTTCACATCTACCCACACCTCAGAACTGAGATTAACGCTGCACCACCCCTAACATCTTCCTTGCTCCAATTGCCCACGCTTACTGCAGAACATAGGATGGCGTGCAGAAAAAGCATAAAGAAGGATAGTGGCATAAACTGTTGTAACCTGTTGAAAAGATTGACTCTGAACTGAAAATACAGACAGCTCCTCTGCCATCTGTTATACCTGGAGTTATCTGGCATAGAGCTACACCAGCGTCAGGTGGAAAAACTACAGGAGACATTCTAAGGTCATAGATATGATAAAAACAGAAGGAAAGGATGCTGTGTAGGTGTTAGATGCCAGAAATGGTTTCCTGATAAATACCAGTTTGATGGGGGCGAAACAAAGGAATTCCCGTAATACTGAAAGGAAAAAGAAATAGTTCTGAATAACCACAGAGTGGACAAGAAGGAAATGTGAACCTAAGTCTCTGATGAGATTCAGGGACAGCTGGCAGCTGCTTGTATGTTGTCAAGTGAGGAGGTTGATTCCTGCAATATAGACTGATAGTTCTAAACACCTTCCAGGAGACATTTGTAGGAATTTTAAGGTCTATGAATCTCTCGGGGCATGGGCTTGGCATCTGCTCATCAATGACACAGACACAGACCTGGAAGAGATTTGTCATCTAATTAATTTAGCCACAAGATCTGCCTGTTTAATCTTTTGTCATAGAGTAGGCATCCTTAAGAATATAGCTAGCCCCCCTTTTTTTTTGTCTGTTGCTACTCTGAGCAAACTTTGTATTTGTTTAGAAAGTGCTCTATCAAACACTTGTTGGCTTGCTTTACTTATGTGCTTGGTTTTCTGAGATTGTACAAACTTGCAAGGTCAGATCCCTGCTTATGAGCAAAGGATAAGCTTATCATTATATGCCTGAGACTTTAGGAATTCAACTACATACAAGACTATCAAAAGGAAAAATTAGCTTAATTTTTAAAAGAAGTTAATCTAATGCTAAAATCAACTATTTAAATTAATTTGTAGTAACAGAGGAAGATGAATTCTGGGACACAAAGTAGGGAAAAAGTATTGTAAAGCAGACCCAGAAAAGAGAGAAGATGACAAGAGCGAGAGACTCATTTAGTTGAGTATTTTTCTGACTAATAATTACATTGGAAAGGCCAAAGAACACACACTCCTTATGGTTTCTATGATTGGAGAGGATATGAAAGTATTTGGAATTTGACTTGATGAGTTTAATTTCTAAATGCAAATCTGTAGTGGTAGAAGCTATCAAATTAGAATAAGGTCAGCTGAGCTCCACTAATTCACATCAGCTGTGAACCACATTCAAATTAGTTTCCATCACTTGTAAGCCTGGATCAAAGCTCACTGTACTTACAGAAAATCTCTGTCTATGGGAAGGACTCACAAGTCACCAACAGAAAGGTTGTAAGAAAACTCCTTTTGTAAAGACTCATTTTGATCTAGCTTTGGCATAATTCAAGGAACCAAGGATTATTCCTGCTACCATGTATGTTAGGAAAATACCCAAGAAGTTTTAATGCATGATTCTGCAAAGTTCATTCTGGTTTCCCTGGGCTGGTAGTTAACTTTTGCGTCACCAGAAAATGTAAAAAGTGATATCTACCATTATGCTAAAGACAAATAGTGCTTAGAATCTGGATTTCAACAATAAGGAAAAGTATGGACAGTAGATGAAGGACTTATCTTTAGCATTATTTTTGACTCTCTCTACGTGTTGCGTTTTGGAAGGAAATTACTATCTAACTAGGATTTTATAAATATAGCTCTGTAGGACTGTAAAGCTGTAGCATTCTGTATTTATCAACATTACTGTGCTAATATCTTCCATTATTTTAGAAGATATACCAAAGAAAACTGAGTATTCTGCGGTCTTCCATATGATGTATAATGATTAAGGAATTCAGTGCAGACACAATAGGTGATCAGTACAGAAAATTTGCGTAGTGCTGATGGATAAAGCTGGCCAAATATTATTTTAGTGGTCAAGTGGTCTTCCTGGGTTTGCTACAGTTTTTTTCATTATGCCATAGATAATTTCAGAAGGTTTTTTTCTGGAACTGATCTTTTTCTTAATTCTACTAGTTTGTTGGCTTTATATTGTGCTTTGTGGGTTTAGAAACTCTGGAAAATATGTTGTTCTGTTCTAATCTTGAGCACTTAGTTATTTAAGCAAGTTGCTAAATTAATGGCAAAGCATTTTAAGTTTGCTTCTGTAAAACGCACATTACCCTGATTATTGTTCTACTTGAGGTCAGTTGATTATTTCATATAAATACTGGCATGAACATAGAAATACACATTCAGATACCTTTACTGGCAATAAAAACTGGTGGGGCTGTTCCTTGTGGAAGCAAAGATCTGTGAGACCTAAAAACTGATTTTGTATTTCTGCAAAACATTTGTAGCTCAAGAAAGAGATGAGTAAGAATTCCCACCATTTCTAGTTGTTCATATTCTGATTTAGTTAATTGTGTCTGTGCTCCCTATTATTCTGTGTAATAAGGCTTGCATCTTTTTATATAAATGTAAAAACAGTGCGTGGTATTATCTGAACTAGATCTTAACCAACTTAGGCACCAATTTCACATGAAGAGAAGCAGGTATTTTCCTTTCTAAACTCTCCTGATGACAATGGTCAAATCCAGAGTTCTGGGAGGATTGTCTAATGTTTTGGATGACTAGTACTGAAGTTGCAATCATTTGTAATACAACAATTACCTGATATCAGACTTCTGCAGACATTTTCAGCGTGGCTTAATGGTCATTAATTTTACCTTAATTTGATACCATTGAAGATGGTTGATTATGAAATTATGGCTAAATATGCTGCACTGAAATAAATATCACAGTATTGACATCAGTGAGTCAGCTGGAACTCTACCCCTGATGCTCTGCTAATAGTCTGTATCAAGAAGGTTGTTCAGATTAAGTGTTCACCTTATCTCAGGCATCATCTAAGTGGTGTACAAGCAAGAAATTACCTACCCTCCTCTTCTGGGGCTCCAAAAAGCTGCTGTCTTTTATTCTCATTGATTTGGTCTAGGAAGAAGTCATGGCAACACTGCCTTGACTGGCGACACCAAGCAAAGGAAATACAAGAAGTTGTTTCAGCTTGCAGGCCGAAAGGATTTAGGCGAGATTTATGTGGAAGTCCAAACTGCAATAATCAAAAAGGAGCCTCTGAACTTTTCCCTCACAGCTGCTGAAAGTGGTGGTATACTTGGAGACCAAAGACAGCTGCTCCAAATGTAAGAGAGGCTATCTAGTACTTGTGCTTCATCGCCTCCTATACTCAACTTTTTCACCGCATGCAGAAAAAGAAAATCCCTGAAGTGCTTTTCTTAAAAGAGGGCCAGTCAAAACAGATCACAATTGTAGTGCAAATAGTGTCTATTTAATTTGATTTCCATGTACCCTTCATTGTCTACTTTCGTTTACATTCTCATTTCCATCTGGAAGGCTGGGAAGGCAGCTGGCTTCCCAGCAGACACCAACTCCACAATTAGGTAGCTGGCAGGCAGCTATTGCTCTCCTGTTTGTGGAGACTGTCTGCTTTGCTGGACCTCATGGCACACTCGCCCACTCTAATCCATTTGCACTGGGAACCTGGCTGCACCTATTGGCTCCCAGTCAGGAATATAAAGGGTCCAATTGGCTCTCTAACAGCAATGACATCGTATACAACCAGGCATTAGAAAACATATGGACTATAATGATTTGAAACCAGTTTGCTGGGTTATTTGTGCTCTTCATTTACCTCAGAAGGAAATATGTTGGGTCTTTCTTCATGCTATACTCAGACTGTCTCATTGGGATGGCCCAGTAATATTTTTTTTTCATCCTGCTGACTGTAAATCAAAAACATGCTCCTGAAGCTGTTCCTCGCGTACCTTTTTGGGTTCTGTTTCATGCTGCTTGTAACCTCTGAGCAGCACTATTTTAAGCCTATTCAGCTCTTCTCATATTCTCTACTGCTTTAGGTTTCTGTAATAGAGAAATACTGTGAACTTTAGTTGTTGCCAAAGACTTTTCTGATATTCAAAGCTTCTTCAAAGCTTTACTGCATTTTTCCTTGCTTCTCTGAGAACCAATAGAGCGTGATCCATAGCTGCTCACTTGTTCTGATGTTGGCTTGCCTACAGATCAGAGAAATAAAAAGCTGCTGTTCAAAACTGGGGTAACTAGGTGATTTGAAAGCTTGATGTGAGAAAACAGAAGCCAAGCCATAAACTTGCATAACATATAGACATCTGGAGTAATAAATGCATATACCTGGAGTGTGCATATGTTTTATCATACAGGATCTCTCAACCAAAAAAATGTCACAGAAATTGCTTAAATTGAGGTTATTTTAGAACTGATAATTGTGGTTCTTACTGCAATCTCTAGTTCAGCAGTTAGGTTTTTTTTTCTTTTTTAGTAAGTAATTTCCTTTCCTCTTTCCACTTCCCTGTCGTATTGCAGAACTCTGTCAAAGATATCAGAGTCAGATTTTGGGACCTCTCTTACAGGAGATGCAGCTCCTCTCTTTCAGCAGCATCTATCCCCGTGAAATATTGCACATAACTCGGGGTCTTTGAGCTACCACCAGCCATGCTTCTTGTGTCATTAAACAGTTATTTTACCAATGCTAATGAGCTCCAACAAGAGAATGCCCAACATATTCAATGGCTCATAGAGCTCCATCACAGAATAAGCATTTCCTTAGCCCTAGCGATGAATCATCATGGAGTCTGCTGGGTAGTTTTATTAAAATTTAAACATGTTGTTTTACTGTGGCTTTTTTTCAGAAGGTCTAAAGATAAACGATTAAGAAGGTAAAAATCAGTAACAAATAGGAGCCTGATGCTTGTCTCCTAGAAAATCCAAACCTGAATTTAGATTTTATTTTTCCATCTTCATTGCTGGATTCATACAACAGTTATCTAAAGAGAACATAACATTCTGTACACATCAATTACTGGCACCAGTTATTTTTATCTTTTGGGCTCTCCAGGAGGCAAACAAGCCTTGTTATCTTCATTGTATAGAAAGCAGCTTAGGGCAGTGGGAAGGGCCACCTTGGAAATTTCAGTAGGTACCAACGTGTAACTTAAAGGTATTCTACAACCAGAGCCTGTCTGAAGCAAGGATGGACAACAGATTCTGTCTCCATCCCTCAGTGTTGTGCCTTTACTAACTAACCATCCTTCTAGCTGCTTTATTTCTCCTCACAGAAGCATCTTTTGTTTGTTGGGTTTAAAGTGAGGGGAGAGTAGGAAAAGGGGAGATAGTAGGCTGATTCTAGAATCCAGTTCTAATCCTTATGAGCACTGTTACAGATTATGTTACCAAGCACACCTTAGGCAACATAGGTACAGATGGTTTTTTTTGTGTTATAGTAGAGGTATTCCTGTGAAGTGTTTGGTTTTCAGAGAATGTGATTTGTTTTCTTAGGTTTTAGTTCTGCAAAGCTAATCTACAGGCCAAATCTTAAGAAGATAAATATTAGTTAGAAACATAGAATTATTAGAGTTGGAAGGGACCTTAAAGATCATAGAGTTCCAACCCCCCTGCCATGGGCAGGGACACCTCCCACTAGACCAGGTTGTTCAAAGCCCCATCCAGCCTGGCCTTGAACACTTCCAGGGATGGGGCAGCCACAACTTCTCTGGGCAACCTGTTCCAGCACCTCACCACCCTCACAGTAAGGAATTTCTTCCTAATATCCAATCTCAATCTCCCCTCTTCCAGTTTAAAACCATTACCCCTTCCCCTGTCACTACACTTCNCCTCCTGCAACCTGCTGGTCATGCTGCTTTTGATGCAGCCCAGGATACGGTTGGCTTTCTGGGCTGCCAGTGCATATTGCTGGCTCATGTTGAGTCTCTCATCCAGGAGCACTCCCAAGTCCTTCTCCTCAGGGCTGCTCTCCAGCCATTCTCTGCCCAACCTGTATTTGTGCCTGGGATTGCCACGTCCCAGTTGCTGTTCAGTTCAGTGCAGTTCACTGACTCATAACAAACAAAGCTAGAAGCAGTTTCTGTGGTTATTTAATCTCTTCTAGAAAGTATCAAGGAACCTAACAGATCAAGGAAAATGTACTCAAGTTATCATACACTTGATGGCAGTTTTTGCCAATTCTTTCCCGATGTGTTCTGGAGCAGAGGTCACCAGCCACGCTCCATGCGTTTTAATTGTTTTGTCCAAAATCTGCTTTTCCTCCCCTTCATGCTTGAGGAACACCTCGAGTTGGTTTGCCACATCCTTCAGGCAGATATGCTGCTCATATTCTTAGAAGTGGCACTCACCTGGCGTTAGAATCACAGTCTTGTTTAACTTTCTGGCTGCTCCTACCATCCTCCCGCTTTTGATATTGCATCTGCCTGGCAAAAGGAGCACTCCAGGTGTTACTTGGCTTCAGATTTTGTTACAAGATTTTTCTCATGGTCCTGTTGCTAATTTGAATGTCTTGGCCAGATTCCAGTGCAAGTAATTATATTCTGTCTGTCTAATTTTCTCTTCCCTTTCCATTGCAGATGTTATTTGTCAGTACTTGCAAGAGTGCTGAGTGGCACTGCTGTTGAATTTCCAGTGCATATTTCGGTACTGGGGAAGAAAACTGCAAGGAGTTCAAAAGGAGTTTACCTTTCTCTCTGAGAATTAGTTATCAATTTTTGGGTATTCTGTCTTTGAGAATTAATTATCCATTAATAATCCATTTCTGAGGGGGAAAAAACCCCAAACATTTGAGTCTGGTGAGTTTGGTGCCAGGCGTGGCATACAGAAACATCTGTTAGCAATGTGTTCTTTATATCAATTGTTTAATTACCAGAAACAAGCTGGGTGTAGAGTCATTACATTTGAACATCCATGATCCAGGAGGGCAGGATTTCAGATTTTCATCTAGTTTAAATTGATAGGTCCCATTTCATTGGTCTTATTTCAGTTGCATTTGTGTCAGATAAGGCCCCAAACTTTTGAAGACTCTGCATTCAGTTTTCATGTCCTCTGTAACCTGTGCCCTTGAAGACCACGATCTCTAGGAATTAAATTTTATTTCATGAGCTGCATAGCAAGAATGGATTTAATGTCTACGTTCCAGAAAGCATCGAAGTTCCCTCACATTGCCTACATGCATATATTTGGTTTCTGGTATGTGAAATAATTCAGGAAAAATTATCTCAAAGGTGAGCTAGAAAATCACTAGGCACAGAACTTAATTTTTAGCCTTTATGAAGAAGGTTACCTCACTTACTCGTGACTTGCTATCATGTATTATGATAGAATTTATTATGGTAGTCATTTATTGTGACCTCTCTGGATTAGTTGGATTGAAACAAATTAGATTTGTTCTCTAGATTAATTTATCCAAATTCCAGAAGTAGCTGAATCAGAATAAACAGGTATCACTGAGGTGTAGTACTGCTTCATGTAATTTAATTAACTGTGGTTCAGAACAGAGAATTTACTGTTAGCTGAAAGCTTTAGCTTTTTCCATTCAACATGGTTTTATTTCTGTGGCTTCCAAAATGATACTCTAGATCAAGGAGTATGCAGGCAAGCCTGTTTAGAAGAGGGCTGAACAATCTTTTGTTTTTCAAATTTCTTTCTGGGAACGGAATATTTTGCCATAAGAGCCATTTCCAGCTCAGTGGCAGAAGAACAGGTCAGCTGATTAACTGACCCTATGGTACATAAGGTCTGCGAGAGGAAAAGGCACACAGAAATTGCTTTGCAATAGCAAATTATTTTTTTTTCCATTAGATCAGTACAGTTTCTGGTACAGTCAGAACTGCAAACAGAACACAAATGAACAAATTCTTATGTTCCGCAAAATTTTATTGTATTACCTTCATGTTACAGGGAAATGGAGATAGAAGGATTTGCAGCACACTAAATCTGCCTTTCAGATTCCAGTGTGGTGTAGGGGGACAGCTCAGCTACTGGCATCAGTCTGGCTATGGCAGAGGGGAGTTCAGTGCAGAATAAATTATCCTGCCCAAAATCTGTGCCATGTTGTACAGACCAGGGGCCCACAAAGGGCGTTTTGCAAGGAGACTCTTTGATTGTGCCCATCCTAAGAAAGTTACCGCATTGCAGGGGACCTTTGTTATGCAGCCTGACTTGGAGGAGGACAGAGAGCCCTGACCCAAGAGACTCACTTTCCCACAGGTTCTTGGGGTGATTTTCTTAGTAGTTGAGGATGTACAGATCTTTCAGGAGTTAATCTCCATCTGCTAAATGAAGCCAGGAGTACTGCACATCATTATATGTAATGTTTCATTTAATAACTGTTTTGGAACAATTTAGGTTACTTTTCCAGCCTCCCCCACTGCATTAAAAAAGTGCAGCATGAGCACCATACAGGATTTTTCATTAATGTTAGTTTGACTTCTTGAAGTGAAGTCCCTTGCCTGTTTTATTACCCCTTTTGTGTTTGCTTCTCACAGGTATTCAAACTAATAAGAAATGTTTCCCCCTGCCATCCCACACAACAAATTTCATCAAAGTAAACTCTTGTATCTGTATTTTCACTGAGAAGATGATTCTAGCTGTTAAATTAAGGTTGCAATTTGGATTAAACAATTCTGATGCACATAACCTACTATACTACCTGTGACTGTGACCATTTGACCAAGTGAGGCACAGAATAGCTTGAAGAAGTTTTCTTTACATTTTATACCAATGCCACTGTGTTCTTCTGGCACAGAAATCTTTGACCTAGCACCAATAATACACATAAGAAAGTTCCTGATCTCTTCAGTGGTCACAGATACGAGACCTTAAAAATAGCCCTGCACCACTAGTTATGATGAAGATCTGTTGTTCAGCCTTTGAAAAAAAGCTGATACAATCAACAGAGTTAATAGAAATGTTAGAGAAATATGTGAAAGGGTATTTTAAACTATGTAAAAGCTGACTTGGAATTATTTTTTTGTTGTAACAATTGTATGTCTTAAAAATTTAGAATGGCAGGAAATTTTCTAAGAAATCTTTTTTATTCTCCATTACACAGTTTGTTTCCTTCTTTAAAAGATGTCCTTTAGTAATACAATGTCAATTTACTAGTTCTAACTACAGGGAAAAAATGCCCTGTACATGAACTGTGATGGTCTTTTGCTGTACCTTCTGCCAGAGCCAATATCTCAAAAGGAAATAGAGAGTGACTGGCTTAAAGGCTTACAGAAACAGTTCTGTACATCTTGCTTATGGAAGTACTTGGTAAGATGCTTGTTGTGATAAAACTGTTCTGCTTCCCAAAGCATTAGCTGTTCTGCTGAAAAGATATTGCATTACGCTGTGTTGTGGAATATTTCTAAATAATAAAAGCAATATAATTTTGATAGGCTTTTCTTGGATATCAGGGTGCTCTATGGGGTATTCATCAATGTGCAAGAGTGGAGCCTGATTGGTTGTTCAAGTTCCCCTTCTCCACTGATTTAAACCAGAGTGTATATGTCTGCAATTCAATGAGAAACTTGCATAAAATTAAATCCATGCACCTTATTATTTTTCTCCTGCATTTAGAAGCCCTTGTGAGAAATGCTTTAATTACAGTAGCAGCACCATGGCTTTAGTTTCAGATATGTTGGTTAAAACTTTAGAATTGACGTGATACTTTTCCCTGTTCTGTAAAGAGAAAGGAAAGAAGCGTTGAGGGAGGGAGACAAAAAGAAAATGTTCTCTCCATATGTCAAAAATGATACATCAGCTTTTGCAGCAAGTATTGCTTTGTACTTTTACTCCTCAACATCAATTTACACAAACAATAGCTCATGTTATTGAAAACAGTTGTTTTGAGGGGATGTGGATGGATGTTTTCCTGTATTGTTGGATTAGGAGCTCTCACACCTTTCTCTGTCATTTGCATTGGAGCTGGAATGGTGCCCATAGAACCTTTTTGTTCTCTGTAGCCAAAGAAAAATTCATGGTTTGTATGTTTGATAAAACTTGACTTTTGTTAAATACGTTTACTGCTTACCAAGTAAGCACTCTACTTCTGATTAAATATTTCCTCAGAACCCAGCTGAATTCTGCCCTGGAATAGCATCACGGTTCTGACTCAACCCTACAGAACCCCAGGAAAGTCAGAAGTAGGACTAAAATTAGCATCAGATGCTTCAGTCTTTAACTCATGCCAGAGTTCAGCAAAGAAAATGCTCTGAAGCCAGCCTGATGACTTTCAGCCTCGGCACATCAGAGGGTTAACAAAGATTTTTCATATTTAGGCCCTATTCCAGCAAAGCACTTAGGCATATGCTGCGTTTCTGTAGCAATGCAATATATAACATGGTTTTGATTGTCTGTAGGTAAGTAGCTATAGTTTCACTTTCTGTCTCAAATCTCACTCAACGCTGATCACATAAATACACAGATTTAAAGTGAATATACAAATGGGATATTATTCAAGCTGATTTATTTATTCACTGATTAACTCAGGTACGTTCCTAACTTGAACACGAGCCACAGTACTAGCCTCTCTTCCTCAAGACTTAGAATGTGCAGTTTGGGCATTGTGTAAATGTTGTGGGGCTGTATCGTATCTGTGTTGTTTTCAGATCACGTCTCCCAGGTGGACCGTCTTCCCTATATTGCCTATAATGAATGCACTCTGGCATTCTACCAGGCAGCTGTGCTGGAATTGTGGTTTAATAGATCAATAATGGTATGACAGATTTGCAAAGTATATCTTGTAGTGGCTAGCAGAATTTATGAACTTCAAATCTGTTGTCACTGTTCAGCTTAAGGCACTTCTCTAAGTGACAAATAAAGCTAGGGTAGCTTCTAGTTATGCTCAAGGAAGATTACAGTGTAAAAAGAAAAAGGAAGGAGAAAAAACCCATACCCAAGCAAAAAAAAAAAAAAAAACACCAACCAACCAAACCCCCTGTTTCTAAATGTTTTTCTCCCATTAATTTTTATATCTTAGTGAAATTTTTGACTGAAAAATTACCATCTGTCATAACATATTTGGATTTTCATTTGCTATTTTAACAATTTCCTCTTTAAAAATTGTGGGCTGGCTGTTTTATTCTGGAGCAAAGATCACCGTGTTTTCCTATATGATGGAACAGGCAATTTCCTTTTGTGGCAGAGTTGCTATGAAACTTTACCAATTACTGTTTGTAGATAACTCTGAAGTTGTAAAGCAGAAGCTGGTAGGGAACAGCAAAAAAAAACCAAACCACCAAACTGTCAAATTTTTGACACTGTAGGAAACAAATCTTGGAAATGGTAGCAAGATAAGCTATGGACAAATTTGCTGGGTTTTGTCTCCTGAATACTACTTGAGCTAGCAAAGCAAGCATGTAAATTAAGGCTGCAGTAAATGACAACAGTTGTGAGTAGTTATCTCAAAATCTTTCTCATATGCCATAGCTTTCAGAAAGATATCGTACAGCATTTCTTCAAAACATATAGCCTCAGTAATTATTTGTCCTTACTTGGCCAGGTTTGTTAAATGGTTCAGCAACCTGATTCTGGCAGAAAAAAGGAAACGCCATAGAAATATTTGCTGTACGGGTTTGGCCGTGCTTCTGCATTTCTGGAAAACTTAATGCCCATTAAAAGCATCCATCCTGATGCATGTGCGGACAGCTGTGTGGCTCTTGCGTGATTCTGCATGGTCCTATTTGCCATGGTATTGTGAAAATATTCCTAAAAAACCACTTGGATGAGAAGTTCTGCCCTCCGGGCCTCTGCTTGTGTTCCATCAATTCTCAAACTGCTTGGCTACTGTAGACCAATGGGTGTGACAACCATACTGTTTTCAAGGTATTTATAGTCAGTAAATGACTTTTTACAGAAAACTATGGAAGATGAAACTATACAATATTCTGCCTCTGCTGCAAAGGATTTCCTTCCTCGTGCACAGTATAAACAGCACAGTACTCGATGTGCACGTCTGATTAACTGCATTGACTGATCCAAGCAGGCAGCTCCTATGAACATAGAAAACTTGCCCATAAGACTTTTCAGAATTCAGTCAGAGCTTATGTGAGCATGTTTGCTGATCTTTGATGGAGATCACAGTTAAGAATTTTTGTTTGATTAGTAAAGGAAAATAATTTTTGCTGGCTTTTGAAAAATCAAGGTAAGTAGGATAACTTCACAAACCACCAACTAAAAATGGTGAAAATGTAAGAGTTTTCATAGAAACCCACTGATTTTGAGATGTTTATATGACAGAAGGCTTTAGAGTAGACTGTCATTTTAAAAAATGTGCCATTCTCCCTACATGTCCCAGACTTTGCCCATCTTCCAGAGCCAAATCTCCTTCAGAGTTCTTTCTCTTAACTGCGTGTTATTGTTAACGGTTAAATTCCTTGGGGCACTGAGCAAACATTAACAAGTTAATGTGAGGAGGCTAAGAGTCATGAAGGTATTTACTTCCACCCACCAGCTTTGGACTGAAATCTCCAGTTTAATATCATGGGGGGGAAAAAAGAAAAAAGAAAGCCTTTCTTAGCCCAACATTCCTACTGAAGCCCACAATGATTCTGCTCTGACATCTGGAAGACCACAGCCAGTCCTTTTGGTGGGGCTTCAAGTAGCCACTCACTTCATTACCTCCTCCTTCATCTCAGTACCCTGGGCTAAGGACCCAGAGAGGAGAAACTGTAAAGAGAATCCCTTTGAGCTTGTCTAGAGGGGAAGGGGGAATTCCAGGGGATGCCTTGTTTATAATCACAATGACTTCAGCCCATTTAGCAGCTTTGATCTATTAGCTGCCAAGCAAAGCAAGAGAGGTTGAAGATACCAAACTTCCCAACGCCTCCTTTCTTCATTCCTAGATGCCACATGCCACTTTGTAAACAAGGGCAACTTTTGCAAAGTATTCTCAGCTTCATCTTTAGCCCAACAGTTACTTCTGAGCTTCTCAGAGGAACAAAAGATCTCTTTCTCTTACCTTTCAACTGTTAAGGAAGTCCTCTCCAGTCCCACTTTCATTCCACATTGTAATAAAGTCAACAAGGCGGGGAGTAACATATGCCTCTGAATCTAGTTTGCTCATCCTTGCCAATTGTGGATCAAGGTTTCCCCTTCAAACAGGATCTTTTCTTTCCAAGGGCAGACTCCAAGGAGGTAAGCAATTTCTTTTATTCCAGTCTTATCCCTATTTGACCTAGTATTTATTTACAAAAGTGCCAGGGGATGGGACTCTGAAATACGTGAATCATTTCATGTCTAGAAAGGGCTGCTTTTCTTTTTAGGGTCCTCTAGTTGCTTCAGTTGGACCCAGAGAGTTGAGTATGGAGCTTTACTTGACATTTTTCAAACTATTCTGGGCTTTCTTTTACTGAAACTCAGTTAGTGCAGCTGCTTAATTAACTGTTTCCAAAGTCTGAGAAACTATAAATCTTTGTCCCAGCAGGAACTGTATGAGATGATTATTCTCGGTGATGAAAGGCAAACAAGATAGTGTGCCACAGCAGGATGCCCCTTTCTATAGGGAGAGATATTCCACCTTCTTATTAATAGTAATGTTTTGTTGGAACTGATACAAACTGATACAAAAAGATTTGTTTAGGAAAGGGAAATGGCAATTTGTTAATTTTATTTTTTTTTTTTTAGTAAATCTTACATATTACTTAAAATAGAATATTTTTACAGATCAAAGTAAGTGACAGTGTCCCACATCCATCCATCAGCTGAGAGCACGACCCAGCCAACAGGATTTGGATTTCACTTGGTTCAGAAAAAGTAACTCTTTAAGTTTTAAAATAGGCTGCAGTGTTGTGTATATTGTTTTGGGTTTTTCTAAATTAAAATATTACTAACACTTCTTCTCCAGACATGTAAGTATTTGGAGTTATGACATAAAATAAAAAGTCTGGAGGAAAACCTTAGTGCTTATTTTAAAGTCAAAATAAAGTAACCTGATAAGCTGATATTGTAAATCCATTTAACAGTGTCTGGAAACCTGCAATTGTTTGCAGGTAAAGACAGTTGTTGTTTTTTTAAT
>VZRU01009534.1:0-23441 GCA_013398155.1 Pedionomus torquatus | reverse complement strand
TGCAGTTGTTTGCAGGTAAAGACAGTTGTTGCTTTTTTAATTATTAAATTTATAGGTCATCGTATTATATCAGTTCCCAAGAATATATTCTCTGGCACACTTCTACTGTTTAAAAAATGAAATAATTTTAAAATAGCATCATAGGCTGACACACTTCTATGTTAAAAATAAGCCTCTGTATTCCAATTAAAATTTCTGTGTGCTTTTAGATTTCCCAATTTTTTAACTGCCCACAAATTTAATTTTCTTTGCTATTAAAAATATATATATATATATATAACTAAGGCTCAAACCTACCGTTCTACCTGAAACTGGTTGTCATTACTCAAACAATGAAAATGTGAAGCTGTGAGAATTCCACTGTAGCAAAATTGTTTTCTTGTCTATATAGCTCCCATTATTGTGAGCGAATTTGTGCTATTCTTTCAGATATAAATGGGTATCTTTACTAAGTTTCTTTCTCTTTATTCCTTTAAGAGACGGGTATTTAAGTGCCTGATGCCCAGAATCTGGCTGCACCGTGTTGTGTTCTTACATACGGCTCGTGTTACAAAAAGGCAGAAAGGACTACATTGAATTCAGCCGACTGCTTTCATGCATTGTATTATCAACTTGTCATTTCAAACACCTCTGCTGTTCCAAGCTCCGTTGTTGTCAGAAGGCAGAGACCGTGTCTATAACTGCTAAATACATTCAGGAAGAATACTGATATTCCACAGAATTTCACAAGTCAAGCCAGACTTTTCTATGCTGCCTTATTTTGTTGGATAATTCTCTTAGCTTTTCTTTTGAGTGCACTGTTAAATACACTGGGAAGAAATAATAAACAACAAGGGAAAAAATGCAAGTAACAGCATAATATGACAGTGGTTCCAAATCTAAAGTCAAGTCAATTTTAGGAAGCTTGACTGCATCTTCTTTAAGTGGAAGGGACTGAGGTAAATCTGACAGACTTTTATCAATAAGCAGCAGGTGTTACTGTGCTGCTCTTCATGACAAGGCCAGGAGATGAGCCATTTTCCTTCAGTTTGCCTATTGCGTGATTTGCACCAATACTTAACTGTACCTTGCGGTGCTTCAGGGAATTACTTGTGGCAATGTGACAGGAAAATTCTGATCTGTGGACTCACAGGGAAAAAAAAGTACTTTCCTGGTAGGTAAAAATTGAAGCCTACTAAGGCTGATGCAATAGACCGTATGTCCCCATGAAAGGTGTGCTAAAAAGCATAAGTGCCTACTGCAAAAAAGTTATTAATGATACAGGACTGTAAGTCTCCTTGGCACAATGTACTAGGGAGACCGTGCCAATGAAATGCAGAATCTCTGCTGCTTAGGTGTATGGAGAAATATAACAGGTAAGTCTTGAGTCGCTCGGCACGCGTCAAAGGATGCTGTTTGGCTGGAGGTTCATGTGGTTGTCCAACAATAGCCAGGAACATTTTCAAGAGTATTAAGAATATTCAGGGAAAGTAAGAAAAAATGCAATGTGTTCTCTTCTATGGTGGCTATTATTTCTCCTAAGTTTACTTTTTGCAGATCTTTACATCTCGGCACCATGTTTTCATAAACTTGATTCTTGATACCTCCTGCAAATGATGAACAACTGTTAACCACAAATCTGAATGCTTTCCATTCCTGCTATTAGTGAAAGACAGGCTGTGGCTCTTTCCATCGTCTTGATTTTGGGCAACCCTGGGAATGATGGAAATTCCCCTTTGTACCTTTAGTGCATAAAGACTGACTATTTTGAAGTGCGTTATACTCACAGATTTGAGCAGATGAAGAAGCCCCCCATTTCATAGTGGAGCAAAGTGAGGCTTCTTAGCTGTCCACCGGGGTACCCGTGTGATGGGCCTAGAACTGGAGCATATCCATACCTTGTTACTGTAGCCCTGTTCAAGCCACCAGAGCTTGATGTCTTTAAAAGCTACAGTGGGGTGGTTTCCTATGCACATAAATACTTCAGGAAAATGTTCAGTATACTTCTACTTCTCCATGGCAGCAGGGTGTCTTCTGTTTTATCACTTGTTCCAGTTACATTACTGGTTATCTCCAAGATCAGTCTTTGCACATTTTGTCGTTATTTAATGTCTATCTGATCAACACTCAGAATTAACTTTGAAGAAGCCACCTTTAGATTTCTTCATGTAGTAACTGTCAGATGGGAAATAATTTATTTTGGTTTGGTTTGGCTTTTTCTTTTTTGGGGGAAGAGTTCATAAATTCCAATTTTTTCACCCAGAGTATATTTGTATAGGTTTCAGGATGTATCTAGCTTTCAGCTTCCTGGTACTAACTCTGCTCTTTTGAATTCAGTTGGAATTGAATAAATGTTTTCAGAAGTAAAAATCCTTACCTTAAAACTTGCTTAAGGCTGAGAAACAAAGATCACTGATTCTGCTGGTTACCTGTGGCACTCTTGCTCGCCTTTAGCATTTTGACTATGGAAAATGGAAATCTTACAGGTAAGAAGCAGAGGCAGTTTGCTCACTATTCATAGACTAGAAGCTCAATTTTCAAAATGCCAATATGTAAGTTGTAACTTGAAGAATGGTTAGGAAAAACATGTTTCCAAGCCTCTAAGCAGTTACAAATGCACTGAACCAGTTCTGATAACAAAAATAATTTCCTGTAAGTAGTGAGGTACACTGATCACACTGACCACCTTGGCTTCTTACTACAGGCTGTAATAACTACTAAACAACTTTTTAATAAGTTCAAATTAACCAATGGCAAACAGAGACATAATTTAGTCTATTCTGAAAGTGTCTCTTTCTTAATTCATGCATCACAGATGCTATTACACAACAAACCACATGTTAATGACTTTTTCCAATGTTACCTTAGCGAAATTATACAAATTATTCCTAGAAGCTTGGTGGTGCAAAGACATTGGCCTGAGAGGAACAGGAAGTGACCAGAGCTGTTCTTCATTTCAGTATTGAAGCAATAACAAAAACCTGAGCTTATGAACGAGGGTATAGCATGGGAAAGATTTTTATGCTGTAGGAGCTACATAAAAAAGGGAAGAAAGATAATATAGCTTATAGCTATTGTAACTTGTAAGTACCATAACCTAGCATTTAAGACATTGGGATTTTTTTTCAGTCTGTTTAGTGGTCTCTTTATTGCCGAAAGGAGAATGAAACGTTGCTCTAGTTTTCGTAGGTAAACTTGCTTCTTCAAAACTGATCTGTTTCAGAAATACTCATCAGTTGTTAATATTCATCTGAATCTGCAAATGTTCATGAACCGTGCAACAGTATATGCACATACGCATAAATAATTGGCAATATTTGGAAGACAGAACTAGGAGGTTTTGATGTAATATGTATTTCATAAGAATTGGAATTGAGAAATGCTACTTAATAACTTAACAAAGAAAATCTCTGAAATCTTGATATTTCCTAAGCAATGGAGAGGTGTACTTTTCTATTACAATGTCTAAACAGGAAAGTATAGCGATACATTTCTCTCAGCAATGTGTACTCAAGTAGCAGTCAGTCCCTCTGAAACATGCTGTACTAATTTTCTTTCAACAGTACCAAGAATATATACCATTTATCAATATTTCACCAGGAATTTCACCTTTCCTGAAAACTGGTTCAAGGATATTTAAAGCTAAATTTCCAGGTGTAGTAGTAAATGGTCTTTCAGTTAGAGGTCCAAGGAATTTTAAATTATAGTGTATTCAGTTGATAAACACCTTTTGTTTGAGAAAAAGAGAAAATTACTGGGAGCCATCAGGGAACCTGACTGAGAGTTGTCTACCACCTCCAAAAGACAAACTGCCTGCTTCTGTTCAATTGTTTATACACCTTCCTTTAGCAAGAGGCAGGGACTTCGGTTCAAGTTAGTTTACTGAGAACTTACCTTAAATGTGTGGATAATTAAGACTATTTTGTGCATGTTTCAGTTCCCCTATCTGTGTGCTGATTATGATGAAAAATAAAGGACTATCCAGAAGTATGTTTCCTGTTGCAATCTACACAGCTAAAGTCAGAGAAACAAGATGTGTTGGGCGTTTTCAGTGGATAAAAAAATAAGGTGACTAAAACTTCTTTAATAAAAAAAAAAAAAAAAAAAAAAAAGACATCAAGACACAAAACCAAAACAGGACTATGGTTAGACAGTATAAAAATGTGATTTGAGGACCTTATGCCCTGAATCAACAACGCTATGGCCACGTGATGCAAAGCCCAGATCTGGCATGAGATTGTTCTGCTCATTCAGACTTCTTCGGAAATTGTGATGAGTTTATTTTATACTGTCTAGCTGTGTCAGGCTTTGTCTATTCTCTGCAATTTGCATAAACTCTCCACTAGGTATTCTGCTCAGTTGTACAGAAATGACTCTCTTAATTTCTGTCAATCTTTAGGGAATAGTACCTTTCTATATTTCTTAAAGTTTTTGGATAGAACTGTGTGGTAGGAATACAATTACCTGTGAAACATTGTAGGTTGGACCTCTAAGCTATATACCATTCTGCTAGGGTTCTGTTAAATTCCTTGAAGTGAAGGAATTCCTTAAAGGCTTGGTGG
Source organism: Pedionomus torquatus (assembly GCA_013398155.1). NCBI lineage: Eukaryota > Metazoa > Chordata > Aves > Charadriiformes > Pedionomidae > Pedionomus > Pedionomus torquatus. Next base: position 18,900 of record VZRU01009534.1, on the reverse strand, counting down.
AATGATATCTGACTTAAGGCTGTATGAAAACAAACGGGATACGGCCTGGCAGTTTTAGAGGAATAAACTCCTGCAGGCTTGTTTCTCATGAGAGTTTTGGACTTTTATTCTTTCATGGCTGTAATTGATTTTTTTTTTTTAAGACTTTGGCAAAAATGAGCAAACAAAAAGCCAAAACAACCCAAAAGAACTGATATAATGATAAATTATCTCTATGTAACTGATAGGAAGTTCTCCACCCTGTATATAAATAGGGTATGCCATTATATAATATCTGCTTATGAGGTTGAAATACTTGTATTTACTTCATTGGACCCTATAGGCTAAATTCAATTCAGGTGCACTTCCAGCAAAATGAGCAGTTACTCTTGGGATTAATTTGGTCAGAATAATTTTACCTTAAAATGATCTTGAGAGAATGGTATTTCATCTTCACCATCTCCCTTGATACAGATAAGACTGCTTGAGTTTTAAATGACACTAGCTTTAAGATTGGGTCTTTTACTCACTCCCTTATTCTCTGAGTAGCCGCTGCATGGGAGAAATTATTAGTCACTGTTTTTAATCTACATGAGGCTTAATGAATCTTTTAAGATCTTGTATGTTATTAAAATACAGAAAGTCTCTTTCTACTTTTTATTTCTGTAAGGTAGTTGGTGTATGTCTGAAACATTATTTCATGGATGAATTATGCATTCTTCTAGCTTACTTTGGTGCCTACATTTGTATCAGTGTTTGTTACAGAAGCAGTCATGGCTCTGACTGTGAAGGCTTTGTTTGCAACTCGCTAGTGTGAGACCGATCCGGTTTGTTTCCATTATGGATGAAGCCACAACCAAACAGCAATTTTTCTGTAGGCATACGCTGCGCAGGCACAGGAATGACCAAGTCAGAAGGAGAATAGAGGGACTCAGCTGCAAGCAGTAACAGTCAAAACTTTTTACAATGTGTTTGTAGCCTCTATTTCTTGTACTTAACGGGGCTGGATCATCAATACGGTTTTCATGACTATTGAACCCTCACAATACCCAAGATCTTAAGACTGAGAAGATGAACACTTGCTACAATGATCTTGTGTCCAATGTGAATTAAATCACTGATTCATGCTTATCTCATGAACTGATTTTGTAGATGATGTTTGCTTGATTTTATGCAATTATGAAAATAGGAAAACGAGAAAGTAGCTGGGAAGTGTTGAAAGACAGTCAAACATTCAAATGATTTTTTGAACTTTATCTTGTAAAAGAACTTCTGTAGATCTCAGAGCATAAACTTTAAATGTGTGGTCCTGTTGCAAAGAAGCTAAAATTATTGATTAGCAGGAAAAATAATACTGAGGTTGGGAGAGATGAAATACCAATGTCAGATACTCAATGTTAATCCAGAGTGGGGAGTGTTTTGAGTCACACTTTCAAAGTGTTTAAACATAAGTGGTTTTGAAAAAGATGATCTCTTAATTTCAGTGAATTTTAAAATCTTTGTGGCTCACCCTTTTAAGTTCACATGTAATTTAGCTGGTGCATGATGGAAAAGTCAAAAATGATGAGTTGTGCTGTTTCGAGAGACATCCTTACAAATTGGTATCATGCTTGGAAGTATATCTTGATGATGAAAACCACTCTGAATACTTGGAACCCAGGTCTTCCAAATCTCAAGTAGACAATGTTGTCTTTCAGGGAGAATCCTCCCTGATTGTAGAATCCCAGATATGAAACCAACATGGTTATTGCTTTTTAAATGCCATTCCTCATCCTGCAGTGATTCAGCAGCCATGAGCATAGGATACATGTCATCATACATACACATATCACATTGTATATTTATTTTGCCAGAACTCTTGCCTCTGATCTAGTCTTGCTGTCTTTCAGTATGTCCCCAGCTCTCATTCCCTCCCACGCCTCTTTTCATTTGATTTCTGGTAAGGTCCATGTTTCCAGAGGTATGAGGTTTTTTTCTTATATTTGACAGGTCTCCAAAGAGGTCATGGCTATAAGAGGAGACAAGAACCTAGGGTGCTGGACTCTTTCCAGAGGTGTGGTTTTTTTTCTTGAATAAGGAATTTGTTCACTCTTCATCTTTCTCTAAAATGGACATAACTTTTTTTTTTTAATATTGCTGAGAATGACAGAAGAATTTTATAAGCTCTATACGAGCTCTTTGTACAAAGAAACTTGCAGCAGAGTACAAAGAAATTCTATCTGAATGCTAGGAACTGCTTTCTGTCCAGATTTTAGCACAATATAATTCTTCATTTGATCTATATTAATGCGATTTTTTTGGTAGAACAGAGATAGTTGAATGGAGATGGTTTTAGAAAGATGAGAGTTCCATTTGCTGCCACCAATTACATGTTTTGAAGAGGAGCAACCGGTAACAAAAGGGTACCTGGAAGTCAGTGGATAACTTGTCCTTATTCTGATTAGTTTGTGGGTGATACTTTGTTTTGGGGTTGGTTTTTTTGGTGTTTAATTTTAGGTGGGTATTTATTTGTTTGGTTCATTTTTTTTGTTTATTTTGAGGGCTTTATCACAGAATTATCATAAAAGAATAAATGTGAAGTAGCACTCTACTTTCTTCAAGCTGCTTTAAAAATACTGGATGGAAATTAATTTGCCCTCTGCTCCTTCAAGCACAAATTATGTTTTGTCAAACCCGACATTCTCGGAACGTCTTGGAGAATTGTTTCTCAGACCAAATTACTCTTTGTGCTCTTCTACGTTTGCAGAATGAAAAGATTGTGTTTTACGCTGACAGCATTGGCAAGTCTGTTATAGGGATGATCAAGTCTCCTCAGCAGCCTTCAGTGTAAATTGTGTCCTTGAAAGAGGCAGGGCAGTTAATTTCAGTAGAAGTGCAAAGTTAAATGAAACCGAACAATTAGTCTGTATTTATGCAATGATTTAAATTGGCTTATTGACAAAAGGCTGTGTTTGTAGTTATCACAGTTGCTGTTATAAAAAACCATATGCTTGCTTTTGTGTGTATCAGAGCTCATTAAAATAGAAAAGATAAATTAAGCAGGAAACTATAATGTCCCTTTAGAGAGTTTCCAAATTGCAGGAAGATTCAGAGCTGAACTTTAGCCAGGACAACTCGATGACATTTTTTCAGAGCCTTTAAGCTTAACAAATTACATTGGTAGCTGGATTTTGTCTAAAGTGGATCTGAACCTAAACTGTCTTTAATAAAGCACTGGTCTGAAAGTTCAGATCCTTGGCTTCTGTTTCCAATTTCTTTCAGCTGTGACTTGGCTGTTGCTTTCTGTGTGAGATTCAGTTTAATTTTGCCATAAAATTGCTGATAGGTGTCTGGAGTTTGGATGCAGCTTGTTGTATACACTGATTTACCCCAAATCGTTATCTACAGTAGTGCCCCAGTTTTGGTATTGAATGGTAGGTATGAATATGACAGTTTGAGTTGGATTCCTGAATGATCTACAAATGTGGCCTATTCTTGTGTATATGATGGTGTTGGGGTTTCCCTCCTATATTATTCTGTGGAAGCCCAATGATACGATAGTCCACACTTCTCAGATTGTGCATCAAGCTAAATTTTGAGACTGAGCTTAAAGTTACGTGATGAGTTTATCCAAAACGAGGTTTTATTGCAAGGATATTGGGGATATTGTAGGTTTTTTATGTATATGTGAGATATGAAGCTGTACGCTATGTGAGTTTGGACTTCTGAGATGGGATTGACTTTTTAAATCATTTGGTCCTCAATTTCCATTATCTTTTTAGAGACTGTAGTTCATTATGTTTGTCTTGAATTGCTTCCTGCATTATTTTTTAATCTGTCACTGATATTATGTCTTTTAAATAAAAATCTGATGACTTTCAACTAGAATAAAAAATAGGTATCTTTTTAAGATTTGGGCAATATATAGAGCGGGTCATTATGTTTAATATTTTTAAGCTCCTTTGGTTTATGCTTTGGGAAAAGTTATTTCTTTTGCAAATACCTTTGCAAAAGTTGTACTTTCAGTGTATGTATTAGCAAGCAATTTAAATTATTAATAATTTATAAATAAGCCTACTCTAGCCTCTTCAATGTTTCTATTAGTTCAAGTTCAGATACTAAGAGTATTTAAATCAAAAATTTCCTCCTATCTCCTTCCCCACACTGATGTCTGTTATTGTAGTGATGTTTCTGATTATCTTGCTTGTTTGAGTTCTGTATATTTAATTTAAAAAGTACTGCCAAGGGAAGCTAAAGAGTGTTTAGAGGACTGGGGTAGGTCTGTTTGTTTCCATCTACTAATTTGTTCTGTCCTGTTAGCTTGCTTTATTTTTCCTGTGTATTTGGCAGGGAGCAGAAATGAAAATGACTGTGTTCTGTTGAACAGTCGCTGCTGCCTCAAGCTGTTTCAGCAACTCACCTTGCCAAAACGTTTTTTCTTTCCCGTTTTGTCTCCTTGAATGAGGGATGGGGTTTGGGACAGTTCTTATCACCTAAGAGTTACTTTGGGACTAGCTGGGTTAGGATCACAAGATGAAATATTCTCATCATCCTGTAGTGGGGCAGAAAATGTTCACAAATTAGTGAATAAAACCCCCTGCAAATACACATACGCCGTACTGAAAGGGGTTTTGGTTTTATTTCTGCTGTGTTATCAGAGTATATTTAAATTAAATTATGACATTGTTTGAAATTAAAATTTATCATTTAAATTAGGTCGGTATCCTTTATGTCATCTTTAGTTTTGATTTAATAGTTGTACTGAGCTTAGGAACTTAGAACAACTGATTTTACCTTCCTAGCTCTTTCTATCTGAAAATTTCTCAAAAGTTTAAAAAAATGTATCGGAAAATATCCAAGCACTTCTAGTAGCTGGAATCTTTCCCTATATTGGTAATTTTATGACAATAAATACATAACTATTAACCTTATCACCTATGACTGTCTTACACTTGTTTTAAAATCTTCTGCTTAAATATTATCATCAGGAACCTGAAGGTTTGTAAGTCCATGGGGTGTAATGAAATCTATCCATGGGTCCTGAGGGAACTGGTGGATGAAGTTGCTAAGCTGCTTTCCATTATATTTGAGAAGTCATGGCAATCTGGTGCCACTGCCTGGAAAGGGGGAAACATAACCCCTGTTTTCAAAAAGGGAAGATAGAAAGACCCAGGGAACTATAAGCTGGTCAGTCTCACCTCTGTGCTCAGCAAGATCATGGAGAAGATCCTCCTGAAATCTCTGCTAAGGCACATGGAAAATAAGGAGACAGTTGGTGACAGCCAGCACACCTTCACTGGAAGCACATCATGCCTGAAAAATTTGGTGGCCTGTTATACTATTGCCACAGCATTGGTAGATAAGAGCAGAGCAACAGACATCATCTCCCTGGACTTATGCAAAGCATTTGGTGTTGTCCCACATAACATACTGGTCTCAAAATTGGAAAGTCATGGATTTGATGGACGGGCTACTCAGTGGATAAAGAACTGGCTGGATGACTGCACTCCAAGTGTTGGAGCACGTGTCCTCTGAAGACAAGCTGAGACAGTTGGGGTTGTTCAGCCTTGAGTAGAGAAGGCTCAAGGAAGACCTTATAGTGGTTTTCCAGTACCTAAAGGGGGCTACAGGAGAGATGGAGAGGGACTCTTTATCAGGGAGTGTAGTGATAGGACACAAGGGTAATGGTTTTAAATTGAAAGAGGGGAGATTCTAGGTTAATACTAGAAAGAGATATTCTTTACTGTGAGGGCGGTGAGACATTGGACCAGGTTGCCCAGAGACGCTGTGGCTGCCCCGTTGCTGGAGGTGTTCAAGAGCAGACTGGATGGGGCTTTGAGCAATCTGGTCTGGTGGGAGGTGTCCCTGCCCATGGCAGGGGGGTTGGAACTCCATGATCTTTAAGGTCCCTTCCAACTCTAACCATTCTATGATCTTGCTGCACAAACCTTGAACTCCTGGTTTGCAGCAAGAGATAAACTTTTTCATAGTGGTTAAGATGTCAGAGGTATGTTAGTGCAACAGCAAATCTAGAGTTATCCAAAACTATAGAATTATCTATCTTATATTACACAGCTTCTGACTCACACTTGCTCCACCTCGTGCTGCAAAGGGAGAGGTCTGCCTGAAGCATAGGAGCCAGCGATAGTCTCATTCCTCCTGTGTTTTTTAATGTGATGTCTGATGTGGCAGACACGGTTTAATCAAAATTCTGATAATTAATTCAAACTTAACTGTTGAAAATGAACAATTGGTAATTAAGTGAATGTGATGTGAAGAGGAATTAGTTGATGTAACAAATAGCCAAAGTGAGTTCATTTTTTAAACAAATATTTGAATTCTTTGAGAAAACTTCTGTAACACACACAATAATACTTTGTTCTTTTTTTTTTTTTTTCAATTGCAACCTCAGTTTACTAAGAAATGTTTTGTCCTGCTCCTAGGAAGGGAGGTTTCAAGGTTAGACTTAATCAAAAGGTAGATTATGACTATCACTAGATGTTTGGCTGTGGAGATAAAGGCAGCTAACTTTTTTCTTCTCTGTTGCTATATAGTTATTCATAAATTTACACTTTATTCCCTATCCACAGCATGGAGTTGCGAGTCATTAACAGATTTCAGTCTTTCCTTGATATGAACCACCGTGGATTTATTTAAAAGTTTAATCATGTTCCATCTCTCATTCCAGTTCCCATAATTTTATCTTATACAGGAAAAAATGAATTAATGAAGTCATGATTAACACTGTAATTGTTAGCAAGCAGTATTTTAATGGTAGTCATTGTGCATAACAGAGGGTGTTGTTGGAAACCTGCCTGCTGATTGTGAACAGCATTTAATTAGAGCCATAGCACTGGAGCCCAAGGTGAACCTTTGCTCTTGATTACCTCTGTCGGACGCTCCTCGCTTGGGCAGCGTGGGGCAGGTGAGCCGTGGGGAGAGCGGGGTGGGTGAGAGGCGCCGCTGCTTCTGGCAGAACTCACCTTCCCCCTGAAGCCTGTTCAGCCAAGGATCCAGCAGCCCTCACGTGTTTGGGGTGACCTTCACAGTCCTCCTTCCTTCAACTCCCTACCTGCTTGAATGGTGTTTTATTTCTTTTGGTAAGCAAGGCCTGTAATGGGAGTGGAATTAACTTTTTATTTTCCCAATAACTTTCCCCTTTGTTTTCCTTCACTGATACAAGTGTATGGTTCCAGGAAGGAAAAGAAAATTGCCAGTGCTAGGTTAAATTTTGCTTTCATTGAAATCAAATTCTTTTTGTTTCAATGTAAAAACAGTTAGGGATGTGCTAAGCTCTTTTGTAATGACCATTCTCTAAAACTAGTGGTTTTGCTGAAACAAAAGTGTTGGAAACTGTATTCCTAGGGACTCTAGCATAGACTGAAAGAAATCTAAGCTTCCTTGTATGAAACAGTGCTTTGGAGAACTTGTCTTTGTTTTTGTCTTTGCCAAATATTTCTGGTGCGCAGACTTATGAGCCAAATACAGCTTAAACTTCGTGTGTGTTAGGAGTGCTCATCTGAATAGCCAGGATCATTAGGAATGTTCCTTTCTTACAAGGGGAGTATTTGGTGCAACTCTAAAAGGCAAACCCCAGCTCCTAAAGTCATTGGATTCACACAGTTCTTCAGTTGGATTCACATAGATTCTTCACAGTTAAAGAGAGGAATCTTTTCAGGTGAATCCAAAACACAATTAACAAGCTAGACATTAAGGGTCCAGGGTGACAGTAGGGATTTCAACTGAGCATTGCCTTTCTGATAGCACATAGCATGAGTTTTCAAGCTAAATGCTTAAGCAGAGGTCATGTCTGGTGGCAGAGCAATTTCGGTTAATAATGTAAGTGAATACTGATAATGAAGTTTTGAGTTGTATCTCCTGAAGGAAAAAAAAAATATTTCAGAAGTGAAAAGGATAAATGCTGAAGCAAAATGCCTTAATTAACAGACTTGTTTGTTATGTCGTTTCATAGGGTGTGAGCTATCCATTTCATTGTTCTCCATTTTTATTGCTCCTACGTCACAGGATACCACCACACGATGTTCTTTGTTTTGTTACTAGATAAGACACACAAAAAAAAAGGTTTAGTGGACCTAATTTTGCTAATTAAAAGGGTGATTATGTTAAATCTGTCCCTGCTTTTAAAAGGATAGCAATTGAAAACCAGAGTGGACCGATGATCCCTTCAGTCTGCTGATGATCCACCTCTTACCGTGCCCAGAGCCATAGGAGCAGCAAAGCTGCATAAAGCACTGCACTGTCCAGTATTTCACACACCTGGAGCCCTAGAATGTGTTCTGCTTGAACCTGCAAAAAAATAACAGATGTGTCTATTACATCTATAAGTTATGAGCCAATTATTTTAAAAAGAAGGCGGTAGAAAAATTCTAATTGGGGAAGGGTCGATCTAATTAGTTTCAAGGCTGGTAGTTTGGAGAGAATTTGCTCAGTACAGCTGTGAGCAGTCAGTTCTGATCCCGCTGGCTGCTTCACCTGACTAACTCAGTTTGCCCTTTTTGTTTATTATTATTTTTCATATGCCTTTTTCAATTCCTCTCTACGGTGATGCTAATCCCTCTGAGTCAGTTTTGAATATTAAAAATACCATAAGAGAAGCTTTAAGGAAACCAGGGAAGCAGCCTCCCCTAGTTTGACTTCCCTTGCTCCTTTGGTGGTGTTTCTGCTTGTGCCGGGGGACGTGGCTGTGGGGTCAGTCCCATGGGCAGGGTCACTCTGCCCCTATAGCACAGCACTGTTTGCAGATAATAAGCCATCAGTTCCACCAAGCCTTATGGTGAGGGGTGCAGGTTTCCTCACAGAGTAAAAAGCAGCACTTGGGTCAAGTGGATTCCCCTCCGGACGCTTGCTCTGGACACCAGCAGGTGTCCAGCAGCTCTAGGTGTTCTAGTCCAGCAATTGTCCAATGTAACTTCAGAAACTAGGAGCATTCATTATCCTGAGAAGAGACAAGAGCAGAGTATGAAAAGGCAGCATTTATAGATATAATCTCTAGCTACAATAGTTAAAAATTGTATTCAGAATAAATCCTAGAGCTGAAAAGAGGGAGGCTAAAGAAAGAGGGAGGCCTTGGAATAGAAATATGAGCTTAAAACCAGAAGAGATTTCTCCCACTGTTATATTTCTCTATAATGAACAGACTCTTCCAGAAATACAATTTATAACTTGTATACAGAATAGATCCCTAAAATTGAGATTTTTGTACAGACACAAACGTCAAAGATCTCGGGGAAGGGAGGGTTGTCTGTGAGGCTTGTGCTAAATGTAAACTAATGGAATGAATATTTACGTGCTATTCCCAAAAGCTGATATGGACTTTGCTTTAAGTGCTCTTCTGTGAAGGAACTCACAACTAACTGCTTTTTCCTATCAACAGTTATATTTCTCAAAATCTAGAATGCATTATTTTTCCCTTTTGATATTTCAAGCGAGGCTGAAAGTAACTCAGCTTTTTGTTTGAGTTCACCCCTGAATTATTGCAATGCTGTTTGCTTTTGGAGATTGTATATATGTCTGCCTCTGACTCAACAGTCCTGTATGGATGTGGGCTCTTCTGTAGTTGGTGTATCCCTGATCTCAGGTCAGAGCTTTCTGAACCTGGGGCTGCGTTCCAGCCTCTGCCATTGCCAGTGCTCATGGTCACTGTTCCTTTAGAAAAAAGGAAAAGGTCTCTTATAAATTCTACTTCTTCTGGACAATTCTGCCTTAACTAACATCTTGAATGCTTTTTAAGGAAGGGTTCCATTTCTCATACATATTTCTCTAGATGAAGTAAAACAGCCTTTCAGATTCTAAGTTAATTTAAAATTTGCTTTTATAAAAGGGACAATGAATCAATGTTAATGGTTAAAAAGCAGCATTTTGATAATGTTCTATAATAGGAAAATTCGTCCTTTTTGTTCTTGCTCTACTGGAGGAAAAAATAGTAAATTAAGTTTAAATGTTCATCAAATATGGCATGCACATTGAGCTTAGTTTGTACGGTGAAATGCAGTTGGTTTCCAGCCATCTAGAGGGAAAAAAACCCACCACATTTTTAGCTGTCTTAGTCAATTCCTGTCTTTTTTCATTTGTGGAATTTTGTCATCTCCCTCTGGTGGCAAATGTCTGAAATATCCATCACACAGTTGCTGTAGGAGAGAGGGGAGGAAAAAAAAAAAAAAAAAAGAAAGAAACCTTTAAGTCTGTTCCAAGGTGCACGCTGGAAATCGGCACACTTCCATTTACAAATATGCAAAGCATAATAACAGATCTGCTCTCTGGAGTGCAGCTTTGACATGAGAGAATGAAATGTAGGTTGACCTGAGAGCTGGGATTTGCGGTATCTACTTTGAAACAATGTCAGAAAAATACAGCAAGACCAGAGGCTCTTGCAGCACCATCTGAAGGATGGGATTCCAAACTTTCATATGGCACAAACCAGTAGCCTGCAAATGCAATAGTCTCTAGCAAAATCAAATACTAAGTACAAATTGTCAGGGAGGAGAAGTTTTAAACTTAGGAAAGTGAAGGATATTAAAGAGCAGTTTTTAACATTCTTTTTTTTTTTTTTTTTTAAGATATAATATTGCATGGTGTTTGTACAGCCTATTAAATCAAGGAGTACACGAGTGGACCAGAGTCTACCTAGTTCTGTATTTTTCAAGACACAATGATGGGAAACAGAAAACAGTCCTTCCCAGCCAGTGGGGTTCCTACTTGAGCATTATTGGTGTTGTCTGTTAATAAAAGTCTTTTTGTGAAACTGATCTTTTGCTAGAATCGGAGATTATAGCACAGCTTCACTTTTCCAGTCAGCTCACCCACTGGCATGTGCTAATACCAGAGTATTTCAAGCACTTATCCATTAAGACTGTGTAGCACACAAGATAGGAACTTGGAAGGCTACCTTAAAAAAACTTCCAACTGCTTTAAGGAATAAGTGATATATCTCCACTCTGAGTGTCCTGGATAATTTAACAACTTTAGTATTCTGGCTCCCCAAAAGCATAGCTTGAAACCCTTGAGTAATCCTCTCAAACTGGCTGTGTCTTTCTTTCCCCTGCTCTGTAGGTATATATAGCTGAATGTGGTGTCCTTTATCTGCATTTATGCTTCATTTAGTCATCGGTCCTTTGTGTCTTTATAGTTCGTCTCCCTGTGTGTAGAATATAAGTAGGCGCTCTATATAAATAAACTCCCAAATGGAAACCAGATGCTGAACTTTATAGCTGACTAAACAGAACCACTGGAAGGTGATACAATCTGCTTGGCATCTGTGAGTCAGCATCAAGATGTGCTCTAAATGCTACTGCAAACAGTGACAGTTTCTGGACATGAAGAACTCAATGTGTTCTCATTAGCGCTGTTGGAAATTGCTCCCAAGGGTTGTAGTTCTCACTCAATTCAGATCACTTATGTAATTTCAGAGTATGAACTGTTCCAGGGAACTGCAATGTTCACTGAATTTTGCACTGCTTTGTGAACTTTCCATTTAAAGGTTTCCCAGTGTTGGAGCTGGAGCTAATGCATTAAGTTCAGTCGTCTCTGAGAAGTCCTGAAATGTTCAGATTAGAAAATGCTGCTCATAAGATGCCCCCTGCCCTGCTTAATGATGTGAGTGAAAAAGCAGAGACATAATCAGAGACATTCTGTTGGGTCAGGGCCTGGATTCACCAGTATCACTTACCTTCATTAATCTTGTGTTTATATTGTTGAAAAAGTAAGTGCTGCCTCGAAGGTGAGACAGCTTCATAGTCAAGTTTGATATCTGATTCCTGGCCTGACTCTCGGTGGAATTTAAATGGGCTTCCTATGTGCAAATGTGTGGAGGCTCAGTGATTAGAGATAGAGCAGTGAGTGCCTGCAAGTGTCGACGCTGTGCTTGGCTTAGCTAATGAGCTTTTCACAGCATTCCTTACAGGGAGTATTTGTTTCCTCTACAAGTGAGTTTTATGGAGATTTTTATCCTGGGCTGAATTCTGTATTTTAAGGAAACTTTCACAGAAGTCCTGTTCTGTGTTTTCACTGTTCCTAGCCCCACTGAGTCATGCATTCTATGATTCTGTGCAGCTAGCGATCTGCTGACAAACTGGTCCTTGCTGCTTATGAATAGAAAAGATGCTGAATGGCCTGAATAAGCTGAAGATTAATTCAGCAGACAGGCTGGCCAAGTTGTGAAAACTTTTTTTTTTTTTTAAAGCAAACATCAAGCTAGCACAAACATCAGCATAGCGACCTGCTATGGCTGGTTGGTATTTCTACAGATTAGCGGGACACAATTGCTGTGTATACCCGGAGCTGCAATGGTGATACTCTTAGGCATGCACCTGTGGCTGGAGGCAGTGGGCTGACTGTGTTCCTGAAGTACGACTTGAGGTCTCCCTGTCTGAGCTGCAGAAACATCAAGCCCCCCGTAGTGCTGCCCTTTCAGTCTCCTAGTGGTTTAAATGACTGCTTTCTAGAGAAGGAAATTTCCAAAAGACTGAGCCGTGTAATGGATGGTTACGAATCCACCAGTCATTTATCTGAACACACCTTGAGAGCAACATGAATAAAACATTTGCAGGCTAAAGCCCTGATGTAAATTCTAAGCAAACATTGGGTTTATGCTGCTGCTCTATGCATGTTGAGTGGCACCTTGCTCCATAATGAACCTCACTGAAACAGATGGGTAATCATAAAATAAATATTTTCAAGCATATTGAGGGTATTTGAATGTAGTTACTGAGCGTGTGAAGCACTTGCCAAACTTTTTAATGAAACTGATCCTGAAATACGGAAATCCAGGGCTTAGGTTTGGTGGCAGAAGGTTGTGGGTGCTGGGGTTTGGGATTGGGTTTCTTGCTTGGTTAGTTTCCTGAGGCTTTTTTGTGGCTATTGCTGGGTGTTAGGTTTGGGGTGGGTTTTTTTAGTAATTCAGGCAATAGTAGCTGAAGCAGATAAAATCATGGTCTTAGGTTGCAATTTGTTTATCTATTTCTGAACTCTCTTATTTAGACCTTTTGCAGTTAAGGGTTCTGTTGGACAGTGTCTCATTCTGGAATGCACTTTAAAAAGTACTATCATCTAAACATTAATGTCATTATTAGTTCTGTAATATTGTGAAAAGCAGAGTGCAGGAAATACAGAGGTAAAAATTAGATTTTTCTATGAGTCACTTGATTTAGCATTTGACATTGATTTAGAGGGATGGGCAGGGCTTTGAAGGTTAAATTTCGTCCTTGTAAGAGGACAAGCTGAAATAGTAGTGAGGATTTAACCAGTGTGTTTCAGCAGTAGCCTTTTCAGTGTTGGGAGCGCTTTGGGCAGAGCACGCTGCTCAGAGTAGCTGTGATGCTGGCTTACACAAAGAGGTGCTTTGGAAAAGCTGGTGGGTAATTACGTGAGTGTGGTAATGAGGTACTGTTTTGGTTCTTAGTGTTCTTTTTCTGACAGCAAACTGTTGAGATTCACATTATGTGGACGGACAAAGATTGTGTAGCCAAAAAACACAGGCATGACCAAGTTTGGAGTAACTTGATTATAACATGCTGCTGAGTTTTTGATTAACAGTTTTTGCTTTTTATTTAACTTCAAATAGCATACTAGTTGCGACACCTTCATAGGAAACATCTACGGGTTGTTTTTCTCTTTTTTTTTTTAACCAAAGCCAATGGTCTGTGTAATTTATATTGTGGCTTTGCATTTCCTCTCTCTGATTGCAGCCAAGTACATAGGGCCTTACTAATCTCTTTACAGGGATTTATAAACTGTTTTTTGTTTTTCCCTGTTGCAGGTTCCCAAGCCACGTATTTGGCTTCAATTTGAGGGCTTGGGTTGACCCAAAAGATCAAAGCAAAAGACATCCAATTCATTATGACTTGTGGCCAATGTTTTTTAAGTTGGGAATCTCCATGGATACAGAAGGGATATAGCTTCCCAAATCTCATTGACTTTCAGAGGGTTTTGGACACTCTTTAAGCTTCTGTCACAATCCTGTGCTGAAATGGCTTAGCTCTGCTTTCCTTTCTAGGTAAATATGCTGCCTTAGTTTATATTTTTCATTTTCTCATTGGTGAATTCTCTATATTTAAGACTTGTACCTCTCTAAGAGATACTCATCTTGCTTCTTGCTGACTCTGAGTGGTGTTGACAGCCCGATAGGACTATACATGATGACAAAGTACTAGTTGTATCAACAAAAGCTATCAAGGACTCCTGCTCCTTCCAAAAATAGAAGCAAAAAGGTGGACCTTGGAAGCCAGACCAGAAAATCTTAGGTTTCCAAAAATGTTATCAATCTTTTTTTTTTTTATTATCACGATGCAGTAGGCACGTTGCTGGCTAATGTCCTACACCAAAGACAGAAGTTTCCACCTTCTTAAGAAACCTTTATCTTGAGAAATACACTGAAACTTTTTACAAAGATTTAGGTTTTTCAGCATTTTCAACTGAAGAGTAATAAGAAAAATACTTTAAAGCATAGCAACTTACAGATATTTAACTGTTAGTGTTCTTATATCCAGCCTTTGTTCTACCTTTTTTTTAGGAACAGAAGAGCAATGAGTAATATTTGTAATAATTACCAGTGTTTATTAGTTAATTGGTAGTTTTGTTGACTTTGTAGATCCTGATTGCTGAGCAGCAACCTACATTAACAAGAGTAAAACATTGTACTTTAAATATTCCAATTAATCTGTGTAATTTTGCAAACAAAATCAATAATTCCATCCTTTGCTTAAATACTTGATGAGTTTTAGATGGGGGTACATTAACTTTGTATGATCGTGAACTGCTTCATGGTTTTGCTAAACAAAAGGTGCATCTTCTACCAAATGCCTGGATAAATGTCTGTGATGGAGATGGAGAAAAGCAGATGTAGAAAACCAAAAGTACTGTACCAAAAGGTATTTCCTGTGTCCTCCCTTTCCTTTCCATCCTACTGAACTCGGTCTTGTTAGATATAACAAATCTCTTAATGAAACCAAAGGGGTGTTCTCTCTGCACCCTGTTTAGTCCTGGAATGGTGAGGGAGGGAGCCTGGAGACTCTTTGGTGTTTTGAAGCTGTTTTCTTCTGTCTACTCTGAACATTCAGGAACGTCTCTCACACCTAAACTTTCCACCGTGCCCATAGTATCCAGTACCTTTTCAATTAAACTTTTTGTCTATCTGTTAGAGTGATTTGTTCCTACCTAATGAAGTTCATGAGAGCAACCGTGGCCACTTGTAAACATTATTTTTTCTCCTCTAAACAATCTGAACCTCTGAATGGCCTGCCCTGCCTTCCCCAGTCCCCGTTAAACCTTCTCTGCTCCTGATTTAGGATGAATTGATCTTTCAGAGAAGGGGAGTAGATAAAAAAGTGGTGCAAGGGATAAGTTAATCTATGGGGAAGAAATTACGAATTTCTTAAGTCATGTGAGTGCTCTTTTGCTTTAGTTCTGGTGTGCCACTGGGGTTGCTTGGTGTCTGTGGACATTCAGAAAATTTGCTGCAAGGTTCTCAAATTTTTTACAGGCTTCAAAAGTTGAGCTAGTGAGACCACAAAAAACTCTGTCCAGTCGTTGTGTCTGCTCTGTTATATGCCAATGGCCATCAATGCACCCACATTCTATAAGATTGCAGAACAGGAATTTCTCAAGTAGCAGCAACTGAAATTGTATTCATAAGTCCTCCAGTGAACTGCATGTTTTTATTAAATATCTGTTTTCAGATGTAGAGTTTTCACTTTGAACAGGGGCTGTCAGGGTAATAGTTTTATTGTTAGCAAAGTATGAACAGAAAGAGCCAAAGTACACGTGAAGAATAGTAAAATAGCTTGAACTTTTCAGAAGCCTTTTTTTTGTTTTTTAAACTATAAGTAAAGGAACTTCAGAAATGCTTTTAAAATCTTAAACTTAGATATAGTTAAGACTGGAAATTGCAGTTGCTCTTCCTGTAACCTTTGATATTTTCCCCAATATTCGTCTTTGTCAAATGTACTCAATTTTATGAGCTCATTATTTTTGCTGTACTAATACATTTTCCTTATCTTCTAATTAACCATGGCTTCTAGCATACTTATGATGGCACACTTACATCTGCTCTGGCTTCTCTCCCTTATTTCAATGCAGGTCTCCTACTGCATTTCACACAGTTGATGCTTTGACACTATTCAAGCTGTCTTCTGGTGTCTTTGCTGTCTTCCACAGGTCTGCCTGATTCCAGTTCAGCAGAGGTGGGGATCTAAATGGACAGCTGCCAACAAATCTTCCTAATTAAATTAGAGAGGGACTTGAAAAGGTAAATAATACTAAAATAATACTAAAATTCCTTAAATTCCTTCAGTTTGCAAAACTTGCAGTAGGACCATTCCTTAAGATTTCAATTCTGTGTAAAGCACAAGAGCACTTTTTCTAGCTTTTTACGTTCAGGCAACATTTCACACGTCTTCTCTTGAAATGTATGAACTTCCAATTCCCTAATGAGCTCTGCCATGTTGATCTAATCTATAGACGTTTCAGCCAACAGTAATAAAAGTAGTGGGGGGAAAAAAAAAAACATAATATTTTTGGTCAGTGTCATAAATTTTGGTATTAAATTTGTATAACCAGTGCTGATATATAACCAAAAAATAACATAATATATCTCTAACTGATACTTAATACTTACTAACAGTTCTATTTAACTTAATACTTTTCCATAGTCCTCCATTCTTTTATAAACTTATTTTGTTATCAGATTTCATTGCCCCCCACCCCTCCCCCTTTTTTTTAATGTCATTTGATGTGCAGGTTTTTGTTCTCTGTGAGGCTATGGGAAATACTGAAGTTGGTGCTACAGCAAAGCTGTAGAGAAATTAAATGACTGTAGTGTATAATGAGAAAGCAGGCAGTGACTAATGTCTTCAGATGTCTTTCTGTGTGACTCATTACTTGTTTCTGAAATCAATGTTTTTCCTGGTTTTGCAACTTTCCATTTTCGTTTGAGGCTTTTTAGTCTGAAAGGCTGCAGACAGAGAATTTCTCCAGATAGACTGGATGAAAGTGCATTGTACCTTTAGCCTAGAATGAGTTCCTCATTGACCAAAAGGGGTCACATCTGTGGGTTTTGGAGTCTGGTGGTTTGTGAGCTATTATGATTTTATGATCATTGCTGAGGCCACTTCATAGCAACATATTGCCAAGTATCACAGACATCCCATACAAGATACAGTGCAGTGCAGAAGGCATGGAAATATGCTAGCAATGCAGTCTTTATGGTCAAAAGTCCTGTAGCTATTTTCCTACTAGAAAGCTGAAAGTATAATATAAAGAAAACATGAAAATGATAGTCTTGGGTGCTCTTCATTTCACAGCGCTTAAGATGCTGTAGTATTGGACATGTAGGCCTTGCAGTCAGTTGAAAATGAATTTTTAGTGTAATTTATACTAAAAGTTACTTAAATGCAGGAATAAAACTAAAATATGATTTTAATATCATGATACTCAGTATTTACTAAAAGTTAGGATCATTAACAGCACATTATACATTGTGTTTTGTAATTACACAACTGCTGTGCTGATATTAACATCCCTCATCTTCATTACTGAGTTATTAACACTAAAGAATATGTGCAGCTTTTCAGTCATTTCTATAAAATTTGCTAGTGAGAAGTTATTAATTTCTCAAACTGTTGACTGGAAAGCAAATGTAACTTGAGGCTTAATGCGCCGATGGGGTTCCTCCATTATTAAAGGTAGCCCAGCTCTCACGAGTTACAGCAGAAGCAAACAGTTTGCCAAGTTTAATGGAAGTTTCAAGAGTGAAATAAAAAGTTGAAGTCATTATTTGGACATAGGTTTAAAAGGAAAACATATGGCTATTCTCTGGTCAAATGTTATTATGCAGATGTAGTGGGCATTGTTAGACTGGTACAACTGGATGATTTATTTCCACATCAAGAGAAATTTATCAGAGAAGGATGATGTTTATGCAATGTAGCACAGTGAAGCTTTAGATTCCTCTCCTGTCATCCCTCCAGTCTGTGTGGCTTCATCTCTTTCCCCTCTCCTACCTGCCTACTCTATCCTACCCTTTATTTATCTTGTGTAAAGATTCCCTACATGCCTGTGTTTTTCTGGCTGCTGATTAATTTCTCCTCCCTCCTTTCCACTGGTCTGCTCAACTGTTACCAGGTAAGTGTTCCAAGGTGACAGGAAGAAAATTTTGCTTAAAAAAAGCAGCAGTGTGGGGTAGATGGTGTGATTAGCAACAGCTGGTCTTGAAGGAGAACCATCCTGAAAGACCTGGGCATTGCTTCTGATAATTCCTCCCCTTATTTTCCCTGTGCAATGACAAACCCTTTTACTGAGCTCAATAACCTTCAAAGGGGGCACAGAAATAGAAAGGTATTTGCACATTAATGCTGTGAGTGTTGTGTTTCTTATCTGCTCCTTCCCACATCCTCAAGTATTTCACCTGTGGAGCTAGATAGTTTACTAGGTACTGGAACTCAGGTTCTCTTGCTGGGCCATGCAGTGGCATACAAACTCCTTTCCTTTTCACCAAGGACACACTTGGAGAATCCCTTCAACTCCAGGGTAAGAACAGTGATACTTTTCAAGTTGACACCTCTCAGACTGCAACATTTGGTCAGGCTGGACATCTGGTCAGGGACAGGGCAGGTATCTGCGCCAGAGTGTGTAGCTGGCAGGGACCTCCATGATGGAGAAGGGCCAGAATCAGCAGGCTGCTCAGGAGAGTTGTGCTTTCTCCTGAGACTCTACAGATATGTGGCAGAGGACCACAACTGTTGGGGAAAAGGCTAAGGCTCTGCGCTTTGTGTGCATAAGGCCTGGGGTGGGACTTGTGATTATAATGGCCAAGTCATGAGAAATAAGCAATCTGAAGATCACAGAATCACCTAGGTTGGAAGGGACCTTTTAAGATCATCTAGACCAACCAATTGGGGAAAAAAAAAAGAAAAAAAAATCCAAAAAACC
>VZRU01009533.1:154200-205670 GCA_013398155.1 Pedionomus torquatus | reverse complement strand
TGGAGAAAATATAAATCTGAAAGTAACACTGCCAGAGCATCTATCTCCAGAGCTGCTGCTGTAAGATCATTGGAGGAAGTTGCAATTACCCGTAGCTGAAGAGTGAGATTAGGCAAAAAAAATAATCTGGTCAAGCAAGAGATGGATGAGGTCTATCCGTCTTAGTTGTCACCTAAACAGAGTAGGTCAATAACAAGAAAAAGAAGGATGCTGGTAGAAGGATCTACCAGCCACGCTACCTGCTAGTGCATGCATCCAGTGGCCAGTTACAGTCTATGTCACAATTGTCACTTCTTGGACACAAGAAAACGCAACTCAGACTCATTTCAAAAATGAAAAACTGGACAGAGTGAGTGATCTTCAAAGTTGTCTAATTCCTACAGATTGCAGGTTCTGACACCTCACACTATGTTTTCGTCATCTAATTGAGGCAGTTCAGTTGCTGTAGTACCCATCCTCAGTGGGTAAGGAGCTATAGACACTCATTTTATCTTCATTTCTCTACAGTGATCAGAGAGAGCTGGAGCCAACTGACTTAATTACAGGTCCTCATTTAACACCTAACATCTAATACTATGTCTTACAGCTGTGGGCCCTGGACTTTCACCAGGCCCTGGAACAAAAAAGAAAAGAAAGTGTCTGACGTTCACACCACAGCCAGGAGCAAAGCCCATGTTCTGCATGGATGCTCTGACCACTGTATCATCCCCAGCTTTCTGTATAATGGGTGGAGAAAGCCACTAGATCCAGCCCCAGAGGCCAACAGATGCTCCCCATTCAGTCAACTCACATTTCAGCAGAAAATTTTCCCACTGTCAGGTTTTATCCAGAATTTTGCTGCCATCAAAAGCTCTGCTCAAAGACTGAAAAGGACCAAAACCCGAAGCTGTTTTTCTTTGGTTTGGAATTTTCATGAGTCAAATTTCAGGCGAATTCATCTCTGAGGCTGATGGCAGTTTAACAGCACTGTGAACAGCATTCTCCAGCATCNCCTCCAGGGATGGTGCCTCAACCACCTCCCTGGGCAGCCCATTCCAATACCTGACAACCCTTTCAGTAAAGAAATATTTCCTAATATTTAACCTGAACTCCCCCTGGTGCAACTTGAAGCCATTCCCCCTTGTCCTATCATCTGTAACTTGGGAGGAGACCAACCCCTGCCTCTCTACAGCCTCCTTTCAGGTAGTTGTAGCTGCTGTTTGCCCCTCAGGTTGTTGGAGCTGCTGTTTGCCCCTCAGGTTGGATTACTTGCTTTCATCTGCATGGAGACAGAAGATATATTGTCATATCTTTTTTAAAAAAAAAAAAAAAAAAAAGAGAAAGAAACGGCAAGCACTAGCTGGACGATTGTTTCGCTGGTATTGCAGCATAATAAAGCCATTTATTTCAAAGGCCAAGAAAGGAGAGGCATCTCTGTTAGCTCCTATTAGCAGATTTCTCATCAACTGCAAGCTCTTTGTGGAGACCTCAGTAGGAGACCATTCAAACAGGTATCTGACAGGACACCAAAATATCTCTTTGAAATAGGTGTGACCGTCTGCAGCAGCTTTGAGCAGATCTCTCAAATCGCACAAGAGCTTTATTAATCTGTTTTACGCAGCGCTCTGCGGGACACTAACAGCCAGCACTCTTCTGACTGCAGGCTGAGAGGACATCTCACCATTCTCTAAAGCTTCGGTGTAGTGAGCTCGATCTCTTCTCCCACGTAACAGGCAACAGAACAAAAAGAAACAGCCTCAAGTTGTGCCAGGGGAGGTTTAGATGCTATAATAGGAAAAATTTATTCACAGAAAGGGTTATCAAGCATTGGAACAGGCTGCCCAGGGAAGTGGTGGAATCAATACCATCCCTGTGGAGGTATTTAAAAGACATGTTGATGTGGTGCTGAGGGATGCAGTTCAGTGGTGGTTTTAACTGTGTTAGGGTAACAGTCGGACTCAATTGTCATAAAGATCTCCAACCTAAACTATTCTATGATTCTATTACCATCATCTATTGCAATGTCCATTTTTAGATAGCCTTTACCAAATGTAGCATCTTCAATGGCACTGACCTTTTTTTTTTTTTCAATTATGTAAAAGCTCTTAACATAAAAGCAACCCAGATTTCCTCATTCACTTCCTTGAGGCTCTCCTGGCACAACAAGTTATCCAGATATTGCCAAAATGTAAGTCAAAGGCTGATTGTCCTCTGCTTCCCCTCAGAGATGGGTCAGTCCCACAGCCATAGAGTATTTCACTGAACAGGTTAACAGATGGAAGTCAGACCACAGAAGCACAGAATCACCTAGGTTGGAAGGGACCTTTTAAGATCATCTAGTCCAACCAATGGGGGGGNCTCTCTGCAGCCTCCTTTCAGGTAGTTGTAGAGAGCGATAAGGTCTCCCCTCAGTCTCCTCTTCCTCA
The DNA here is from genome assembly GCA_013398155.1 of Pedionomus torquatus. Taxonomy (NCBI): domain Eukaryota; kingdom Metazoa; phylum Chordata; class Aves; order Charadriiformes; family Pedionomidae; genus Pedionomus; species Pedionomus torquatus. The sequence goes on along the minus strand of VZRU01009533.1, from coordinate 203,265 downwards.
GACTGAACAACCCCAGCTCCCTCAGCCTCTCCTCATAAGATTTGTGTTCCAGACCCCTCACCAGCTTTGTTGCCCTTCTCTGGACCCGCTCCAGCACCTCAATGTCTTTCTTGTGGTAGGGGGCACAAAACTGGACACAGTTCTTCTTCAGTTTTCAGAAAGATACCTCTGTTTATCAGATACCTCTTTGGAAACAACTGCGTCCTGGTTTTGCTTTATTACCTCTCTTTATTTGTTTCTTCTCTATGTAGATCTCATGTAAATTACTCACCTGATGTGTCTAAACTGCATTGGATCGACAAGACTGTCTCCACCGCCCTCCTCACAGGGTCGCCTGACGTAGCAAAACTAATGTATTATTTTACATTAATTACACTCGTATTTGTCTGAAAACTGTGGAGAAAAGATCTTTCTTCATTCCATATGAAAATCCACCCCCCCACTGCTAACTAATCTTTCCCCTGGCCCATGCTACCGTGAGAGACAGTGTTAATGGCTTGCTTCTGGCTGTGAAACACTATTTCAAATTGTCTCCGGTAACCCCCGTGGTCCAATTCCAATTGCTTACTTTTTACTCCCATTGTTTAATTGGCTTTTTAGTATTGGGATGGGAGGTGAGGGTGAGTAGTTCAGCTGTGAAAATCCTTTGCTGAGCCTTCACAAGCGTTTTTAGAGTTAAACCGTTCTCCTGAGTTTCAATGAAAAAGAGCTTCTGTGTGGGGCAACTGATGGTAGAGTCCCCTGGCAGCATATTGCCATCAGGAACAAGTTTATCTACAACTCCCTTCAGCCCTCCAGACAGACTTATCAGCTGCACAGGCATCTCCAGCAAGCACTAAAAGGGTAATCAGTCCCTTCAACCTGTAGATAAAGCAAAGCTGTCCTAGCGTTCCTAATTCTCAGTTACTCTGAGCTGAGAAGTGTAAGGTCCAGCTCGCCAACTCCTCTGTCTGTAGGAACCTGTGTTGTGCTGCAGGCTTCAGTTATCTCAACACTTACACCCAATATTAAGTATTTACAACACCACAGACATAGTCTAAACAGGAAAGCTTGCTCCATGATGAAACCCTACCCAAAGAAGGGTTCTTCAAATTTTTTCTAAGCATAAGCAGATTCAACATGAGTTTCTTCTGAGACATGAATTTCATGAACACATGAAGAGTGTTTCCAGCATTGAAATCTTCCTGCCACAAGGACCCACCTCTTTAAGCTTTACTCTGAAAAATAATACTTGCGTTTTCCAAGTAATTGCAGCAGACAGCAGCAGCTGGGTGAGAAATGGAAGGAGAGCAAAGTGGGCAGAACATGTATGTCCATCAGAATATGGAGTGCTATGTTAGAGGGCCTTGAGCTGGCTCTGAACTTGCTGATACAACTCTGGGCAGAGCTTCATGTCATTAAAACAAGCCAGGTAAGACCCAGAAAACTGGATATCTGTACTATTTCTCTTTTCTGGCTAATTAGTCCTGAAAATTAATTAGTCTTGTTGCATTATTTGTCTTGATGAGGCAGATGCCTATGGTTCTGGAATGAGCAAGTTCAGCACTGGATTGCCACAATACTTCGAGTTCACAAGCTGAGAGCCAGGTCCTCTTTTTATACTCTAATCCCCTAAAGATTTGAACTAAATAATCACGCCAGAAATAGGAAACACCAGGGTAATAGGACCCTTATGACCCCTGCTCACTGCAGGGGCAGGTTGGACTAGATGACCTTTAAAGATCCCTTCCAAGCCCGCCTGCTCTGTGATTCTATGTCAATGTGAAGAGGGACTGTCAATTCAGTTACCCCATCCAAGAGCCCCATCCAACTTGACTCACGATCTCAGCTCCACCATCCTTTACCTTGGGAATCATGTCTCCATTCACACCAGCAAAAAGGATCACAAAGCAAGAGAGCAAATCTCCAACCCCCTCTCCTTCACCTCAGCTAACACTTGACATTCCCATTGTCTGCAAGGCACAGCTGATGTGACTGGGGTTATGAACATAAAGAAGGAAAATTAGTTACAGCTGGAGCAATTGTCAGGCAGGAAGATAATTGAAAGCCAGCAAAACGATCAACCGTTTAATTGCTTACATTAAAGAAATGAATTGACAGCAATCAAGCCAACCTATAAAAGGTACCCAAAAAGATGACATGTAAGAAAATAGATTAATTTTCATCAGGAATGAGTGAAAACAAACTTGGAAAAATTGAAAACCCGAGCTTGTGTTGTTTATAAACCTTAATCAATTTAAAACTCATTTTCAACGTATTAAACTTTACTATTTAATGTCTCCTAATGAATTCTGCCTTTGGCATTGTTCAGTAGTCTCGATGAAGCCTTGCGCAGTTAAAAAAGATAATTCACCAGCATTGCCTCTGCCAAGCATGCTTAAATCAGGAAGCAGTCCCCAAAATCATGAAGAGGGGGGAGCACTGTGAGATTTTTAAGGGAAATTTTTCCTATTTGGGGGATTTTTCATTTCCTGGAGAGATTTTTTTTTAAAGGAGGGAAACCTATCGACCACTTAGAATTTGTGTTTTCAAACCTTGTGCTGTGGTCGTATTACTGTATCTTTGCAGACAAGCAAAGACAAAATAGGGGTGGGGGGAAGAGATGCTTGGTGAATGTGGTCAGTAGCCTGGTAGAGATCCTTGAGAGGCCAAGCACCAGTCTTGCTGCTTATGCTTGCCTTCCTGACCATGGACACAGCGCTGTGCATCAGCACAGAAAGGCATAGCTGTCTCCATGCCACGTTCAGCATCGCAGCCTGGGTCCTGAGCAGATCTGGAGAGCTCTGACCTTCGAGAGCAATCTAGCACTGGGTCTGCTCAGCACAGGCAGCAAGACTGCTGGCTGGAACTCTTCAGAATTGGGGTTTGGCTCAGTTTTTCAGCCATACAGTGCAGTGACACAGAATCATAGAATGTTTAGAGTTGGAAGGGACCCCAAAGATCATCGATTTCCAACCCCCTTGCCATGGGGAGGGACACATATTTCACATCTCTTTCAGTTTGCAATTTTTTTTCCAATCAGAGTCTTGGAAAGTCCTTTAGAAGAAGTTTTGCCAGTGTCCCTGAGAGCAGGACCCCAGCTAGTGGCATGGGGAAAGCAAATGCCGAGTGAGCTTCACTCCTTCTGCTCCAGGCGTGCTGTCTCCAGCCCACCACCTCACCTAGAACTGTCAGCCTTGTGTCTAACACTGCTCCAACACAAACCCTTTCCAACACACAGTAACTCCCCCTGAAATCTTTAGGCCCAAATCTGAGGTGAGTGAGGATATGAACCCCATGGTACCAGCGCACAATACATTTTTAGAACATGTGTGATGACAAGGGAATGGAAAGAGAACTACTCCAGAATGGATCCTTGATGTTTCACGCTCTGCTTTTATGAAAACAATACAGAGTTCTGCTTTTTCACACTAATATATATCACTTGCAAGATTTTATTTTGAAAGCAGAAGATAGATGGTACACCGTCTCTTTTTCTCTCTATCATCAACTTTTCATTTCATGATAAAAATCTCATTTTCTAAGCGTGACACTCAAAAAACCCCAGAAAATAGCCAAATCCAAGACCTCAGTTACTGGCTGCCATCCAGGCTCCCCATCCAGCTGACAGCACAGGCAGAATGAAGTGTCCCCCACCCCGTGATTACCCTAGCATTGCTGACCTTCACCTCCTGAAACCGCCACAAAAATCCTACATGAAATCAATAATTCTTTTGAAGCTTCCTGATTTTTTGTGGTTTCCCTCATGTTTTCATTCTCACATTCTTCTTGCTGATTGATTACCCATCGTCCAAGTACCTGTTTTCCATGTTGCAGATCAACCTCTCTGGGTTGGAGTAAAGCAAAGCCCCACCACAGGCTCAGTGAGATCTCCAAGAACAGGATGGTGACAAGAGGGATCAAGAGTCAAGTGTCTTTCTGAAAACGTGCAGTCATCTCACATCATCTGAAGGAAGAGCGGATGATCTTGCCTCTCTCACCCTCAGTGATAAAACCCACAAGTGGGTATCTGGATTTTAACACTGCATTTTGAATACCTTTCAGGCTTCACAGGAGAGCCACCAAGCCAATCAAAGGACTGGAAGACAAACTTTCTGAGGCAAGTCTCAAGAGAGGAAATGTTAAAAGCAATACCACCTGGATTAGGTTCGTTACTTCTTGACAAAATGAAAACCAACTTCATTTTCCACTGTAGTACATTACTCATTAGTCTAGAAATACTTAATAAATAAAAGAAGTTTTAGAATGAAAAAAAATAATAATATTTACCTTATGAAATCAGTCAGGATCACTGATTATTTGACTAAATTCTGGGAACATAGGACTAGGAGGAACTATGTGTACCTATAACTGCAGGTATGAGGTAGCAGAGGTTAAGTAAAGGGATAGAGGGTGTTGATTCCACTGGGACACACCGTGGGATGACACCTCCCTAGAGCAATCCCAGGAGCCTCAGCACCCATGACCAAACATCCAAGACACTGCAATATGCCACAACAGAATAAACCCAGGGTGTCCCACACAAGTTCCCATTTCTGTGTCCATTTCCTGGACCCTGACATAAGAAGCAGATGATCTGAAATGCTTCCCAGGTGGCAAGAAAGCCTAGAGAAATGACTGACTTCTCCTTTTCCTGCCAGGATAAAATTACCAGTTGGAGAAAGATGCTATCTTCTTGGAAACCTAGGTCTAGAGTAGTCCCAACCTAATGTCCACTGCAGAGAAAGACATAAAAGTCAAAAAAAAAAAAAAAATAACCAAAAAAAAAAACAACTTTGCTTGCCAATTGAACCCAGAAGGAATTATTTTCTGAATTCATCCTCATATGTTTTATTGACAGCAGTAGTTATGACCCTTATAATGGCCTTATAATTCCCTGCCTTGCTCTAAGACATAGTATATGGTGAAAGAAACTAATGAAGCAAAAGACACTTGGTATCAGCCTTCAAATGTGCTGTTTATAAAATCCTTTTAAAAGGAAAAATAAAACGGCCATTTTAATAAATTAAAAACCCTGATGTGCAGCTTGCTGGATGGCAGGTTGAAGCAAGATGTTTGACATGTCACACTGTAACTACTTCTCTGGTGAATGATGACATAATTTTCAGATTTGCCCTTCTTACTGGCGTTGATGCATTCAGGCAAAATGATATATCAATCGGTCTTTAGGACCGTTATGAGTCAATCCTCTGAGGCTCTCGGCTTCCCACATCTCGTAAGAATCTCAGCAGTGATTTGTAGTAGTTTGAGTGTTTTATAATGCTTCCCATCTCTCAAATTGGTTAGAGCCTAAAACCAGAGCCTTTGCTCTGTTTCACATCATCCATATTATTGGTCCAGGACAAGTGTGTATTGCCCTATTTTCTTTTTACCACCAAGCTAATGCCAGCTTCTCATAATTAAATATGGACTAAATCCAGTGTCGTACCACACATTTAGCAGGTTTATGACCTGCTTTCTCCCCGATTCATTTTCAGGGCCTGTATAAAACTCCAGTGGAGCTGCTCCTAGACATCAGTGGACACGGTAAGAGCTACTGATGTTGCCTACCTTAACTTCTGTAAGGCATTTGATATGGTCCCCCCAACATTCTTACTTCTACACTGGAGGGATATTGGTTTGATGGATGGAATGTCAGATGGATAAGGGACTGGCTGGAAGGCCACATCCGAAGTTTTATAGTCGATAGCTCAATGTCCATGTGGAAACCACTAAAAAGTGATGTCCCTCAAGGGTCCATACTGGGACCAACACTATTTAATATCTTGATCAGTGACAGAGACAGTGGGATTGAGTACTCCCTCAGCAAATATGCAAATGGCACCAAGATGAGTGATGCAGTTGATACACTCTAGGGAAAAAAATGTTATCCAGAGGGATCTTGAGGGGTTTGAGGAGTGATCTTCATGAAGTTCAACAAGGCCAAAGACAAGGTCCTACACCTGGACCAGGGAACACCCCACTAATCAGGAATGAATTAAGAGCAGCCATGTGGAGAAGGACTTGGGAGTACTGGTGTATGAAAAAAATAGACAAAAATTAGCAATGTGAGCTTGCAGCCCAGAAAACCAGTCCTATCCTGGGCTTCATCAAAAGCAGCATGGCCATCAAGTTGAGGGAGGTGATTCTCCCCTTTTACTCCACCCACAAAAGACCCCACTGGAGTCCTGCATCCAGCTGTGGGATCCCCAGTGCAACAGAGACATGGACCTGTTAGAACAGGTCCAGAAGACGGTGACAAAAATGGTCATAGGATCACCTCTCCTATGAAGACAGGCTGAGACACTTGAGGTTGTTCAGCCTGGGAAAGAGAATGCTCTGGGAACACCTTATTGAAGGTGTTATATATAAATACATATATACATGCATATATATAAAGAGGGGCTGTAAGAACAAGAGAGAGACATTTTTTACCATGGCTTGTAATGCCAGGAGAAAGGGCAATGGTTTTGCAGTCAAAGAAGGTAGTTTTAGATTGGACATAAGGAAGAAATTTTACGATGGTGGTGAGACACTGGAACAAGTTGCCCAGATATGGACACCCCATTCCTGTAAGTGTTCAAGGTTAGGTTGGATGGTGCTTTGAACAACCTGATCTAGTGAAAGATCTCCCTGCAAAAAATTCACGAGACACAGAGAAAGGGAAGCCAGACAACATATGGCTATAATATATTATAGATTATATGAAAGATTTATATAAAACTTGCTTGTACTACGTGGCTGGATAATATATTTAAGACAAGCCCTGACCACACAACTCACATGATATCTCAAGTGAAATGACAGAAGACATCTGTAAGGTAAATTATACACTCTTCCTAAGAAACCAATCACTCAAAGAAAATATACTTTTAAATGTTTTGAAGTAATGACAGCCAAAAGGAAATGTATGATCCACAAAAGTGGATTGGGTTTTCATATTTCATGATGCCCAAAAAAGACTTGTTTATGTGAACCTTTCCTTGCTTTCATCAAGTTGATGGAGCAAAAATATTGCAGTAAGTGGGTACTTGTCTGACAAATGACTCACTGAACCCCAAATTTCAGGACCCAAATTTGAAATAATGTAAAAGAATCATGAAGATAGATATGAAAAAAACATCACATGGGTTGTAAGTTACAGCCATGGACTGCAAGTTGCAGCAGCTGAGACTTCTTCCCATGCTGAAGTGTTTTGGGTTTGGGCCAGAATGGTTNCCAAAAAAAAAAAAAAGAAAGAGGAAAGAAAAATTACACAGGAAGAAGTAACTAAAAAAAAAGACACTTTGAGTGCAGTAAAAGTGTCCGTGGTTGATAAGGTAAGATCTGATTTTTGATCAGGTGGTCTTACAAAGAAATAAACTACCAGTCTCAAATGAGACCATTCAGAACCCCATTATACCTAATTAAAATCCTTTTTCCTAGGATTAATAGAAGTTCTGGGTGTGAATAACTTTGCTTAAGTAGATTCACAAATCTGGCTGCAGTAAATTACAGATGAGACCTCCCAGGAGCAGAACAAACCCCATCAAGACCCTCATAAACAAAATGCCAGCATCTGGAGCCAGAGAGAAAAGCACAGGCAGGATAGAGAGAAGAATTACAGACGTGGGATTAGCCCATACATCAACACCATCTAAGGAGAAAGAAAAGCTCTTTATTTATTGCTTATCAACCTCTAGGGTGTGAGTGTTACTCAGCATTAGCATTCACCTTTATAACTGTGCTTTGATTTACAGCTCCACCCCAGTGCAGAAGGAGCAGCCAATTACATGTCTACGAGAACATGCATGCATTGAGTATTTCCTCGCTGCTTCCTCTCCCCTCTTGTACAGGTTGCATACATAGAGGTTTTCTTAGCCTGGGCCTGAAATAGAGGTTTGAGAGAAGAGATCTGATCTGCTTTATGATATAACTGCAAAAAAAACAACGTGTGGTATATAAATTTATATTCCCTTTGCCAAAGCCGGGAGCTAACAGCTGAAATGCATGAAGACCACCAAGGTGACAAACCCCCTATGCTCCACTCTCTATAGTGACTATAGTGGCTTCTGTCATTTCTTGATGTTTACTTTTCTTGGGTTTGTTTTACAGTGGCGCAACTCTGAGATCAGGTGAGGATGCTGAGCAATTCTAAGACCCAGCCTTCATGATATTGGGTGCTCAGGGATCGCTAATGGTAGTAGTTGGCTTCTGACTGCTTGAGAGCTCACTTAATGTCCTAAAACCCACACTGTCAGTACCATCTGTGCTCCTGGCACCACTTTTACATGGTATGTTAATATTCTTAGGCCAAAATAGATCAAATACTTGAGATATTAAACCAATTCCATGTTTGGCTCAGATTCTACAAACAACTACTGTTTATAGGCTTGAAGCCATCCACATGGCAGGTCCAACGCATGGATGGATGAAAAACGGGTAAACTACAGGAATGGAATCCTGCCAAGAAGGTCTCCTGCAGACATCCCCAGTGCTGACACACAGATTCAGCCACCCAGATACTAAATACGGTCCTCCGACTGCTGCCCTCTGAATTCAGAAGAGCACCCACGTGAAAGAGCCATCCCACCCACCTCTGAAAACAGGTCATAAAGGGCTTGAGAGGCTCATTATAAATGGTAGCTCAAGATTTCTTTTTCTAGCTGCCAAATCACCTGTACCAAGGAGATGATCACCATGGAACCAATGAGATTTTTCAGCATTTCTTCCCTTTTTCAGTTTCACATTTTTTTCTGTTTAGAACAGGACAGGCTGAAATGTTTCACTTTTACCATTGGACCAGAAAGAAGTCCCAAGACAAATTGAAGTCGAGTCTCCACATATTCAGACTAATATGATAGGAAGGCATTTTCCTTTGGTTTCAAATAATATTAAGCTAATGATTAAGGGATGCATCTTTAAAGAGGTGCTCATTAGATTTGAAACCTTTGATCCAATCCATTTTCCCTCCCACTTACCCCTAAATAGGCAGCTCCTAAGCCCTTCAGGAACTCCAGTGCACAATGACCCGTGCATTACATGTTATCCACCACTGTTAAGATTCCCACAGCAGAGCAAATTTTATTCCTCCCTAAGGAGGAATGAAAAGGAACTAATTTATTTTTCTTAAAGGTGATTCAGAGGACAGGCTGTAGCAAAGGTTTTGTGCATGGAGAGGCTGGAGAGAATTACTGCTAAGATTTTACTAGCGTGCATAAACACTATGACGTTTTTGATGCCTTAGGCTATAGAAGCACAATCATTACAATGATGACCATATTTCTTTCCATCTTTGCATTGGTCCTGTAACACATGGAGCAATCCATCTTGCTCACATGCCCTTTTACAGTCATATATTTATTTCCTTGCTTCTCACAAACGGCGTTTAACCTTTTTGAGCACTGCAAGTAGTTCGAGGTGTGAGAGGTTGAGCAGCCTCCGCCTTCCAACAAGATCCAGGTGGAATGTAGAAGTCATGCTTTGACTTCTTGCCCTGCAAAGTCTTTGACTTCTTGCAACCTGCTCTAGTGGGAGGTGTCCCTGCCCATGGCAGGGGTTTGGAACTTGATGATCTCTGAGGTCCCTTCCAACTCTAACCATTCTATGATTCTATATCATAGAATATCCAGAGCAAGGGGTGCAGGCTGAGAGAAAACACCAGCTAAAGAGCCAGGACTATTCCATATGCATATGTTCACTGTGGCTAAACGTGCGTCTCAGGGACAGGTAGAGGAAACCGTTCATGAAACCAAGAGGTACCAAATTTCTGTCAGCTGCCACGTGCTCCTGCTGCTCCACTGATGCCAGCAGTTACCCACTACACAAAATCAACACAGGCATGGAGGAACCATGCTAGAAGAATAACAGGGGGTATGGGTTACACATCCTCCTCACGAGGCAGCAAAATCAGTTATGTGCTCACAGACATAGCATTGCTGCTGCTTTTGTCTTCTGAAAGTCATTCAAATGACAGATGTACCACTAATTCTTCACTTAGAAATAGTTATAGACTCACAGAATCAAAATGTTTGGCAACACACAGAAAAAAAAAAAAAAAAATAAAATAAAAAAGATTAAAAAATCCCCCAATCTGGGTTGCTGAGGCTTAAAACATACTTAAGAAACAAGGAAATAATAATTTAAAAGTTATGTAGTACTGACTATATTCCCTTTCCAGGTCACGAGCAAAAAGCAATTCTCTGAAATTTTGCCTCCGTTTTTCAATTAATGGCAAATATCTCTGCACACAATAGTTTTTAAGAAAACTGCAAAACTGACTCCACTTTCAACCTCCATTCAGTCGTGGCATGCGGTTTCTCGTTAATTGAATGATTTATATAACTATGAAGCCCTCTCTGAATTCTACAATTGAAACTGAATATATCATTGCTGATTGTCTGCAGTGAGGCTTGAAGTTTAGAATTAAAAACTTACTCATTTTCTCATTAGGAAAGTTCAAGAGCTCAGATATCACAGGAGACCAAATCACAGTGTCCCTAGCAGGCTTATGCTGAAATTTTTTCTGCAGTTGCTCAGAATTTTCTCTTGGCTATGAATTATTTAAATGACACCCTTCCACAGACACCGAGCTTCAAGGCCAGAAGAGGCCATCACAGTCATTCGACCCGATCTACTACTTTGCAATGCAGATCCCAGACACCCCTTTATCTCCTCACTGGTCTCTCCAATTAGTCCGTTGGTGTGCCCTAAACTCCTGTCCTGTGCAATATCTTCCCTGTCCTAATGCTCAGCACATCCTAATGCCTGTAACAATGCCCTGATTTACTGTGCCATCTCAGACGAGGTGTTTTCTGCCTACATGCTATTTTACCCTCTGGGATTAGTTTTGTGGGGTTGTTTTTTTCTTGTTATTTAACACTTCTCAACCCTGCTTTGAACCTTCGTTTTCCCAGTCAGACAAGCTTGTCTGTCAGTGAAGATGACAAGATGCAGCCACAGTGAGCTAGCACGTTACGTTCAGTTTTTAGCCATTAACAATATTCATTAAATAATCAATAATTGCATAAAAGCCCACTGAGGTATTTTCCCCAAAAGGAGCTGGTATTGGCTGCCCTCAGGCAATGCCAGGACTACTACTGGTAAAGGGTGATCTGGGGATTATTAACTGTCTTCCAGCAAAATCTTTAAATATACAGAAAAAAAAAGGACTGTGAAGCTTCACCCTTACAGATGAATTTACCTGAATGATCAGTTTAGAGAGTGTGTGGCTGCAGGACAGAGAAGTGACGCCGTTTACCAGCTAATTCAGGGTAACAAAAGTTTAGGCAAAGACTGAAGCTGCGTCAGGGGCTCATCATTCATCATGATGCACAGACACAGTCACGCTCTAATGAACTTCTGTCTCACCATCACCCTGCTTTGCAATGGAACTAGAAATGCCAAAATCTATTCAAATTCTTATACAGTAATGCAGAAAGCTATCCACTCTTGGCTGGAGCAGACAGTCTTGCTGTCCATGAAATGTGCGTATATGGTGGGGTTGTAGTTTTTTTTCCTCAGGACATAACTGGACAGTGAACAAAATCAGATTCATTACATTTAGATCCTGAGCTTAAATACAGGTTTTATCACACCATATAATGATTCTCTAGAACCTTGACTCCAGGCACCTTTTGCCCCTCTTTTGTCACTGCTGCATGCACAGCTGACTTCTCTAGTGTCCCAAGGTGTTTGTGAGAAAGTAATCAATAAAGAGAGGCAACACCTTGCATGCATTTGCTGCACACCATCTCAGTCTGCTGGCGGTAGGAGAGAGGGAGGGACAGAGTCCCCTACCCTGAGAAATTCTTCAAGTTGCAAGAACTTTTCATTTCAGCAACCCCCTCAAAACTTGAAATTTCCAGTGCTAGTGAGAAAAATACACACATCAAAAATGTTTAGGTCTATAAAGAGAATCATAAAATAATTTGGATTGGAAGAGACTTTGAAGATCATCCAGTTCCAACCCCCCTGCCATGGGCAGGGACACCTCCCACCACACCAGGTTGCTCCAAGCCCCATCCAGCCTGGCCTTGAACACCTCCAGAGATGGGGCAGCCACAGCTTCTCTGGGAAACCTGGGCCTGTGTCTCATCACTCTCACAGCAGAGAATTTCTTCCCAATATCTGCAGTCTGTAAATGTCTTCATATATATGATTCATGTATGCTTGTGCTGTTCCACTTTCCTGGGCTGTTGGCCATTGCAGTAACTAGAAAACCAGCTCAAATGGAGAAAACTAGCTTAAGCAGACATCAGACTAAGGAATGAAATGCAAAAATATGGTGACCTGAAGAGACAAGCTTATCTTCTCCAACTGCCTTCTCAAGAGCCATCATATTTCTGTAGATATCTAACCCATTTGATTTACCTTATCAACCTTGACCCCATGGAAATATATACATTTGGACTTCTTGGTTAAAGGAATGCAAAAAGGATTTTCTCCTCCAGTTCAAGCCCTGTCAAGAAAGCCCATTTCCAGCAGTGTGACTCTGTTGGTACCTCATATATACCTCTGAACTTTAGAAATGTTTGGTCTACCAAACTTCATTTTTCAACAAATGCAGTCAGCATGAAAGCTTCTAATTTACTTGACCCCTACAAATCCCAGCAGGAAAAAGTAAAAAGCAGAGGTTACCACAATTACCTGTCCAATCTTCAGTGAAAGCAATGAAGAATTCTTATAAAGTAATGTCCTTTATGCTCAGAAAAGGAAATTAATCATTTTCTTCCCACCCCCTTCAAAACAATAATGCTTCATGGGGATGGCTTGAGCCAACAGAATTCAATATCAGGAAGACTTATTGCATTTTCACTTCATCATTCATGTCATTGTGAGATAATTATGGTATAAATAAATCCAGAGATGAGTTTGGAACTGACAAGTGATTATAAAAACACCAGAGCACTCTTTCTACTTCAATAGTTTCTATTAAAAAAAAAAAAAAAAAAAAGCAAAAAAGAAAAAAAAAAAAATAAAAAAAAAAAAAAAAAAAAGACAGAAAGGAAGAAAGAAAGAATGAAAAGATAACTCTGTGTTATTATTGTTTATTATTATTATTTCTGTAGTGATGAGTATCTCGGTGCTCTGGCTGGGAACAGAAACCTCTACTCTTAAACAGATGGTAGGAGATCAGAACTCTTTTGAAAAGTGTGATGGGAAATGTAGTCTGGCAGGATATTTTACCCACAAAGCAGAGTAAGAACACGAGATCCCAATGCATCACAACAGCTGTAGCTCCACTACAAATGGAAACCTTCCAACTTCATCTCCCTCCCTGCTTCTTTAGCCCCATCTGCATTATCCCCTCCTTAATCTTCTCAATAAACAACATTTGTTACTGTGCTGAAAAGAGTTAAGGTTTTTTATAACTTAAATATCCTTTAAAGATAATTTCAAAGCCTACAACCTCTTTGCAACAAACAAATCTACCTACAAAGTGTCCTCAAAGGCAGATGGAGCCAGGTTCTCCCTAGATATGCATTAGGCATGAGTTTGTGTCATCAAGAGTTTCACTGGTTTTTATCCCCTATAAATGCAAACTTTTCTATTAATTGCTCTCAGTAAATCTTTCCTGGTAGGTAATTAAGGCCTTACATCCCTTGTTTACTGTCACTGACAGACTTGCTTTACAATCTATTCAATAATGGAAAAAAATGGCATTTATCCTGTATTTAAGACTATATGCGCTCCTATTTAAAATACTTTCCTTCTCATTTTTCTCCATACACAAAGAAAATCTCCATTTTTCTACTTAGCATGGGGCTTGGCATACTCTGATCCCACAACTATTTTCTGAGGTCAGCAAACCATTATTAGGACTCTGTTAAGAAACTGGGAAGCAAGGACTGATGTTGGTGATTTTGGCATTCCTTCCAGTTTCATGCTCTGAGTATCGAAAATATCCTCAAAGGCACCCTCAAGTTACTCACTTTCCTCAGAAGACCTGGATGTGCATTGCCAAGTCTGTTCTTAGACTGCAGAGGTCTTATGTGTGTCTAGTGTCCACTTTTCTACAGCAAGCAGGAAGGAAGATGCAGAGGAAACACAATCTGCACATTCCACACAACAGCTTCACTTCAAATTCAAGAGTTTGTCTCATTCCCAAGTTTGCTGCAGAGCTCTGATAACCTCAAGGCACAATTGTATTAGTAAATTAAACACGTCCAGGCTGTTGAACTCTCTTATCCTTCAAGATGAGGTAGTCACGTATCACGTCTTAATGGGGGATGATCCTTGTTTTATTCTAGCTCACAGACTGTATCCAGGAATTTTTGAGGAAAGGTGGCATCACTCAGGCTAAAATCAAAGACAGAGCTTATTCTAACAATTAATCAGCAGCTGAGTGTCATCGACCAGGAACTGGGAATGTACAGATCCAACCTTCCTGTCCACATTGAACATATCCATTTGTTCCCTCCACCATTTCCAAAGAAGAAACCCAGCCACAGCAGACAGGACAATTCAGCCTAGAGTCAACTGTGGACAACCACTACAGACACATATCATATCAAGTGTAGCCATTCTCTTTGGACAGTCATCCAGCACTTTTCCATCAGGTTTTATGGACTTACATGCTCTACCAATATGGCCAGGAGACACACCTAGAGATTCTTGTAGAACATTACGTCTTTGGCTGCAACAAAAATAGTCTTTTGTGGTATCTGAGTTGCCACAGAAAGCCAAGTCAAACCCTAGCAATGGTGAGCTGAGTCAGTCTTCATCAGTTGGCCCAGGAACCATCATACTCCCTCTGGGGCAGCTCATACAGACTTTGTAGATGCCATCTTGGATGGATTGTTCAATGTGGCAAGATGGCTTTGCAGCTGCAGACAGTTTTTTTGAAGCTGAGCATCTAAGGTCATGACACAGTGGGGTGGCAAGGTGACAGAGTGCTGTCAGTGCCTCTTCATCCATGGTTTATAAAGATGCAGGTGAATATCTAAATAATTCTGAATGGTACTCAAGCCCATGCCAGCTTGAGCACCTCTGCACTATGCCAAAGGCTACATTGGTCAGGTCACCAGGAAATAACAATGGCAGAATAAAAAAATAGCTTTTTTAAGAGACCAAGAACCAGACTTACGTGAGCTATTACAAAATATGAAGGGGCATCCCATTTTTAACTGGACTTCCCTATCTGGATTGAAGGGTTATGAAGTCATTAATTCCTTGGCAGGTGACAAAGTACCTTCTATGTCACTGCATAGGTAATTATAAGGAGCACATTGGCAACTGTTTATTTCTTTTTATCTCTTGTGTTATGTTTGAATTCCATTAGGATGCTACTGTCTGTCCTGAAAATAATAAATAATGTCATTAGAGAGGACTGAGATACAATCCCTTTCCCTCAGAGAGAAATCAAGCTATTGTCACAGCAGAGGCGGTTTTCTCTGCATTCCCAGGTGATTAATATGCATTGCAAGAGGCAGTGGAGATGATCCGTTATGAGACATGCCAATTAAGGCTGGAAGGAACAAAATAAATAAAACGTGACCCAAACAGAGCGCTGTTTACACCATCATCATTTTTATAGTCTTGGCACCCAGGTGACCATGTCATAGCCCCAGTGCAGCCTTAAAGGAGGAAAGGCTGCCTGCACAGGAAAATATTTTGTATTTCACTGATAAAATGATACCAGTTTACTTGTGCAAGTGCCTGAGTGGCCTTTTTCAGTTTTATTTAAACCATTTAGAAAGAAATATAAAGTAAACCAGAAAGAATAATGTTATACTTAATTAGGATAAGAGTATCTGAACAGGAGGGAGTATGCATGGGATTATTCTGCTTACTAATCACTCCCTACATCAAACCAGCATAATAGTATATGTAGCTTTTTGGATCACTTCAGCCTAGCTACCCAACATGCCAAATTTAAGTCAAAACGCAGACCTTTGTTGAATTCTGTCCAGTTCACAATGCAACATTACCATTGCCAGCAGCTGAAAGCAATATTGGGGCTGTCAAAGCACAGATGCGCACTTTGGTCTGCCACCTCTGATGGGACAAGCTTGGAACAGAAAGATCCGAAGATGAGAACACCCAAGGATGGCAGTGCTTTCAAGAAACAGAGCGAGGCACACCCAAACACATCTATCAAAACTTTTGATGAATGAGTGACTTCTGAGCCGGAGACTTGCAAGGCTCAAGAGGAGACCAGACAGTCAAAATCAGAACCCAGGAGGCTTAGCTAAACCACTGTAACTTTGGCCAGAGACAACGCAAGGCCCATGGAACGGTTGCTTTCCTACCCTTACAAATAGTCTGGCTTAACCAAGTGAAATAGCAAACCTAGTTGGATCAAGCACATTTTAAAGCATTTGTGTCGACAGAAGTAAAACTGTTCAGAACAAATTGACTTGACGTGAGCAGAACCATGGATGAGGAGATAAAGCATCCAGGGGCCTGATCTTACTCCTTCAGAAGTCAATAGCAAGATCCCACGTGACATGAAAGATGCAGAACTGAACATTTCCTTAATACTGAAGTCTTCAGAGGTTGCCCTATCCACATCAATTACAGCTCTGCCTCTATATGCAAGACACTTCTCTTTTTTCGGTGAAGGAAGAACTTAAAATACATTCTTTGTACTGTAGGGATGTCCTGTGTAGCAAGGAAGTCCTGTGTCTACAGCTCTTTGCGGGTTGAATTTTTATTGTTGTGGACAATTGGAAATGGGCACCTGAACACCAGAGGAATTCTTTTTTAAACCTGTGCACTGCATGTTAAAATGTATCCCGCCCACAGAACAGGGCAGGAGGTGAAATTTTCAGAGGAGAAAAGGTCACAACCAGATGGTCTAGGGAAAATGTGCTTTAATTTACAAGTTCTACTCGGCTCTCTTCAGTCCCACTCTATGCGTCTTAATTTGACAGGTGGCCTAGTGTTGCTCAGGATGAAGTCACCCAGAGTGCTCACAGGATAACTGAAAACTTGATACTTGTTGAAGAGAAGAAAGTGCTGTTACCCATACCTGTTAAAAATAATGAGATAAACGTGTGAAGTGTAACAGAACTGATCTTGAGATGAGAACAGCTTTGAGTATCTACTTTACAACCTATATAACGGAGAGAATGGGAATAGCAAATGCTCCTTACCCATCCTTTTATATAGGTAGTGAAGGAAACACAGCCATATGATATAGTTTTAATTGGATTTTCTCAAACTATGTGCTCCCATTAATAATTTTGGTGGGAGAAGAGGAAATAATCTTTTTGATGCTTTCATTGGAATTAATCACAGTTCATCTGTTTCTGCAGAGACCAAAGGCAAAAGAACCATAAAGAAATTAGAAGCACCAGCAGGTTCTAGGTTCAAGGAACCAATACCCTGGTATTCTCCTTGCTCTACTGAACCTTTCTCCAGGTACTCTAGCAGCCACAAAAAAATAAGAAAGCAGGAAAAAAAACCCACATAAATGCTGTAAAGTGGGAATATCCAAAGGCACGTCACCATAACTGACACTTCATATAAGTGGTTTATGCTCAGCATGAAGATGGGATGGAGACACTTATCGACAAGCAATACTGCTTCCCAAGCTGAAGCATCTGAATTCCTGAAATTCTCAAAGATATCTTAGGTTACAAGCACCTAACATGCTTTCCCTCCATAAACCATACCAGGCTGATTCATTACTTCTGGAGAAATCATATGCTCTAAACTTTTAGGCTTTACCCAAGAATCACTCTTTAATGCAAGAAATATGGACAATAAGCGAAGGTTTCTAAGGCTCAGCACCTTCTCCCTCTTTTTCTGTCCTCATAATTGTCATTTTTTGAGGTCATCATATTGTATTGTGTGCACTGGTGTATTCCCACGCCAACTGGTTTGCTTAATGAAAGAAATAGTTTGAATACAGAGCACAGGGCTGATTGTCAGAAGCAGTATTTTTCCTAGAGACAAAAACAAAGTGTTATTTAGATAAGAGAAAATGGCAGCAAAATGAGATAATTCTCCTGTTATCTGACATTCATCAAAGGAATCCGTGTACTTAATTGCTGGTATGAGAACTCCTTTATTATATCATCTGCTGTTATGTGTTGGAAAGTACATAATGATTTAGAAAGGTAGGCTCTCTTCACTTCAGAAGCAAAAAGCAGGCACAGACTTGCACATTAGCATCTTCATTTTGCTATTTCTGGCTAAGCAGACACACTCTTTCCCCTACAGAAGGTCTGCCTGAATAACCCTGCCCATCTGAAAGAACTTGTCTATACTCTATTCTATTTCTACTGCAAATACTGCCACAGCCCAAAGAGGCCTAATTTTGAGAAATAAATGCACTCCACACTAATTTAATTGGCAGTTGTGTCTAAGCATTAGATCACACCCCAAACATGAGGTGGATTTTAGGAAACAAAACATAACAAGGTGGCTGTAAATATATTCCTTTGGGAGTGATGGCCATTTCTGTGAGACAACACAAAACAGGATGGATAAAGATTTGTTTATATGGACAACCTATTGCAAAATAAACTGCAGCTTAAATTAAAATATAGTAGGTGATATGTAGCACTTCTTCTAATAAACCGTCCTGTAGGACGTTGAGTGTTCAGATTCACCCTACCCAGCAGTAGAAACTTACCTGCCTAAGCAATGAAATCAAGCATCCATATTTCTCTCTGGGATCTATAAGGGAGAATTCAGATAAACATCTAAATCACCTTCTGCAGGAACCTTGTTCTCTCTATGGATTTTCAAAGAAGCATAAAGCAAACGTGCACCCCCTGCAGACTTCTCAATTAAGCCTCCTTCCCCCCATGTTCATTAGTCTAGAGGGAATGGGCTTGAATGTACAAACTCCAAGTTTTAGTTACTGGGAAAACAGTTAAAAACTTCCTCATACATACAGTAAGAAACTCATCTTGAGGCCCTTCATGCAATTAGCTAATTGATTAATTTCTCTCAGTGTATTTTAGTAGATACTTATCATGAAACACATTGCAGGGGGGCTGACTAGGTGACCTTTAAAGGTCCCTTGTAACCAAAATTATTCTATGATGCTGTGATTCCATAGCTCAGGTGGTGGTTTGGGGGCTTTTTCTCCTTTCTTCTTCCCATAATTTAAATAACAAGACCCCAGGAGCCTTCTGGGAAATGATATAATGATTTCAAAGTTCTCCACTTATTAAACTGCTGGGGGTTTTTTGCTTGTTTCCTTTTCACAGCCACTAGAGTAGAGACTTTGACCTTACATCTGCCCATGGTAGGTCCTCGTATCTTCTGTTCTATCTGTTGCCCAAGTGCAAGAGGAGAGACCAAGTGACCTCTTTATGGACTCCTGTCCTGCCTTTTCAGGGCTGTAAGTGACGTTTCTGAGGGGTCAATTGACAAAATAGCCCACACAAACACTTTATTTGAAAAATGGGTGCTTGCCCCCTTTGGTAAAAGGAATTGAGCTCACCAAATGCCACATTAAATTACATAAGCTAGAGGGTAAGTTTAGACTGTAGTACATCTTCCACTGTCCTATGGGACAGAGAATGGTGGGATGAAATAAACTGTCTGTGTGAGCTACAGAGGCCTTCCTGGGATTTACGAGTCTGAGTCCATCACTAAAAGGACTCTATCCAGTGTTGGATGCGTATATCTGCCTATCCAGAGCCAAAAGGGAGGGCACAAATGAACAGCACCACATGCAACTTTAATGAGTATTGGCTTTGTCTCCTTAATGTATTTACGGTTGCTTCCCTTGCAGCATTTTTCATAGAGTATCGTGAGTAATTATGTTTAGGGTTCCTTCCAGCCTTCAGTTGTTGTGCTATCGCATTCCCTCCTTTTGCCCCATTAGCTCTGCAGCAACAAACCAGCAGCAAGGCCAGTTTAAACCACAATTGTCATTCAAAGTTATGAGGATCCTGTAAGTTTTGTGGAATTTTACAGCTGGCTAAAAGGCTGCATAAGTTACACACACACTTTTGGGACCTGACCTGTTTTCCACACAGAATCATAGAATCATCTCGGTTGGAAGCGACCTTTAGGATCATCAAGTCCAACTGTTAACGTGACAGTGCCAAAACCACCACTAAACCATGTCGCTAAGCACGTCTACTCATCTTTTAAATACCTCACCAAAATTATCTGGTGGTGAGCTGTTCTCCTTTACCGTTGCAGTAATCTTCTGCTCAGCGTCAGGAGTGGATCTCCTGAGGACAACAGGAGTGCTATAGGTCTGTTTTTACTCCATCTGTTGCAAAATCTACCCATGACCTCATGAAGGAGCCTCAAAAAAGAAACTATATGTTTCCTTATCCTATCGGCCTAATTCAAAAAGAACGCAACGAATAATTCATTCAGATTCTCCTCTAAACTCTTTAATTCAGTTTTATATGTTCAGTCAGGAAATTTTAAAAACTACATTTGGCTAAGTTGACCAGTCATGCAGCTACAGTGAGCATCCAGGAGCAGATGCATATGAAATCTGTTAGCATGAAACCCTCATAGAATTTTTCTGGATATAGTTTTTTTTTCATAAAGAATAAAAAAATGCAAGTGCTTTTACAAGCAGAAGTAAAACAAGCAGTGGTAATTAGACTTGCATATGTCAAANAATACATGGAACAAAACAAACAGTTTGCTCTGTGTTGAATGACAAAAACAAGAAACAGCTTTGAAGTTGGCGCGGCCACCTTTCTGCATGGAGGTACAGAGCAGCAGACCCACTGAGATCTTGTGAAATAAAACATCCCAGTGGTAATTAGACTTGCATATGTCAAATCTCATTCTTCCTAAGGAACAAGGCTTTTCACAACACTGGCCTGGCAGAATGACTGCCAAATCTAGGCAGAGTAGCTGTCAAGAAGTTTCCCCTGAGACCAGCTAGGGAAAAGTCTTCCGTGAAGTGGGAGCAAGGGATTGGGATGGGATTATCAACTCTGTCACTGGGGAACTCATTTCCCTGAGCCAACAGCTGATGCAGTCCACTGGTCTACTACAACTCTATATATCTGAATGTCAGTAGGGAAATGCTGTTCATGGGCTGGATCCTCTGACAAAGTGGTTTTGATGTACTTTAAGAAGGTGTTCCCATCCAACCAAACAAGGATTTGGCCACAGTGGACCATGTGTTTATAAGATTCAGGCTGGAACATCCAGGTTTACCACAACCAAAGCTGAATGGGAATACGATGGAAAGACTCCATCTGGGACATATTGCAACAGTGCGATGCTTCATAGCTCAGCCTGTGCTTGTGTCTTGCCACTGGCTTTCCACTGGCTCCTGGTGCCAGTGCAAGGTCTGTGTTCCGATTTTCAAGCAATTTAAAGACACATGTCCTGGAGATATTAGAAATTGAGTTCTGTGCAGAATTCAAGCAGCAGCTGTGATCCTCTGGGGCTAAATAGGTCTCTTAGCATAAGGTGAAGCCTGAGCATAAAGCACCCTGAGTTAACAGGATCAGCTTTGGGGCAATCTTCTGAAAGAGATCAAGTAATGTGGCACTCTCTAAGAAACACTGTTAAAACTTTGTCTTTGATTATGACTTCCCTTCAAAAACAAAATGTAGAGGCTACCAGAGTTCCGTGCTTTATCCTAGTATTTCCTGACCAAGTGGGTATGTGAGTTTTCCCAAACTGAGACAGGGGTATAGAAATTATCAAAGGAATAATCCCCCAGACTGAAGTTTTGTGCTTCAGTTTTCTTAAGCGAAAGGTCAATCAGCACTTCAACCTGTTCTGATTCATGCACCAGGAGTACTATTCACCCTCCAAGTCATCCTCTCCTTCAGGTTCATCCTTGCATGACCACCACTTTCTGGTCTAAAGCAGATTGCAATAGCCATCTTGTGAAAGGAGCCAGTTTTACTGCTGATGAAGAAGTTATTCTCAAGAAAAGCTGGCTACGTCTCTGAGCCTCAACCTACAGCCACAGCATGGTACCTGCTGGTTTTGCCAACAAACTCCTGAGAAAACGACCATAGAAAACTGCATTTGAGCATCTCCTGTGGAAATGCTCAACTGGGCCATCTGCAGCAGCACTTCACCATGTCTCTTGCCAAGCATCTCCTCCAAACATTTTTGTGGCATAACACAAAGGCACCATCTGCTCCCTGCACAGAGCCTGAGGAAAAAGGAGCACAATTTGATTAAGCAGGAGATAACTGAGCCTCCATGAAAACAGGTGCAGAGCTTCGCTGCAATTGACAAGTTTCAAGGGAATATGCGCTAAAATAACAGATTGGGGGGTGGGGTAGGGGTGGGGGTGGGGTGAGGCGGTTGCCTCTAAGAAGTCATCCACTTTGAGTGTGAAACTTAAAAAAAAGTAGTACTCCCCATCCAATGCCCAGCTTCTAGGATAGAGGTGCCAAAAATTATCCACACAAGTTTTTATAACCCCATTAGCACTTGACTCCTGATTGACCTTCACCAGCTTCATCTACCACATTTGAAATGCTACTTGTTCAAAGACACATGGAGGAGGAAACGAAGAGTTGATGGACATCTTCATTAGAGAACTGGATGGAAAAGAAACATGGCATAATGGGTAAAGGACCAGTCCATCAGTGAGCAGTTCTGTATTCGACTCAAGTTTAGGTTGAGCAATGAAGCTGGTTGCTGACCTTCTTTTCATTGCTCTTCCCACTCAAACTCTTGCCTACTTTGTTTATACAATAAAAGTGTTCTTCTGGACATGGAAGGCTCATCTTGCCTAATCACGTGCATCCTGCTTACTATAGTAGTCTACAAGAGACAACTACTTATTTATTACAAGTTATCCCCATCTTGTCATTGGGCCCCACCACACATAATTCACCTAATTTATTCTAGATGTGTTAAGCTAAAAATTCCACCCACTCAAAAAGCAGAATAAACTAAATGCCAAATCCATCTGGACTATTCCTCTGACCCAAATACAATCAGAAGCAGCAGATGATAAAATCAGGGCCTGATCTGTCAGTGTGGGAAAAGGATTTCCAAGCCTCAGAGATCTACACAGTTAAAATCTCTTGTTTAGGTGGTGACATTGTTTCATCATCACTGGTAAAATCTCTCTAATATCCTCTGCTCTTCCTCCCTAGAACACCTTCTTCTCTCAGCTTACATGCCTCAAACACAAGCTACATGGGAAAAAAAAATAATTTAGGGATACTTTCCCCTCCAGGCCTCCTCAGGGTATTTTCACTGGGGAGGGAAGGATGCACTCATCAATCAGGGAGTGTCTTGCCTATCTGTACATCAGGATGACAGCCACTTTGTTATACTGATAGATTCTAACACAGGCTTGGAGTAGACTTACTTACTGATACAATTCATTGCACTTTAATGTATGATGCTCTCTAGCTGCCTTCTAGAAACATTGACTAAGTAGAAGTCCAGCACACTGATTTATTGGAGCTGGCAACTTGAGTCCAATGAAGAATCCAATGCGGGGAACTTTTTGCCAATACACAGTAGCTTTGTTTACTCAATAGAGGATGTATCCATCTCTCAGTTGGCATTGATTGTTTTTACATTTTTTTCCTACTTGCCCAGGCTGTAAAGGGAAAAAAAAAGAATTCCGCCACAGCAAGTAATTTGTTTTGAGAGAATGAAAAATGTTAAACCTCTTCACAGATAAACCCAACAGGGTGGGAAAAAAAATAGCTGTCCTCTTCTGTAGCATAAGGATTTTAATTTGAAGCACAGCTCACACAGTTGATTATTCCCCAGCTTACAACAGAAACATTAATTCAGACACAAGCAAAATACCAGCATTTTTTCTGCCTTGAAAGGTCTTGAGTGTTGTAACGGAGAGAGATGTGAAGGATGCTTGTCTTCTAGTGACTCCACCTGTAGAGGAATCTACTTCCTTCAGCATGAATCTTCATGTGTGCCAGGGTCTAGGACATGTACCCCACTGGCACGTTAGAAAGGCTTACAGGGAATGGAAACAACAATCACATGCTGGCACACAAGTTGTCAAGACAATCATAGAGGAGGGTATAAGGAATCCATGAAAGACTTCATCTTTGAGGCCCCATTAGAGACAGATAATATCTACTGATCAGCTAGGGTAAGAGGAAGGGCTCAGGCATAAGGAACACCCAGTCTGGCTTTGGGCAAGAGTGTTTGTGGCCTCACATGACAGCCAAGTAGATTGCAGGGAACCATCAAAACCCGTTTTCTATCTATTGATGTTTAGTTCAGGTCAGGACCATCCACATTTCATGTTTTAAAAACTTCTAACGACACGCAAGAAATGTTACATTAACCAATTCAGCTACTCTGCCACAATACACTCAAAGTAAAATCAGGGATCGTTGGAAAGTAAACCAGAGACTGTCAGGAAATTTGAAACTTCAACAAAAAGTAGGAAAATGTTCTGTGGTAGCCTCCCACAGAATTGCTCCCATTTTTCACTGAACTCTTTGAAATGACTATAGCACTCTACAGCTGAAGAGCCTTAAGTGTTACACAGTAAATACTACACCCAACACGGTAGGTTCAGTGAGGAGTTGGGTGTTACCGGTGTAAGAGCTGTTTAAGGCCACACATTCAGTGACACCAGTGAGCTGAGTGGGTTTTCTAGTTTCCAGAGAGATAAAGTAAATTGTTGCTGCCCAAATTTTCTGGAAACTGGGTCATTTGCTTGCTTACATTTATAAAAGGAAGGTTAGATGTGAAGGCTGAAGAATTATTCAAGTACCAATCATTTGAGTGCGTGGGGCTGAAAAGGGAATAAGACTTGGCAGATACTTTAAAAGACATTATTTTTGGCCAGAAAATTTAAATATATATGTTTACTAATAGATCTACAGACTGTTGACATTTTATGCAAGAAAACATAGAAAATGGTGTTGTGGGGAGAAGCCTCAGTGACACAGACCTGAGGATCCTGGGAGGGGACGAGCTGCACGCGAGCCAGCAGCACCACTGCAGCATCAACAGGAATCAGACCCATGGCTGCATCCACAGCAGCCTTGGCTGGTCCTTTCTTCATCTAGCTGACTCTGCACCTGGATGATGATTTTTGCTGCTCGCATGAGAACGGGACAGGACACGCTGTCCCTTTGGAGAGAGAGCTTAACGACATCCTTTGGCATTACTGCTTCAGAGCAGCTTTGCTGTTTACTCAGAATTGCACACCCCAAGCTGGGCTGATGCAACTGAAGCCACTGACAGAGCATTCCTTTGTGCTTAGCTGCAACTTGAAAAGTCTACAATAAGTCTCTTTCGTTCACTAGTGCACAAAGCACCAGTAGGACAATTTTCTGTATCCAATTCCTCAGGGAAGTTGGGTTTGAGCAATTCACAGGGGCCAACGGGGGATTTTCAGCCTCATCTGTGTTCTTTCAGTACTTCTCGTGGATTTTGAGCATGCCAGCTTTTACAACAACCAAGAGGAAAACGCAGAAAGGCCTAACGCAGAGGTTGTAATAGAAGTGGTATAGAAGTCTGCGGTGTAGAAATTTATAGCAGCTATACATGATTTATACCATGAGGCATCAAGCATCAGGCTGAGCAGGCTACGCATCTGCTGGGTCAACCCCACCACGAAACACTAAGCATCCAAGGGTTAAACTTTCTCTCCCGCATCTGTTCCCAAGATCAAGTTGGGAACATACAGAAGGTACCTCCAGGAAAAAGGCAACCACAAAGAGAAACTGAAACTACAAACCAAGATCCTGCTGTCCTTATTCACATGGAGCAGCAAAGCTCCGTGTAAGTCTTCAGTCTTGCTGGCAGACAGAAGACAATGAAATAAAGTCTTACGTATAGACAGCTGTCAAACAGGGGAGTTTTCAGTGCAAAACGTATCAGAGCAAAAAAAAAAAAACAAATATCAAACTCCAGCATTTTACCAGGTTTACCAGTTTTTCCAGATTAAAACAGCATCGTAATTTTGGATAAAGGATTCTCCAGCTCTACATCCCATTCTACGTATATTTTGCTCATCTTTCTCTTTGCAAGTGAAAAACCCTCTCCAAGAACAAAGCAAGAAGAATCCCTTGGCAATCAACAAACCTTTAGAAACAGTAAATACTTGCTGCAAATTGCACTTTCCACACGCTACCCCCTCCTACACAGCCAGCAATGAACACTTAATGCCCCAGGAGTGCAAGGAGGCAGCTCCTGGTAAATGTTAAGTGCTCCTTGTTGCTGCCTTCCAAATGTCATTTCAAACAGTTGTGATTGAACAAGCAAGGTCTGCTGTGTCCTTCCCCCACCCGCTTTTCCTACATCATAACATTGTTGTGTAGGAGACAGACACCCTAAGACTATTTTCTGAGACACTGTCATGGATGGAGCGATGAACTTCACTTGTAGAGAGAAGCAGCGATACGCTTTTTAAGATACAGGTATTTACTTAATACACTTATTAAAATACAGGTGTTCAAGCTGGAAGGGGGGAGATTTAGACTGGATCTTGGGAAGAAATTTTTCACTCTGAGGGTGGTGAGACACTGAAACAGGTAGCCCAGAGAAGTTGTGGATGTCCCATCCTTTTTTCAAGGTTTTCAAGGCCAGGCTGGATGGGGCTTTGAGCAACTCGTTCTAGTGGGAGGTGTCCCTGCCCATGGCAGATCCTTTCCAACTCTGGCCATTCTATGATTTAACAAAAACGCAACAGTGATTTAGCAAGACTTGATGGCAAGGTGCACTTGGTTATTTACTTGCATGGAGGATAGAATCAGAACTGTCAGTGAGACCCTCTCGTTGAGCCATGTGGTTCAGAAAGGACCCCCTTTCTTTCTAAACTTCTCAGAGAGGAGTCTGGCTGTGGTTGGACCAAATCCTAATCCCGGACTTGGTCAACAGTTTATGTCTTAAGAATTATATATGCACAATCTCTAATCTTTATCTCACTTACCCAAGATTTCAAAGTCCAGCATGCTATTAGTCATTTACCAAGGATCTGTTGTGGCAAGGAACCTCTGGATCTCGAGAAGTAACCTTGAGAAGTGTCCCTACTCAGGAGGAGATCCTGGCATGCAGCCCTTTGCGATGCAGGACTCTTGGGCTGTTCAATACTTATGGGAGTAAAATGATTGACTTATATTTGCATATTGACCACCATACCAGTTATCCAGTGATTATTGTGCTTTTACTTGTCTCCCCAAAAATCACATTGAGCCAGATGGAGCAATCACAGCTATGTGCACCCATTGCGACCACTACAGATGAGTATCACTTGGGCAGGATTATGGGAGATAAAGGCCAGGGTGGAAGTGGAGCCCATCATCACATGTGATGAACTGTGCCTAGAAGTACCCATTTTCCTCCACCAAACGTAAGGACAGTGTAAGCAACCAGCTCAAGTTTAGCCACATACACTGCCAAAACGTAAGAACTACCTTTAAAATTCTAAAACTTTATTTTTTCATGAATATGGGTCATCAATAATGTATTGACAAAACTGCCTTTTAATAAAAGAATACATTAAAAGACATCTATGCTGCAGACAGGTATTTTGGGGGAATAGAAACACGTAAGGAAACAACCAGGTTTAGCTTCCTAACAAAGCACAGAACAGCTCAGTAGCATCAAATCATCAAACACCAGGAGAAGCACAGCCCTGCTGGAACTTCAGCAGAAAGGCTTTGCCTCTCTGCAAACACAGCCTAATCTTGTGCTCTGAGCACTATTAGAATAAGAAATGTTCCTTTTATGTAAATTTAATAGAGTCCAGCATAGCTTTTTTCAGTACATTCAGACCAATAAAAGTGTATACTTAATAAATGCAGTAGAATTTTAAGTTCTCTTTATTCTGAGAACTCCAGGTGAAAGGCTCTATAAAAGCAGTAAAACTAGTGTAGAATATTGTAATAAAGATTATTTATTTTTTAAAAAAACTCTCTTGGTGGCTTTTTAACTAACAAAAGGGAAGATTCTGATCAAGTATGGATACTTTTGGATAATTTATGACTCTAGAAATTTCTAGTGAATGATGATTTTGTTTTTTAACTGTGCTTTCTGAAGTGTTATACATTGTCTCTGAGTACTTTCAAACAGCTGCTTCATTCAGCTCAAGAGATTTCTTCACATTAGTGAAGGATGAGACTTACACATTTTTAAATTGTTTGGAGAACTTCCTACATAAGCAGAAACCGCCATTCTGGGCAGACCAATGACCTGTGCAGGCTGGTACTTGTCTCACAACACAAAAAGAAATCTCTTATCATTCATTTGGATTTTTGTAGGATCGTTCAGGCTGGAAAAGACCCTTGGGATCATTGAGTCCAAGCATCAGCCCCACTCTACAAAGTTCTCCCCTACACCATATCCCCAGACACCACATCTAAAAGACTCTTAAACACATTCAGGGATGGTGACTCCACCACCTCCCTGGGCAGCCTATTCCAGTGTCTGAACACTCTTTCTGCAAGCATTTTTTTTCCTAATATCCAGTCTAAACCTACCCTGTTGCAGCTTGAAGCCATTCCTTCTTGTTCTATAGCTAATTACCTGTGAGAAGAGACCAGCACCAACCTCTCGACAATGTCCTTTCAAGTAGCTGTAGAGAGTGATAAGGCCTCCCCTCAGCCTCCTCTTCCTCAGACTGAACAAATGGTGTTATCATTAACAAATGGTATTAGCAAACAGTGCTTAGCAGCATTTTTAGTTGTATTTAAAAATCCATACAATTATATTCAGTCCATTCCTTGGCTAAAAGATTGTTGGTCATCATGAAGTTAATCATAAAGCTCTAGTTTAGAAGGAAGAAAGGGAGTGGCACAGCCCATGAAAAAAGATTTAAAGGAGTTAAATTTGCCAGTTCTTCAAATATTTTTAATTGGCATGGTTTCACTATCATCAACTGAACTATGGTGTATTTAGCAGTTGAGGGTCTAGACAATACCCAAAAGAGAAATGCAAGTCCATGGTATGCTACCTGTGCATAAATCCTACAGTAACACTAAAACGGGCTGTTCAGGATGAGTAAGGAGGGCTGCAGCAGGGTGTGATAACTAGGACTAGAACAAGAGCACCTAGAACATGAGCTGGATTTAGCTGTCAAGGTGCAATTCAGCGTAACACTCAAAGCAATTAGATTTATAGCCGATACGCGTGGGATCCCATAACTGATGGGAAAGCCAGTCAGCACCATTGAGTTTATATTCCAACAGTATGTAAACATTCAAGCAGTATAAATAGGCAGTGCAACAAGGAAGGAGAAAGATATAACAAATATGCTCCTTGTTATTTATTACAACCTGCACCCTTCTCTAAGAAATGATCCTGACCTTGCCAGTTCCTCAAGAACTTTCCAAGTGCCCTCCGCCACATCCCAAAGATTGGTTTAAATAAAAGAGCAAATTTTAAAATAACAGGAACTCTCAAGCGAAGCTCATACACAGTGAAAGCAATAAAAAAATCTTAAACACCAAACCAAACTGTACCAAGAACCCCCAAACTCCTGTTGTGAAATGAACTCCTCTTTTTTACTTTAATTGCAGATCTCAGCAGGCACTGTGATATAACACCCTGCGGGATACTTGTTAATAAACTCAAATAGTTCCGTTTTCATTTCTTTACCCATTAAATTGATGATCACAATTTGAAAGAAGGAGGGCAATTTTCAGCATAGAATGGTTCGTTATCAATTTGTCCCATCCTGGATAGACTCCTTCCGGAGTTAAGTTGATATCAAATTAACTGACTGGCATTTTGACCAGCCTCTGCTGTTTCAATTCAAGTAGCGTGAATTTGCATTTTAATTCCTCATGGGTTACTACAAAATTCTGGCCAGAAAAGCATGCAGTTGTGCTTAGTGGAAAAACTTCATTAAAGATTAATCCAGCAAAGGCTGGCCATAAACATTCACCAGTGCAATACTGTAAACATTAGTGGTGTCAGTAAATAGGGTGGTGGGACAAGCCAGGCTCCACGAGTCATGGCAGCGGGGGAACAAATCCCAGACTAGGGCAGCATCTTGCAATTGGTTGGCAGGACTTGCTTGGCATATGGCATTGGGAAAACAGGAATTGATCCCAGCAGGAAAAGCTGGAGTGGATCCTCTCTCTTGATTTACTCAGGCAAATGATCACTTACCCCAGCTGTGGTTCAGAAACAGTCCCACACAGGGAGAAGACCTAGCACAAGCATCGGGCTGGTCCTTGGGAGAGACACAGGGCACAGCCAAGCCAGCAGAACATCGTTGCTGTGAATTTGTGGTCCTTGACACCTCTCTCCAAGCAGCCACACCTGAAGAGGGGAAATCAATCCATCATCTGCATTCAGGGGGGCTGACTGGAAAAGGCACTTAATACGCTAGAAAACTACCCAAATAATGATATCTGATGGCAGGAAATTCTCTTTCTTAGTGAACAGAATCCCTTGCTGAATTTCGGTTGAAATTGCAGTCCCATTCATAAATAACATTTGTCTTTCCTTTCTGTTGCCACTGCTGTTGATAATTCATCACATGCTATTTCTTATATGCTAACATTATGTACTCAATGGGACAAAAAGTCATGTTTTCCCTTAGAAAACCAGCCTGAAATACAGACAATGTCATTATACATATCCATACCAATGAGATGAATGCCAGCGCATTTATTATGCTTTATTAATCCGTAAAGAACTTTGTAATCTTTTAATACACCAGTTACATTCTATTCAACTGCCTTATAAAAGAAATCAAAGCTGAGAATGGTAAATAGTTATCTAATCCATCAAGACTCTAAATATAATGAGTATTGACTCTTTTTTTTTTCAATTTGGAATGTTTCAAAGCAATTTCTGACTCTTTCTCCTCCTACCCCATTAATTGTAGAGTTAATAATAGAAAAATGGCTTCAATTAACAAACTAATATGTTAAAAGGCAACCCAAAAAGCCTAAAATACATAGGGAAGTTCAAAAGGACAGTAATTATTTTAGAGCAATACCATAAAAAGAATTAAAAAAAAAAAATCAAACGCTGCATATCAGACTGAGCAAAGCAATATGAATTATGTACTTATGTAAATAAAGCTAATAGGCGATAACATTAATTAGTGGCACAAAACTTCTGCTCATCATTCTGCAGATAACAGGTATTCGTTTGTTAGGATTAATTTATATTTTAATTAAAAATTTACATATTTAGCAGCCTTGCCATAAACAATTAGCAACCCCAGTGCATTTAAGGATTTTCAGTTTAGACGAAACACGCTGCCTTTCACAGGGTCATTTTGGAGCAATCTGCCTCATTTCACAGTAATGGGGAGCTACACGGTTCCTTCATACCCACCTGTTACCTTTGGATAAAAACTTCTAACAAGTCGTTTGTAATGCTTACAACAGGGTTTGGCATCCTCCTCTAATTCAGTTCTCGTAAAACATTTATGTAAAATATTAATTGGTAGGGAAGGTCTCTATGGAGGTTGAGGAAGATAAAATTATTTACAATATAATGAACTTAGAGCAACAATAAATCAGACTTATGTGTGTTGGGTGATTGGGTAAGTGACAGGAATGCTTGGTTCCATGTACAATTAAGTTTTAGGTAGGATCAGTGAATCAGAGGTTAAATAAATTTCAAATAATTTTATAATATGCTGGCAGTATATACAGCATGAGGTTTGATCACTATAGAAGCAATGAGTAGAGAAATATGGGTTGGATGCTTTCATGATTTATTCTGGATGAACAGATGGAAAGATTTGGGTGCTTCTCTCCACAACACCAATGTGAAAGCAGAACAGCACCAGAGACACAGTATAAGACACCTCTTAACCCACTAGATGTTTTCACGTGATCACACCCATCCGAACTTGGCCCACAAAACCAAGCTAACTTAGATGGTGGGAGGATTTCACCTCAGAGGCGTTTCATTGTAAAAAAAAAAAAGGGAAGAACTTTTAATTTCTGAGCAACCAGACTCAGTTCAGAATGGCAGTGGCCTGGGGTATATTCCCAGCCAGTTTGTGATCATTCCTCATCCCGCAACAAAAGGTTGGGCTTAAGGATAATGCCTGGGAAGCCTGGAGCAGAACACCTGCAAAGGGTCTGTGCTGCACCTGAAATCTCATCCGGAGCTGGTGGGATGAGAAGTCCTCTTCTGAAGCCTTTAGTTGCCATCATGCAACTAAAACAGCAAACAAAATAATGAAATAGGGTGATTTCAGGTATCCTATGATGTCTGGACACTGAGTTTGGTTAGAACTACTGTTTCTGATAAAATACTTTTTTAATCAAGTGACCATTTCCATCAGGATGTGGTCATTTCCCTGAGTTTCCCTCTCGAACTGCTGCCAGGGGAACCATCATGTGCCAGGAGCAGAGGACTGGTTCAGTCCCACCAGCATCCCAGCTCCTGCATGGGGACACGCAGCCTGACGCAAGGGCACGGTCTTCACCGCAACCCATGCAGGGTCTCACATAATCCGAAGCAGGACGGGCCCAGAACTCATCAGAACTCTCTTTGATTCAGCTTCTCTAACCGGTTAAGAAAATAGAACTCTCATTAAAATTGCTGAAATACACTTACTTGAAAATTAGTAGTGAAAATGAATACTAATGTGCTCTACAAGATTTTCCTGAGGTGTAAGGAATATAACTAGAAGTATCCTTAGATATGAGGCTATCTAGTCCTGTCCTCAGCTATAATACTGTTGAGGTTTTTTTTCCCCCATCCCCAGTTCTGCTGGTTTGGTCAGTACAGCCGTGCCATACTAAGCAGGGCTTCCCAAAGCTCTGCGTGCAGAGCTCACTGATTCAGCTGAGGGGAATTAAGGCTAGAGGAGAGCTCCAGAGAGATTCTACTCCAGCTGACACATTCTGCTCCCTCGGTCTGTCCTTTCCCACGTCAGCAGCATCTTTGCTCATTAAAGCTGGGACTGAGAGGCGTCTATAGCTGATAGCTGTAGCTGAAAACATCCCTCCTTGGAGAAAGGGAGGTTTTGCCAGCAATTAAGTAGCCAGCACTTTGCTGGCTCACTGCCTTGCCATGAAGGATGGAGCAGTTTTCACCTAATATTACCTTTCTCAACATTTCACAAACTCCTCTGAATCCTTGCGACACCTCCCAGGCCCTTCTCTGCTAATTAAAGGAGCACTGACTATCCTCCTGTATGCAGTCAGGTTCGTTTCAGTGACCAATATTTCACTGACCAGCAACCAGGTATTAAAATCTAAGCTGTTGACTCTTGGTAGTTGGTGCACAGCCTTAATCCATGACTGACACCTGTACCGTTTCTCAAGGTATTTGACAACCTGTGGCTAAAAAGGGTCAGGCCAAGTTTCACTCCCACAGGCACTATTCTTTTGGGGGTTTTTTTTTGGTGTTTGTTTGTTTTTTGTTTGTTTGTTTGTTTGTTTGTTTGTTTGTTTGTTTGTTTGTTTGTTTTGCTGTTCTTCCCAATTTATTTATTTTTTCCTAAATACTGAATTAAATCTTTTTGCCCTAGTCGGTGTGTAGAGAATCGTACTTTCTTTCAGTCTTCTCTTTCATAATTGAACCAATCCCATTAGCGCAACCCATCCCCCTCAGTCATGGGTTTTTTTTTTCCCCCCATTCATTTGACTGTTTAGCCAAACATTTGTCTTTTTCCCTCTTTTCTGTGCTACAGAATAACAGCTTGAGGCCCCAGCCAAGTCTAGGGATGTATTATGCTGGGTGCTCTGTGTTTGCAATTACACACATACAAGCACATATCCTGTGGGAAAGGTCCCTGTCCCCCAAGACTTGCATTAAATGCAGGAGGGACAAAAGGCCAGTGGATGCTCAGGGGGAGATTAATGTCACCCAGAATCTGTGTCACAGATGGAGAATGAACTCAGGTTTTGGGTAGCATTGAAGCCACACACAGCTATGTTTCCATTCACAGCCATTAAGGGATTTGAAGAAAAGTGTCTGGGGAAAAAAAAACAACAAAAACCAACCAAAACCAAAAGCACAATGCAGAAAGGGGGCACAGGGAAGAGCCCTGCAATGCAGATGAACCTCCCTTATATCAAATGCTTTATTTTCCAAAGAGCTACAGAGGAAAAAATGCCATTAATTCCCTGTGAGTGCCTGCAGGTATTTCACAAAAGCTGTCCTATACAGGACTGGCTTGAAGCTGTGCAATTATTGATCAGGATTCTGTCATATTTTTGCCTTGGAAGTTACCAGACTTAGGTCTGCACAAATTATGCCTTGTATTTTTCCCCCACTGTTACCACATAATCATTTCCCTGCCCTGAAAGCAGACAGTACCAGCCTGGCTGCATTTTTCATTCAAGAGAACTGAAAGTCTCTTTTCAGAATACGATGATTTCCAAAAGTAAATAAAGATAAAAATTCCCAGACAGCAAACATTAAAAGAAAAAAGAGATACAGATCCAAAGGTACCCTTTGGCCTGCATCTATTAACTATTTCCTTTAGCACTTGGTATGCTAATAGAATATTTTCATTATTTTCAGACAAAGCAGCAAAATCTGCTTCATTTAAACCATCTTTCTACAAAAGGAAATGATTTCCCCAATCATTTGCCACATCTGTCAGGTATGGCAATTCTCTGCTAAATACTGCAATACTGCATGTGGTGGAGAGTTCTGGATGTTTAAGCAACACACTTTGGAACATGATTAACTCTCACATCCACCATGATAATTCTTTATCGATGCCAGCAGCAGCATCAGGCTGGATTAGCAACGCCCAATGACAGTGAGATCCCAACTGCCTGAGAGTTCTTGGTTTCCGATACCTGCCTCTTGCTTGGTGAGATGCTGTGGTCTCAAACACAGGATTACAATGAGGGGCAAGAAGGAGGTCATGCTCTTGGCTTTGGAGAAGGATCTGTAGGAGAGTTGTTTGCCCTGGGGTGCTCCTCCTGGTTATAGGAGGCTCATCCTGATGGGACCAGGTGGCAGTCACCTCCTCAGCTTCACTGCAAATAAGTCTGGGAAAAGTCGATTTTTTCGTCATGAAAAATCCATTTTAGGATAAAAATTACTCCATTTATTCATAGAATGGTTTAGGTTAGAAGGAACCCTAAAGATCATCTAATTCCAACTGCTCTGCTGTGGGCAGCAACATCTCCCACTAGGCCAGGTTATTCAAAGCCCCATGTAGCCTGGCCTTGAAGACCTCCAGGAATGGGGCATCCACAGCTTCTCTGGGCAAACTTTTCCAGTGTCCCACCACCCTCAGAGTGAAAAATTCTTCTTGATATCTAATCTAAACCTACCCTCTTCTAGTTTGAAACTCATTATCCCTCATCCTATCACTACACCCTTGTACACTACTTTACCCTTGTAAAAAGTCCCTCTACAGCTTTCTTGTAGGCCCCCTTCAGTTACAGAAAGGTTGCTCTAAGGTCTTCCTAGAGTCTTCCATTCTTCAGGCTGAATAACCCAAACTCCCTCAGTTCATCCTCCCAGCAGAGGAGTTCTAGCCCTCAGATTATCTTTATGGTCCTCCTCTGGATCCACTCCAAAAGTTCCACATCCTTGTGCTGAGGAGTCCAAAGCTGGACACAATACTGCATGTGGGGTCTCACTAGAGCAGAGCAGCTAAGAAAAAGCTGGGTCATTATTGTCCTAGTGTGAAAGATCATGCCTGGAATCGTTCCTGCCTCCAGTAAGGTGTTGGTAGAATTCTCATTTATTTCATGGGCAGAGGCATCAGTGTAGATATACTGCCCTAAAAAAATGCCACTGAACTCAGCCAAGCCATAGGCAAAAACATCATTGACCAATGCCTGGCACCAAAACTTCTCCAAGAAATATATGCACTGAGTAATAGAATTCATAGAATCATCTACATTGGAAGAGACCTTTAGGATCATCTAGTCCAACCATTAACCCAGCACCGCCAAGTTACCACTACACTATGTCCGTCAGCACTAACTGTACCCATCTTTAAAATACTTCCAGGGATGGTGGCTCAATCACTTCCCCAGGCAGCCTGTTCCGATGTTTGATAACCCCTCCTGTGAAGAAATTTTTCCAAATATACAATCTAAACCTCCAATGCTGCAACTTGAGGTCATTTCCTCTTGTCCTATGATTTGTTACTTGGGTGAAGACACCAGCCCGCACCTTTCTACAACCTCCTTTCAGGTAGTTTTAGAGAGCAATAAGGTCTCTCTTCAGCTTCCTTTTCTCCAGGCTAAATGACCCCCATTCCCTGAGGCGCTCCTCATGAGACTTGTTCTCCAGACCCTTCATCAGTTTTGTTGCCCTCCTCTGGAACTCCAGCACCCACAGTTTCTGTAGGTTTCTCCTACCTTGCAGGAGACAGTCTATGCATCACAGTCCAGCCCTGGCCCCAGCCTTCTGCAAAGAGGATGGAAAGAAGCAAACCAGGAATATCAAAACAAGCAAGTTGTAGATTTGTATTTTGCTGTTGTAATCAGCATTAAGGAGTATAAGAAAATTGGGATCTACGCTCAGAATTACGTTTTGGACATATCTTAACCAAGGCAGTTTAAGATACAGTTTCTCTAGATATTGCAGACAAATATAGATTGTATATCTTATTCCATATGACCAGAATGTATTAAATACTAATAAAGTAGGTGTGAAGACCTGCATTTTATTGAACAGAAAAACATGTGGATGGTGAAGGAAGGAACCTGTAAAGAATTAACATCAAAACCAAAATGAAACCCACACGGCAAATGAGAGACAGAAATTAGTCTTTGAAGTTCTGTTTTGACTGACAACTTTTAACAAAATTAAAATACAAAATATCTGTTCTTCATCCCTTCCTTCTAATCTCATTCCTATAATAAAAGAACAACAACAACAACAAAAAATTCTTTATAACAGGTCCTTTTCTTCTTTTCAGCAATTCTACAGAATCGGGTTGTTCATCAGAAATGTTGTGTCTGCTTTTCTCTTCTGAATTCAACCAGAACATGATATGTTTGGTATAGTTTTCTTTTACTAAAAAAAAAAAAAAATCATTTTCTTTTTATATATCATATATGATTGAAGATCTTTTGGTTTTCGATTTAAGAAAAACCATGTTACTCTTTTGTAGGATCTTGAACAGCAAAGAAATAGAAACGTCCTGCATATTAGTTATTCTTGTCAGGATTTTATCCAGAAATCTAATCATCTGTGAAGCATCATGCATCCCTGGTTGCTAATATATATTAATGACCAATCAAACAAAACAATGACAGTGGAGGTTTTTCAACTGCTATTAGGAACAGCCTGAATTACAATATGTTTGCTCAAAAATGCTAGAGCAATCTTCTACTGCAGGGAGAAATTAGCAGAGCAAATTACTGAGATGTGGAGCATAATCCCGTCTGCATTGATGTTATTCAAATTGATTTGAATCATCCTAATTTGAAGTTGCTTTAAAATCACCCATAGAGTCAAAGCGGGTTTTATATCTTCGGTATTCCAAAGGTCTTTTCAGGCCAGAAATGGCCACTGTGACCACTCTTCCCTGGCGGGTGGGGGACACATCACATTCCTTTTTCCAGCCAGACTTAAGACATCCTAAACAATCAGAACGACTCCTGCTACAGTGAGAGGAAGGGTCCTTTAAAAGCATAATACCTTCAGCCTTCCTTGGGATGGGATGAATCACACCTCTTTTTGTCCAGTAGTGACGTAGCTTGGATTCCCAGCCTGGAAGAGGAATTTTGCATTTAGATTATGGAGTTTAGGTGGTATGAACCCCTTTTCGGGACTCTTGCTGCTGCCTAAGCCATGGCAGGGACCTTCATTTGCACCCTTATCCTATAACTTATGCTTTATCTAAAGTGCAGCTCTCAGAAAGTCATATATTGTGGGCTTCATCTCACCCCACTGAGAATGTCCACCACGTGTCCATCCCAAGCACGCCAACTGGCTCTGAAAACTGCTGTCCTCCACCCAAGATTTTGCTGCCTCCATTCAAGCCAGCTATGATGAGCACCCCTCTGTATCCTTGGATCACACTGCTGTGAGAAAGAGCTATGAGATGCCTCCAGAGGACCAGCACCCCTTTGCTTGGGAGATGCATTGAAGCTCAATTGCTTGGTCTTGGTCCTCGCCTGAGCTATGTACTGCGCTGAACCTGACCCAACTCTCTAGCTTGAGTTTTTGGCTTGGCCTTGGACCCGTTTCATTTCTATGGACTAGTCTGGAGGTGACTGTAGACTTGGGTGACCTTGGGTACAGTCACCAGACCTGCTCTTGCTCAGGTGCTCTGGGAATGAGACCTTGTTGGTGAGGACAGTGCCCCTTGCTGCCAGCCCTGAGCCCAGCTTGCTCACTCTTGTTCCTCAACAAGCAGCAGCTCTCCCGACCTAAGCTAGTTGTGATGTTTCTGACTGCAGTCCTTGGAGAGCTACATCCAAGACCTTCAATGTATTTAACCAAATGCAGGCTAAATAAAGTTATTGAGCAATGTTTTCCAGCTGATACCAGAATCTGGCTTTTGTTGAATTCCTGTGTGACATTTTTCATTATAGTGATCTTTATTAAGTGCCATATTTTCTATACATATGAAATATACTGCAGTTTGGGGAACTACCACATATTTATTAATAATAAATATTAAGAATGCTTTGAGTTTCCCTTGGAAAACTTCATACTTAGCTCACAAACCATGCCATAAAGGTAAATTCACGAAATTTCAGAAGTTACATATCCAAGTCAGAAGAGTTGAGGACGGGCTGAGTTTAAACTTGATACAGGGCTCAGCTTTGAGTTTGGTAGTGCAGACACTCTACAAGTTGCTTGGATTGAGTTGAATTAGATGATGCTTTTCATGAAGCTTTTGCTAACACTAGTTATTTCAAATGCTAACCACCTCTCTCTTCCATTTCAACAACCTTCTTCACCTGAGTGGTAAGTTATGCCAATACTCCCTGTGGGAATTTTCCAGATGGAGCAATCTAAGAAAGGTTTGACAAAAAGAATATAGGATTGGAAGCTAGAAGATGTATCAGGGAAAAATCATGATTCCACTGAAGTGTGGAAAAATATTATTTTTTTCATTGGGGCCATATTTTCCCTTTTAGACACTCCCAATGCAGCTACTGACTCACCGTGTGACTTTGTACCAACCTCAGATCCCATATCTGTAAATGACCCTTTCAGTTAAGCATTTATATTGGATTCATATAGAATTTAGATTAACCTCACAAAGCATCAATCTACAGTTGTTTCTCTCACGTTCTGCTATTTTCTGGCATATATTTGCATCCCAAAACCGTTGCCTCTTCCCTGCATACCCTATGCAGCTGTGTGGTGACTCACAGCCTTCACCTAACACAACCAAATTCCCCGTGTTTACTTCCAGATGTTGTCTCCATTGCCCATTTACTTCACTGCATAACCTATAATCTATAGCATTATCCAATTCACAACATTTCTCTCTGCAGCGTGCTGCTGGGAGGTTTACTTGCAGATTTCAATTGGACAATAAAGAAAAATCAATCCGAAAGGAAGTCAGCTTGCCAGACAGTAGCGTGTGAACAGCAGCTGTGGGAGAGCCTTGAGTTTTTCGGCTGCTGAGTTGAAATTATTGGGGTTGACGGTGGAAAAAGAACTTGACAGTTGTCCTGGTTTGAGGCAAAATGAACCAATACTCTGTTTTACAATTTTACCTTCTTAGCTGGGCCTCTTCTAACTAACTAAACTCTGAAATTAACAGCACGTTGTTCAGAGCTGTTTCGTCTTGCAGTGATAAGACCTGATTACACCAAGGGATGGTGCAGAGAGGCCCTTGTTTATACTTATTGCTAGAAGAACCAAGGTCAGGGAATAAATTCCAACCCCGTTGGAGGGTTGGAAACGGAAAAGTGTAAAGGGGTCCCACCTGCAAGGAGGAACAGACAGGACAGGTGACCCAGAACTGCCCAACAGGGGTATTCCATCCCATCCGCATCATGCCCCGTATAAAAGCTGAGGGATCAAAGGGTCAACTCCTTCTTCGACGGCCGATGTCTAAGGAGGACCCTGCCTGTTCGTCTGCCTTTGATCCTGATTCGAGTGTTCCTGACTCCAGATCTGGAATCCAGCTCCTGTCGATTACCGAGTCCAGTCTGGGACTTTTCCTGAAGCCTGCTGGTGACGTGGTCGTAATTGTGGGAGCTTGATACGGTTTTACATATGCTGTATCTATTTCATTATTTTTCTTATTTTAATTTTAGTATTAATACTTCATTAAAGTAGTTTAGTTCTTTTTCTAAACTCCTGAATCTCTTTAATCTCTTCCTCTCCTTTTTTTCTTAAAGGGGGGAGGAAGGGCCTGGTATGCTCCAGTATCTCTTACAACTTATTAAACAACGTTACAAATCTTGTTCACACAACGCAAATACACATATGCACACCCATACACCATCATTTCTGCTACAATCAAAATCATTTGCCCTACAAGTATTTTTAAGCTTATTTTGTGCTATTACAGAACACGATCACTCTTCAGATTATGTGCCATGACTGAAGCTGGAAAGGCAAGGGAAATGTCCAAGCATCCTATTGTTTTTCCTTCCTTGACCTAATACCATTCTTAGAGTCTAGCTTGGAAGCGGCCACATGACTCCCCTTTCCCATTTTTATGCAGTCCCACTAAGCTCATCAGTCATCATGGTGAGACAGGTTAAATTAGAGATGTCTGGGCTCCCCTTGTCATCAATGCAGAGTGATAGCACTCTCTAGAACGCCAGTCATCCCATCCTAAGGTGGATATCTGACCTAATTCAAACGAATTACCAACTAGGTGTGCTTGTTTGTCCTCACACTGTCAAAAGAGAAGAGCTGGCTGAAGAAGCGTATGCTGCAAACATCTGCAAACAGGCAGGAGTCACACCTAAACCTGCACCACACAGTCCTAGAGGGCATGAGAAGTTATACAGCAAGAGGATAAAAACCGTGCTAGCACCAGTAGAATTCTTTAAATAGAGGTGAACACCATGTAGGGTGGGCCATCAGAAACCAGCACACGTTCCCATCTCAGCCACCAAGATTCCCGTTCCAACACACCAGCAATGAAGACAGACTGACAGTGACATGCCTGACAGAGACTGATGAAGGTGTGGACACATCTTTGACAAAGCTTGCTCTAGGCAACTACATAGGCTGCCTTTCTCTTCACGTCAGACCTACACGGTTTCTTTGTGTCGGTTCAATGGGCAGCAATGAGACCATGCTGTTTTCTGTCTTCCTTTTTTGTTGGTTTTTTGCACAATTCTATTTCACACATGGAAACTGGGTCTCCACCACAGAGTCTTTCACATCAATTATACAGCTTCATTATGTGAGTATTTTCTCCCATCCTCCCATTTGTCCTACTCAATGTCAAGCTTTCAAAGTACGTCCAAGGGCTGAATTCCAATGTTTGAGTTTTGGAAAGGTGTCTATTGCAGATGCTGCTTATTAAGTAGTTTACCAAGTCATTACCCCTTAGGATGCATCTTCTTGCTTACACTGGAACAGCTAGGGAGTAGAAGGGATCTCTGGGAATTTGGTTAATTAATCCAACTGCAAACAGTAATTAGACTTTATCGTAATCAACTAATTAATTCTTCCAACTCAGTAGTTAATGTAATGAGCAAAAGAAACACAACCAACTCTTGCAAGACACAAACCTCAGCTTAGAAAATAAAGGAGCAAAGGCCACTTATACCAATTAAGGGAGAGTATATAGACAGAGTTACTCAGAGGGGAGGTGGTCATGGGATACATGACATGGTTAAGCCGGTATTTTTCCTTTGCAGAGTTCTTTGGAACTGATTTTTTAATCAACTTCAAATGTCTTCTACACTTTCCCAGTTATGTTCTGAGCCTGTCTTGTTCCCTCTTCCTCAACTCCTCTTGAATAACTAGCTTGGAAGCTGTATTTTTTTTTTTTCTCAAAATAATTATAGTAAAGCAGGCCTGAGGAGGAGGAAGATGTTATACTGTGAATATATGAGTGCCTCCTCCCTGCATAAGGGCTTTACTGGAATATCAATAGGAGAACAGTGTTTTACTGTTGCACCAGGGGAGGTTTAGATTGGATATCTGGAAAAAAAATCACACTGAAAGGATTATCAAGCATTGGAACAGAATGCCCAGGGAAGAATCGTCATTCCTGAAGTATTGACAAGGTCAGACCTGGTGCTCAGTGACATGGTTTAGTGATGGCATTTTGTCAGCGTTAGGTTGGCGGTTGGACTCGATGACCTGAAAAGTCCCTTCCAGCCTAGACAGTTCTATGATTCTATGACTTCTTGATGCATTTACCAACATGTTATCATGCAGACAGCATGCTGTCAGGCTGGCCAATTCCAGGGCTGGTGACAGGAGTAAAACACATCAGCATCACGCTCACTGAGACCAAGGCTGGATAGTGCCATGCAAAGACCTGTTCAGGAGCTTCAACTTTCTTCATTACAGCTAGTTCAGGTATTTTCCGGTGTGGACATGTCTAAAAAGAGTGGATGTGTTTAATCATGTCAACACAGGAGGCCACTTTTACTAAGCAGCTGTGGATGTATTAGCATTTGTAGACTGATGCAACCAGTCCCATGGATAGGTCGTGGCACCTATCCAAATGTAATTATATTGGCACTGTGTAAGCAAGGCAAGTTCCTCTTCTCTGCAGATGAAATATTTGGGAACTATCAATATGGGGGGTTTTGGTGTACATTAGAACAGGGAAAATTACTGAGTGCAAATATACTAGCAAGGTTTTTTTACGGTCTCCCATAAAATCTTCATAGACAAAGTGCTGAAGTATAGACTAGATAAGTGAATGCTGATGTGGGCTGAAAACAACTGAAGTGTTGAACGCAAAGAGTTGTGATCAGTGGCGTGAAATCCAGCTGGAAGCCAGTCAACAACACTGTATGCCAGGGACCAATATTGGGGATGACACACTTGAACATCTTCATTCCTGACACAGATGGTGGGGCAGAGTGGACCCACGGCAAGTTTGCAAATGTTCCAGAATTGGGAGGAGTGGTTGTTAACGCCAGATGGGTGTGCTATCTTTTAGAGAGACCTCAACAGTCTGGAGGAATGGATCAACAGGGGTAACTCAATTCCTTGCACATGTCCACACATTGCCCAGCTACCTCCACGCTAGCAGGGTTTTACTCTGGCCAAGTGACACAACTGTTATTAAAAAGCCTTGTATCTTTGTCAGACAGAAAATCTATTAAAACGTTTCTATACAGCACATTTACCTACTGTGTCCCTGCATGCCCTTTAATTAACTCAGAGAATTTCCGAGCAACATCAAACCCTACCCACTCATCTCCCGTTTAGCAAGTTCTTTGTCCTCCCTGAGATCTGTCCCAGCCTCCTGGCTACCCCTTGGTGTGTCTGAGGTCTGGATCTCTGCAGGTCTTCAACTCTATGCTGATATTTCTTAACCTCTTACACCATGTGTTCAACTGCTTTTTGCCAAGAGTGGGTTCAGTAGAAGTCCAAAGGAACGAGCAGGCTTTCCTTTTTCCAGATGGCCCAACTGACAGCCTCCTTTCAATCAGCATGACAAACTCAGAGATACAATGCTGACATTTCCCATCACAGCACACTAAAAGATAGCTTCCTGCTCTCTCTCACTCCCCAAACAATTATCTCATATCTCCCTCCCTCTGAGATCTCCAACACATTTTTTTGCTGAAGTCATTTTGTCATTACTACCTTCAAGGTCATCGCCATGTGAAAAATCAAAAGGGTCATTATCTGCTGGTGAAGCCACCAGGAAACGGCCTATGCCCTGACTTTCTCAGGTTACAATCATAGATGACACCCAGAAATACACTCGTCCTTGCTATTAGGATGATGCCACTCTTCAGCCCAAGCCAAGTTTATGGTGCCACCACACCTTGGTGGGGACTTAGTCAAGTACTTGAGGCTGTGAGCTTAGTGACCAAAGTCCAGATATTAGTATCCCTCTTCCTCCTCTCACCCAGAAAGTGTGACAGTCCCT
This sequence comes from Pedionomus torquatus, assembly GCA_013398155.1. Lineage (NCBI taxonomy): Eukaryota > Metazoa > Chordata > Aves > Charadriiformes > Pedionomidae > Pedionomus > Pedionomus torquatus. Next base: position 159,545 of record VZRU01009533.1, on the reverse strand, counting down.
GGCAGCAGGTTGCTGCACCTCCCATCCCTGCAGCAAGATTTATCTCGACTTGTCTGTCACCGCCTTACATCATCTGGCAGCTGTGGAGGTGGCTAAAGCCAAAAAATTGCACAAAAGCAATAAGGAAACAGCTTCCTATAGTATGTAACTATTTCACGTTTGAGAATGAGATGAGAAAATGGCTCAATTTTGCTTTCCCTCTGAGAAAGGACTGTAAGTCAGCCAGGGATGCTGTGCAGGAGAAAATAAAAGTGTTACCTCAAACAGCAGCACTGCTGTGAATATTCAGTAACTAATGGCACTATTCAGTAGGCTCTGTGTGAGCCTGTGCGAGGCGGGAAGCAGCCAGAGGAGGTTATAAGGGATATGTAATCATGCATGATGTTTATAGATGAGGGACATTTAGATAGATGCAGCGATGACAGATGAATTACAAAGAGAGAGAGGGAGAAGGAGGGATGCACGATGAAGAGCAGCAAACAGAAGAACTTAAAATTATGGAAGTTTGGCACCAAGGAACCATGAGAAGGTCGAAGGGAAGGTGGGAAGAAGAGGGTCACTTGTAGCCTTCTCTCTTTGTCTGCATTGTCAGTGATAATTTAGCACTGAATTATCAAAAATGAGGGCTGGCAGGACATCAAGAAACTATGTAGTAGCTTAATTCCCTGCCCCTAGGTCATTCTTTCCAGATGTTTACCCATCCCATTTATAAAGCCTTCTGGGACAGAGTCCATATTTAGCCCTGGCAATTTATCCCAGCATTTCTCAACACTTACTGCCAGAATTTTCTTTTCCAGTGCCTGATCCAAAACTCACAGAATCACAGAATTGTCACGGTTGGAAAGGACCTCTGAGATCACCAAGTCCAACAATACATAAAACCTCAATCCTACAATCTCGGCCACTGGAGCCACATCTGCATGTTTCTTAAACACCTCCAGGGACGGTGACTCCACCACCTCCCTGGGCAGGCCATTCCAGTGCCTGGCTACTTTTCCAGTAAAGTAATTCTTCCTAATATCCAGTCTAAACCTCCCCTGCTGCAACTACATACCTTTTCCTCTGGTCCTGTCGTTATTCACTTGGGAGAAGAGCCCAACACCCACCTCTCTACAATCTCCTTCCAGGTAGCTATAGAGGTCAATGAGGTCTCCCCTCAGCCTCCTCTTCTCCAAACTCCCTTGTTTCAGTACTACTTCTTCTTTCATGACCTATTCATGAGAAATACAGAGATCAGATTATTCATTCCCCTGTTTCAGCTTTTGCACTGTAGTGCTGTTATCTTATTTTTCTCATGCTAGATGATACCTCCTCTTAGGTTTTCATCGTAAATCATGGCCATGAATCCTCTTGCTTAACATCATGGTATAACTGACTCCATTCTTCACTTCGCTTTTCTTTTAATATTGTAATTTTCTCCTTGCTGAGGACTATACTAACTGCCACCCATGAAAGTCTTTGCCGTGGTTTATCCTTTACCACCCGTATGTGAAGCACCTGGGGTTAACAGTGGAGTTAAATTTAGTGGATGTCACATCCAAGAGAGCAAATGGCTGTTATAAAAAAAAATTCACTTCTAGACAAGCCCATTAGTTGTTCTGCATTGAAACATGTTCTTCAGCTTGTGCTTTGGCTCCCAATTCCCCTCCCTCTTGACTTTCTCCTTCATTTTATTCTTTCCTTGATAAATCAGGAAACTTTCCCCTCACACTGCACTGAGCCCTGATCAAGGGGCTTTATAAATAATAATAATGACCACGCAAAAGATGCAATTCAGTTAACAGTATAATGACTACAGGGATTAGCACTGCTGTATATTTTTTATGAGCATAATATGTCGTTTGCATTCTGTTGCCATAATGAAAATAACAAATTAACAGAAGCATTATGCAAATTATACATTAAAAATGTCATGTTTATTAGTCTATCTTAGCAAAAGAGAAGCTACAGCATTAGGACTGTTAACTGCTTAATAACCATGTTTTTAAAACAGAGAAGCAGCTCGATTCAGCACGGATTGGCTTAGCTTCTGGGTCATTTTCAGTGACTTCAGTGGCAATGTTTCCATGCTCATATCAAAGCATATGCTTAAATACATTTATAGAGAACAAGGTGTTAGAATCAGTTTCAGTTGAAGAATATTTCTTTACCTCAGTTCCAAATTCTGCACAAAACATCCTACTCTTTGCTCCTGCAAAATAGCTGTGTACAATTTTTACTGGCAGTTCCTGAAAGTATTCCCATTAATTCAGAAATAGCTACGAATATCTAGCCAAACATCAACTTTATTATTCTTTCTGCAGAGGAGACTTCTGCCCTGCTCTCTTTGACACTAAGGGACATGGGGAATTTCTTTTCCAGCTTACCACAAACTGAATTTTGCTCCTAACCAGGAGGCAGTTTATTGAAAAACCAGCAGTGATTGTTTTCTAACAGCATTCTATGATGAACACTCAGTCATAAAAATGTCTTTGTCCTTTTATAAAGAATTTGTTATTTACAGAAGAAAGGGATTAACAATAATCAGAGGATTCACATTTTGCTTTTGTTTATTAAATGCCAGCTCAGTAATATAATATAGTTACAAGATTTCCATAACATACCATATTATTGAAATTCAACTTAATCTAAAGGCAAAAGGAAATTCATTTTCTGTATCAGGTTCAGATTGAAAAGACGATAGTGGTAGGAGCTGTGGACTGTTTACAAGAGAAACAGTCTCTTCGTTTTGGATTTACAACTGAAGAGCAGAGAGGTGCTGGGAAACCACAGGCCTAGGGACAGTCTTATCCCAGATGGGACAGACGGACAAGTCAGGACGAGTACCCTCAGTCCAAGGCTTTCACAGCCCTACCTCACTGCCTGAAATCGCATCATCTTTTTATGCTGGTGGCTGAGTAAAGGCCACCTCTGCTTGAGACTCTATTTGGCGTCAGCGTGGACCTACGAGCTGCCTGTACATACCCAAGGAGAGCAGATGCTCTGAGCTCAAAGACTAATTTAAAAACCAGTAATAAATATAATTAAAAAGAACAGGGCGGGGGGGAAGGGAAATAACCACCAGACAAGTTCAAACACAAGTCAAACTAATCACGAGTTGAAAGAAATACGTTTATTTCACAGTTACTGTATTGGAATAAATATGTGAAGTCATTTTCACAGGAGTTTAAAACCCCAATCACAATAACTGTGAAGCTCATAGAAACTTGAGATTTCCATTCTGTGGAAGCTATAACATCTTCAGAATAGATTTGTTATACAGAAATGAAACAAAGCCAATTTTTGACATTTCTCACGAAATTTAATTGCCTGAAACATTCCTTAATTGTTTCAGCTCAATCAAGGCATTCCATTTTGCTGTGATGCATTGGAATATTTCTGGCTCATTTCATTACTGAATTCCAACCTACATACATAGAAAAACACTCTTTAAAATTAGGTTTTGGTTATGCTTCTTAAATTAAAATGTAAAATCAAATGAACATACATTGGTATTCTAAATAGGCAATTGGCACTCTAACTGTACTGGTAATTAGAGGTGAGGCTGGTTTTTGCTGGCAATTTGAACTCTCAGTGACCATTCGTCCCAAGCTTCCTAACTGGTAATTGCGAAACCAAGCAATATCTATTTATCAGAAATCCATGTGATAACGGTCTACTTGGAAGACTAATTCTAGTTCGTGTAATACAGTCAAGAGACCGCATTTAGGTCAGGAACCTAAACGTAGGGCTCAGGCTGCTCAGAAAATGGTTGCATGTCAGAACCCCACTAAACCTACCAGCTAACAAAAGGAGCCACGTGGGACTGGTTGAGACAATTAAGTCAGGAATGGTAATGCTGAAGGTTTTCTGAAATGAGAAACCAAGCTGCTGCATTATTTCTAGGATGTTCAATTTTTCATGCTTTAAAAATGAAGTTTTGTCAAAAATCATCACTTTTCAAAAAAAAAACCAACAAAAAACTGTGACACTTAACAGCAAGCGATACATCTAGAAGAATATTCTATGTGTCAATTTTAAAGACATTTGTTGTCCAAGGTTGGGATTCGGCTTTGTGTTTCAGCGCTTAAATGATAACGGTCTGCGTAGTGGCATCTACTACACGTGCACAGGGGGCAAACATCAAAGGAGCCAATAAGCAATTCAGTTCTTCCACAAATGGATGTATATGATGAGAGTCAACTATCCAATAGCGATCAGTGCTTTAGGAAACATGGTATGGGGGTGGGGGGAGGAAAACAAGAACTGTCTTTCTTTGCCAGAGAAGGAAAAATGAAGGAGAGAGAGAATTGAATACACTGCACTGTGTCCGAGGTGAAAACCATGATTTTGAACTGAAATAATGGGAATTTTGGCTTGGCATTGGGGAAAAAAAAAATGAAATTAAATGGAAAAAAACTCAAATGAAACAACAAACAAAGAAACCCCAAATCCCCCAAAGACACCTTTCTAATAACAACATAAAGAAAATCTGGGACAGATAACAGGACGTTCCCCACACGTGTCCAAAATCATGGCACGTTCTCAAAACCAGTCCAAACAACCATCATGGAATGATGCAGAAAAACTAATCTTACGCATTTTCTCAGTCCCTCACAGTTCTTTTTCCTCTGATTGCCTGGAAGACATAGGAAGGGAAAGGCACCAATAAGTATTCATGCTAATTTTACAGGGGCTAATTTTGATTAAGAAGAAAACAGATAAAGGTCTTCCTTAGAAGAGTTGCCATCCAGTGAATCGTGTTCCCCTGGATATTCCAATACCTTGGGTGGCTTATTATGTCCCTGGGATCTTCTACACTGCATCTGGGGCAGGGGGAAACGTGTGAAAAGCAAATCATTTCTGCCCACTTGTTTCNGGGGCCGCTTTTAGCCGGGATGGGGGGGGCGTGGTTCCGCCCACGCCGGTTCCGCCCCCCGCCCACGGGCTGCCGGGTTCGGGCACCGAGCAGTCGCCTTTACCGGCTTCCGAACTCCTCCAAAATTGCTCCTCGCCGGTCCTTCGGCGGTTTTTTCGCCGCGAATTTCCGCCAAAGTCCCAGCACTGTGTTAAGTCACATCCCACCAAAAAATCTGCGGCTCCAGTCTTAGACCCTAAAACGCAAAATAACGGGCAACCTTCCAAATCTGGCCGCCGCACTGAGCCAGGCAGAGGCAGCCAACACTGCTTTATTGCCCAGGGAGGTTGTGGCTGCCCCATCCCTGGAAGTATTTAAGGCCATGCTTGATAGGGCTTTGAGCAACCTGGTCTGGTGGGAGGTGTCCCTGCCCATGGCAGGGGGGTTGGAACTCGATGATCTTCAAGGTCCTTTCCAACTCTAACCATCCCATGATTCACTGACCCAG
>VZRU01009533.1:60674-152701 GCA_013398155.1 Pedionomus torquatus | reverse complement strand
GTCCCTGCCCATGGCAGGGGGGTTGGAACTCGATGATCTTCAAGGTCCTTTCCAACTCTAACCATTCCATGATTCACTGACCCAGCACCAAGGAACCCACACTGCAAACCCTATAAAGGAAGATCTCCCCAAAACCTCGCAGATGACTTCGGTTAAGATGTTCCTGCTGCTGTGTGATGCAGTGAGAACGAAAATTGTGGGGTTTTCCTTCATGCTTTCAGGACCTCACATTAACCAAGTTCTGTTCTTAAACTAACTGCTTCCTGCTTGACATTTACCTGTAGCTTTTGGCTTTAAAAGTCTACTTGCACTATCTGCTCTGTTTTCCCAAAGGGAAATCATAGAATGGTTAGAGTTGGAAGGGACCTCAAAGATCATCGAGTTCCAACCCACCTGCCATGGGTAGGTCCACCTCCTACTAGACCAGGTTGCTCAAAGTCCCATCCAGCCTGGTTTTGAACACTTCCAGGGATGGGGCATCCACAACCTCTCCTGGGCAACCTGTTCCAGTGTCTCACCATCCTCAGAGTAAATAACTTCTTTCTAGTACTTACATCTCTCCTCTTTCAATTTAAAACCATTACCTCTCACCCTTTCACCACACTCCCTGATAAAGAGTTCCTCCCCATCTCTCCTGTAGGAGAGCATCCCCCTTTGTGAGTCATTATTTTGCATTTGCTAGTTGGTTCCTATCTTGTAACGCGCTTTATTTACCATGCAGGTAGCACGAGCTTATCTGATATACCTGGAGCTGTAGCAGCCTGCAAATTGCCTCTGCACTACGTTAGTGAAATAGAAGCACCCTGGACGTGCTAGGCACGACCTCCAAGAAGCCTCACTCAGCCTTTTGTGATTAACTCATCTGACTTCCCTTTTCTTATCTGCAGGTTTTGTCACGGGGTGCAATTCAATTGCCTAAACATCAGTAGCTACTGCCAGCTGAGATACTTTGGTATGCGAGACATCTGCACAGGACTGATGGCTACGGCAGAAAACCTACTGATGATGCAAACCCTTCTGCAGAAGCACCCGGAGGACACGAGTGGTGCTCAAAAGCACCTCAAATGGCATGAGACAGCTGTCTGTGGAGCATGTAATAATCATTTACAGTCAACCAGGCACAGTCCTCATGGAAAAATGGGACCCTGCCAACCATACATATGCATTAATAGTCAACGTACTGCTTTGGATTTTACCTTGCACTTTGTTTCTGCAGACATTTTATCAGGTTTGTGTGCTCCCCTACCGGCTGAAAGGACGCGAGTCAAAATCATCAGAGGCATCAGGAGCCCCCACCTTGACATCAGAGGACCCACAGTGTGTTTGGGCACGTCCTGTCAGAGCTGTCACAGCTATAATGCTTCTCTTTGCAGTTGAAAATCAGAGCACGGCAAAACCAAATGGAAATAATAAACTAAAAATATGGGTAAACACATAAAGAAAATGAAAAAAATAAAGAAATTCTATGAGGTTTTATGTCATCTGATTAATTTTTTTTATATCCAAATCTTGTCTGCCTAGGGAAGAACATAAGTCACCCTCATGGTTTATATTTTGCTAAGAAAAGTCATTAATCTGTTTAAACTACTCTAGACTGTAATTATCACCCTTTACTGTGAAACTAAAGGTTGAGAATTTTTGATCTTTGGTATTATTTAGTGAAGCTGTCCCTGACTCAAAAGTAATCTCATAAGAAAAACCACAATCAATATCTTATTATGGATTTTTTTTTGAGGCAAATTGGCTTTTATTCCACAGAAACCTATACATTTTTTTTTGTTTTAGTGAGCCTTTTCTCTCTGGCTATCTACTCACTTTTCGTTTAATTTCAAATCACAACCCAGATGGAATAATTTAGTTTTAAAGACAGCAAAACAAATGGAATTTCTAGATGAAAAGGAATGCCTGTACAGTGGAAGCAAGAGGCACCCAAGGGACCTGGATACTGCCCCCTGACTGATGTGAGCCATCTCTGAAGGCAGCTTTTGCTTCAAGCCATAGTCACCTCTTCTTTTGGAGTGACAGCTATTCTGTGCCGCTTAGTGGAAATAAAAAAAAATAATAATAATAAATGGGTACGTTTTGCTGCAGCTCAAATATCACTCAGAAAAGAGGAGCGGGCACAAGATATGAACTGTGGAGTAAATCCGAACTTTTGTTCATGTTGATTCCCATAAGCAACGTTCCAGACAGGGAGAACTCACAGCTCCTGTCCCTAAACCCTTACGAAGTCAGAAGAATTCAAATCCCACAGCAGACCTCTTGCTACCGACCTGGCTTTCCTGACTCTTTGTTTTCACTTAGTATAAAAGTAATAATTTTCTCTTTTTGTTCCATATCCAGTTAAAGTTAGATAGCAAAAAACTGCAATGTGCAGCTAAAATGAATGACCAACATTTAGGAGTGAACCTGTAGCAAAGCGAAAGTCAATAAGGAATTATTAGTATAACTGAGGGGCAGTAAGATTACAGTAAGAATACTTTAAAGTCTTTGAAGGAATCTTTACCACCTTCATTAAATAAAAAAAAAAGAATATGTGCACCTAAAAAGAGTGAACAAATTGTGCTCAGACTATTATGTAATGTGATAAAATAATAGAAATTAAATTGGGAAGTTTCCAGCAACAACACAGAGCTGAACTGAAGTGTGATGGATGGGTTCTGAGATACGAAACCCATTGAAATAAGAAGTAAAATGATGAAATGACAACAAGCAACCATTTAGAACCACGAATATTCTGGATGGAGAAAAGGAAATGGGAAAAGTAACAGAAAGAAACTGCAGAGGAGGAGGCATCTTTACTGTCGTGTTGACGCACTCTCAATTTGATGCTCAAGCTCACACAGTCTGTCGTGTGCATTCCAGGTCTTCTTTGAGTTACACATATTCATCCAGGGAAATCAAAAACAAAGAGTCACAGAATGGTTAGAGAAGGAAGGGACCTTAAAGATCATCAAGTTCCAACTCCCTTGCCATGGGTAGGGACATCTCCTACTAGACCAGATTGCTCAAGAAGTCAAAGTTCATTTTGTCTTGGCTCATGGACAAGACCGAGCCAGATCTGGCTTCCACCAACCTCCTTCTTCCAACTCATAGCACCCAGAAGCACCAAGGAAGCCAAATTCACCATGGGACAGTCCTCCTGGGTCATATAGCACAAGCCCATCTTGATCTTGCGTCAAAATTACCTTCCTCTGCAGAGGCTTTTCCAAGATTTCCCACATCACCAGCTGAGCAGGTTGATAAATTCAGCACCCTGCCTTAATTTCCCATTCTACTGCCAAGGTGAAGCAGTCAGAGGCAAAGCCCTCCCCTGCTAGACCCTCCACAAGCTCACAACTCAATCGGTTATTGCTGTTAGGGGTTTACAATCTCCATGAGGCTTTTACAAATCTTTTCCTTTTCACAGGGGTAGAAGATATTTATGGTGTGTTTATCAGCTGTGGGGAAAATGGGACTAAAAATTTATTATACCCTTCCCACCCTGCACTGTCCGGGACAATTTCAGTGTCTGGAAATGTTCAGCACTTCAGAGGAAGGCGCTCTGGAGGGATCTCAGCGCAGCAGCCAACATTTGCTTAACGTTCTGTTAATATTTAAACAACAAATCTGTCAACAGATTAATTGGCACTGTCACTTTCCAGCAGTTTTATGGGTACTTCAAACCACTAGCAGTCTATTCCTAAAAGGAAGCGTGTAGCATTTAAATATGTATGCATATGAGATAATAGGAATATTATACATCCTGAAGAAAAGCCGTAATTGCCATCATGCAGTTATTGTGCTGAATTCCCAACGATTCCTGCTTTCTCTAGAGAGTTGTTGACAGAAAGAGGTCATCAAATATATTTAGAAATTACTTGGACACTTCTTCCTGTGGCAGAGATTCCATTGATGCGAAGGACCAATCATTAACTGGAATGAGCAAGGCAGGGGAGATGATGGTAGAAAGAGAACTTTTATTTTTTTTTTCCCCCCACCCTGCCCTCTTCTCTTGCTGGAATGAACATGAGTTGCATTGAATTACAATTAATTGCAGTACTCTACCCTATCAAGTCACCATCACTTAAAGAGGGATTCGTTTCAACTGACTTACCATCCCATACTTCATCGTCCATTAAAATCAGTTGATCAGGCTCCTTCAAGATCCAGTGGTGCCATAGAAGTCGCAGAAAAAAAGGCAGTTCTTAGATTTCTGTTTTAGGATCATTCTCTGAAGACTCAAAGAATCCCAGGATAGTAGGGGTTGGAAGGAACCTTCAGAGATCTTCTAGTCCAACCCCCAAAGCAGGGTTACCAAGAGTAGGTTGGAAAGGAACGCATCCATGCAGGTTTGAATATCTCCAGAGAAGGAGATTCCAAACCGTCTCTGGGCAGCCTGTTGCAGGGCTCTACCACTCTCAAAGTAAAGAAGCTTTTTTGCATCTTTAGATGGAATTTTCTGTGTTCCAGTTTGTGCCCATTGCCCCTTGTCCTGTCGTGGGGCACCACTGAAAAGAGTCTGGTCCCATACCCTTGACACTCACCCTTTAAGGGTGAGCATTATTGATAAGCATTGATTAGGTCCCCCTTCGGTCTTTTCTTCTCCAGGCTGAACAGCCCCAGGTCTCTCAACCTTTCTTCATCAGAGAGGTGCTCCAGTCCCCTGGATCATCTTTGCAGCCTCCACTGGACTCTCTCCAGTGGTTCCCAGCCCCCTTCTTGAACTGGGGAGCCCAGAATTGGACACAGTACTCCAGATGTGGCCTCACTAGGGCAAAGCAGAGGAGGAGAATGACCTCCCTTGACCTCCCTATCATTTTTCCACTCACTATTGAGGAAACCTCAACAGTTAGACTTGAATTGATGTTTAAAATCAGAAGGTAGGCATGAGGAATCTTATCTCCAGTCTATGGCACCACACAAACCCCACTTACTGAAATACTCAAGGGCTTTTCCTCTGCTTTGACGGAAGAAATCAGTGGAGTGGGCATAGATGAATGTGTGGGCTTGCTCAGACACATGATCAGTTCCAACAGATCCAGGAAAAAATTGCAGGAGTGATAGAGACTACTGGTATATAATCCGCTTGCTCCACTCCATTAGCCAAGCATTCTACCAGTTTCAAGAGTTCTGATGCAGCCTTATTTGCTCTGCAGAGAAATAAAAGCCACAAAAGAGTGGGGAAGAGAGGAAAATGGAAAAAGAAGTTGCAGCCCCTAGCTGATCCTTCACAAAGTATATTTACTTTGTTCTCATTCCCTGCTGAATTAATTAGCTCACACTTAGCACCATTCCTTGGTCAAATGCTCAGCGGTGAAGTAAATTGCAGCAACTTATTCTAGAACTCATAAAATACTGTTTTATTTCCACTTTTTGACTATTCTTTCCATGACAGCAGTTACACTTCCAAAGAGAAATAGTTCTCTTCCTGGCCCATAGAGGTTTTTTTAGGAGGAACTCATACAAACATATGTGTGTGCACGTGGCAACGTAAGGGACACAACTGCGTGGTGTCACTATTCCACTACAAAGAGCTTAGGGACAGAATAAAAAAATCAAGATCCTCAAAGTTTTCTTCCAGCCCTTCAAACTTTCCTGCTGGAACCTTTCTCATCAGTACTACAAATTAGACGGGGTTAATCAAGCCCTTGGGTGCTCCATCACGTTCCCTTCCACGGCCAGAGGGTGAGTAAATGAGACCCAGTTACATTTTCTGTTTATAAAGATTCATAGCTCTTAATTCTAATTTTGACTTTAAGCAATCAAGCAATACTCGTGCTCATTCAGCAGCTGTTCAGTATCTCTTTGGTGAGGCAGGTATCTGCCCATTTGGGAGCTAAGACCATATTTCTGCAACATACAAACAAAAAGAAATTTGATATTGACCATTGGGAAAACTTTTAAAAGTTTACCTAGTTACCCTACCAAGCCATCACTCCTTATTTAATGAGTATTTTCTGGCTGCTTCTTAGGTCTGTGTCTTCACTGAGGATTTCTCTAATTAACATTTAATTTAAAACTCAACATGATTATTTGGCTTTACACCTGGTGCCTCAACTGAAAAATGAATTTTTAAGAAAAGCCAGAATTTGAGATATTTGCTCCTTGCTTTTATTTCCCTTGCTGGATCGTTATCGAACACACATCCTTCTCCTGTAATACAACGTTCCAAATGCTAGTGGCTTTGGTCAAGTGTTTGAACTTCAGCAATGGAATCACAGAATGGTTTGGATTGGAAGGGACCTTGAAGATCATCCAGTTCCAACTATTTAGTCATGCTTAAAAGCCCCCCAGCAAGCCCAATACCCCCATTTTCTCCCAACCCCAGGACACACAACATCCACAGAGAGCAATCTCCTGGAGCAGATGGTGGTGGGGGGGTTATGGTTATGAAGCATCCCCCTCTGGGCAACCCTCCAGCTTCTGTCTGCTGCTTGTAGCCATCCTCCTCTGGAACTTTCTGAACTGCCAAAAGAGTCTTTAATCCTCTAGGAGCTCATTAAAGTTCCTCCTGTGAATAGAACACTCAATTTCTGCAATCACCTTTTCAATTACTCCATCCTTATGTCACTTGTTAGTAAACGTGTGAGATGTCATGACCACTGCAGCTCGTTATTTAGAATAGGATTCTACTACTGTTTTTAGCAAAGGGGTTACTTAGATACAGCTTTAATAAGTACCTGCTATAGGGCTGCAAACAGACTGGCTCTGCATCAAGTGTAATTTAGGGACAAAAGAGACAAATTACATCTTAGAGCCCCACTTGGCTAGAAAGCTGGCATCATTCTCCCTTTGCCAAAGAGTCTTTCCAATGGAAAAGAGAAATACTACTTTTGATTTTTTTATATATATATTTTTTATTGAGATGACCATCAAAATATACTTCCATTACAAATTTTCTTCTCCCTGCACAGGGAATGAGAACATCATTGATTTGGGGATTTTGGTCTTCAAAGGAAAGATAGCAGTGTTGATGAAGAGAGATAAATGCCAAGGATAACCAGGCATAGTTATAATTAACATTTCTAGCATGTCTATCCTCCTTTCTTTCTGCTCAATGTTACAGCTTGAAGTATTAGCAGAACTCAGATTTAGAGCTCCAAGGTTCAAAAGGACGCAGCGTCTCCTAAATCGTACCAGAGCTTAAAATACAATTATAAATCATATATTTAATTACACTGTGATCTCTTTGTATACACAGAATGTTCCAGTTTGCATAATCAATAGAAAAGATAAACAAAAACTTCAGAATCTCAAACAGACCAGTTAATTTGCCCAACACAAGCAGCAAAGCCAAAACAGTGCTTCTAAAATATCAGCTCCAGCAATGAACTTCTGGAGAACCATTTCACCCTCAGAACATCTTTCACTCAAAAATGGAACGTTTTAGCTAAGAAAGAAGAGAGAAGAAATGCTCTATTTTCAGGATTTGTGAAGATGAACAGGGTGGAACCATGTCTTCTGAACAAAGAACAATACCCTGTTTGCTGCGCTCTGCAAGCACAGGACTCAAAGATGGTCATAGATGTTATCCCAAGAGGTCGTGGAGTCTCCATCCATGGAGATATTTGAAACCCAACGGGACACAGTCCCATGCAATCTGCTCTAGCTGGCCCTGCATGAGCTGGGGGTTGGACTAGGAGATCTCCAGAGGTCCATTCCTATTTCATCCATTTGGGATTCTGTGACACTATGAATAGTTACCCCTGTACAACAATTTAATGGGTTGTATTCGTATCACTAGATGGCTGCAGTGAAACGTGCAGCAGATGTGGTGGGCATGACTTACCCACTTCATTGAAGGACTAGGCCTGTTCCTTTAAACTAAGCTCTTGGAGTCGGCATGTCCATGCACAGTTGTAAAGCTGTTGCATAAAAGCATATGCATGCCTGGTATTTATGGTTTAGTTGATAAGCTAAACAACACCTCAGCAATAAACAAGTGATTAAAATGAACACAGTAACGATATCTTCAGTGCCCATACCTGAGAGGAACATACGTGAGAGTGCATGGAGGACGTGTCTCATTGCGGGCTGGAACTTGATGATCTTTAAGATCCCTCCCAACTCAAACCATTCTATGATTCTATGTTCTAAAAGCACCTGTCTTGCACTGACATATAAAAAAAAAAAAAAAAAAAGCAGGAATGAGTTCTAAGAGAATAAGACCAAGAAAGGAATCTTAAGTGCCCTTAATAAGATTATTATGAAAGTTTAAATAAATGGATGGGGTAATTCCAGGGAGATCTTTAAAGGCAAATTTTGCAGAGCTGCAGTGAGATTTCCAGACTACTGCTTTACCAGCACAAGCAGTTATCCTAGTACAAACAGGTAGGATGAAGCAATACAAAGAAATAGAAGTTAAATAACAAAAGAATTAACCTTAATTTACCCTAATTAACCTAGAGATAAATTGGTCTCTGCCACTATATTCTGCCATCACATTATGGTTTTTATAAGTTATTTTTATTGGCCAATCCATCTTCACTTCGACTTTCTTTCTTAAGTCCTCATTACTATTCCACAGCTCAATAGCTTTTTTTTTTTTTCCACTGGACTTGTTAAATGTTGGAAAAATAAAATAGATCAATACAGTGACTCAATTAATTCCTCATCTTAAATTCTAATAAAATCAATTTGGAGAAGTGGCGTATCGTTAAGCTTACATCATAATGCAGTAATTAGAAACAACTTTCATCTTGCCAACTCCTTTGAAGATTTTAATGGCAATCAATTAAACATGCCTTGCTTCTCCATTAAAGACTTTCAAAATGGAAATTGGATGAGAAGTTAAAGATAAACTGGCTGATTACACAATCTTACCATCCACCCCCATTTCAAATATCCCCCCCCAAAAAAATGTGCAAACTCACCATTAAAAAGTTAGCATAAGCTAAGTCCCCTTCCCACAGCAACCAGCAGCAAGTTTTCAGTTAATATATCATGTTTTAATAGATGGAGCAGTGCAGTATTTTGTGATTTGCATATTTACCGAGTAGAAATTCTGATGTGGCTCACTGTGATCAAATCTTTTTCCAGATTTACACCCGGCCGCTTTTAGGAGTTTAGCTGCATTTATATTAAAAGGATGCAATTTAAGATTCACTGTCTGCTATTTAAATTAATAAGTCTCTGTAGATCTTAGAGAGGAGTGGATATTTTTTAGATGCTCTTTCATTAATAGTAATAATTGGAGCTTAGCAATGATCCCCCTGTACCATGGGCTGCAGGAAAAAAAAAAAAAATCAAAACAGACAGGATCAGGTTCAAATCATCTTCAGTGTAGGCAGAAATCACCAGGTACCTCTGTTAATTCTTCTCCTGCTAGGGGCTTATGCCCAGAAGAAATTTGCATTCAGAAGGAAAACATGCACACCTCGTCAATGGCTGAACATCCAATTAGCTACACTAGCTCTCCCCTGCACCTCTCTGAAATCACAGAAATCCAAATTTCTCAATTGATTGTGTTTTGCCTTATTAAGTTGCTGCAGCATCTTTCTGACACCGGGCTGTCAGGGCTGCACACGCTGTTCCTCATGATGCCCCAGCAGGGCTGCATGGACCACACATCTCCACACCACCCTCCCCACAGCATCACCCCATGCTGCCCGAACCAGCACTTGGGAGTTTTTCCAAGTTCACCAAGTTGCTCACATCTTACATAGAATGATAAGAGTTGGAAGGGACCTTGCAGATCATCAAGTTCCAACCCCCCTGCCATGGGCAGAGACACCTCCCACCACACCAGGTTGCTCAAAGCCCCATCCAGCCTGGCCTTCAACACCTCCAGGGATGGGGCAGCCACAGCTTCTCTGGGCAACCTGTTCCAATGCCTCACCACCCTCACAGGAAAGGATTTCTTATTAAGATCCAATCTAAATCTCCCCTCTTCCAATTTAAAACCATCACCCCTTGTCCTATCACTCCACTCCCTGACCAAGAGTCCCTGTCCTGCTCTCCTGGAGCTCCCTTCAGATCCTGGAAGGCTGTTATAAGGTCTCCCTGGAGCCTTCTCTTCTCCAGGCTGAACAGCCCCAGCTCCCTCAGCCTGTCTTCATAGCAGAGGTGCTCCAGCCCTCTAATCATCTTTGTGGTCTTCCTCTGGACCCGTTCCAACAGTTTTATGTCCTTTCTTTGCTGAGGACTCCAGAGCTGGACACAGGACTCCAGGTGGGCTCTCACAAGTGCAGAGTAGAGGAGCAGAATCACCTCCCTGGCCCTGCTGGTCACGCTTCTGTTGATGCAGCCCAGCATGGGGTTGGCTTTCTGGGCTGCCAGCGCATACTGCTGGCTCACATTGAGCTTCTCATCCATGAGCACTCCCAAGTCCTTCTCCTCAGGGCTGTTCTCCAGCCCTTGTAACACTTGTGCAAGAAATCAGCATAAGCAGCTCCAAATATATTGCCTTTGAGATAAACTTTGGATAATATATCTTTTGGCTTCTACAACTCGAGTACCATTTATTCTGCAGGTCTCTACATTGTCTCTTGTAATTTTTATTCATGTGTTTAACTGTATGTCCTTTCCACAGTCAAAGGAAGGAGAGGAGTAAGTGAAAAAAAGAAAAAAATAGTCACTTCCAAGAATTGAACAACTTGTTCTTTAGCCCATGTCATCGAAATTTTATAGATAAAACTATTTCTGGATGTGTCAGTAAAAGAGGCTTCATTGTGCCTACATTTGCAGTCAGCCTCAAGATCGATGAAAATATGAAATGTTATAATTAGAGTTCTTTGTTATAATTAGAGTTCATAACTTTTTATTTCATTAAAAGTTAGCCTTTTGTTGAAAATGTAAAGTCAACTTTTGCCGAACAATTTTAAAAATTCTTTTTTGAACTTCTTACGAAACACTAGTATGTGAAAACAATTCTATTTTTAAGTTTTCCAGAATTATTTTTTTTATATTTGGAATAGAATGTGAAGTTAGAAAACTGTTTTAAGAATGAGGGATATCATACAGCGAAAGCAAGGGTGTGGGAAAAGAGAGGAACAGAAGCCAAGGAAAAAGAGCAAAACTGAAAATGGGAAAATGTTATTTTTCAAGAAATAGATTGAGAGAAATCAAGTAAAAAGCTGCAGAGAGAAAGTAAATAAAAATACATAATTTCCAAATAAAGTTACATTCTTTGGTCAAAAGTTTACAGTGCCTGTAAGGTGAGCTTGATGTTTCTGACAGTGATAAAAATGGAGGCATCACCTAAGTTAACTGAAATTAATCCCATCTCTGTGTCCTCAATGCTGTCAGGGTCACCAAAAAAAATTTGTTCAGAGCCAAAAGAAGTTCAGAAACAATCACCCAAGAAACCAGAGACCCCAGCAGAGCTGGGACAAGATGGTCTAGGGGGTGGTGTCCCTGCCCATGGCAAGGGGGTTGGAACTCGATCTGCAAGGTCCCTTCCAACTCCAACCATTCTGTGGTTCTATGGTAAGATACAATAGGAGCAATCAAAACCCTTCACTGAGGATGAGACAGTGGATGTGTAGGTTAGACCTGGGTTTGGGAAAAATCAGTGCAGAGGTTTTCATGGCTGAATTATGTCACAATTAGAACTATTTTCAGTTCATAGTTCAGAAACTGATACTGTCATTAACTTAACCTGGACATCATTTGGATTGTATCAATACCCCTAGTTTTCTCACTGAAAGACCAACTAGTGGAAAAATCAGAGAATATTGTAGTTTTGCTACATAATATTGCTCCAGACATCTGCAGCTTTAAAGAAGGGCACATTGAGCAAGGGTCATCTGGATACCTGACAAGTTAATTCCAGATGAGTGCCAACATCTGGACTTCTCTTGACCAGGAATGAGTTCTCTTGTGACATTGATAGGGAGATATTGCACCAATCAAGAAGGGAAAGAAAGGCAAATAGAGGGCAACTCTTCTGGAAATCAGCTGCTAGCTGGTAGATGAAACCAAAGTACCCACCAATGGAAGAGATGGGATTATCCACTTAGGGAAGAGTTCAGCCTTGTGGAATTGAGCCGTTTTCAAAATAGAAAATGTGGGACATCCCATAGGACTCCCAGATACTTCCCAGAAAGCCTTAGCAGCTGCGCCCTCTCGGCCAATGTTTACGCTACAGCTACATTAAATCAAAATGCAGTAGCACTGGTAATTACAGTCTATTACCACAAAGGCCTAAGAGAATTCCTACACATCTCTAGAATGAAACGAGCTGTACTTTAAAACTGACTCCTCTTGAGGCAGGTCCATCGCCGAGTTAGTATTTTCAAGACAGAGGATAGAGACAGCTGTTTGCTCAGAAACTTCCAGAAATAAAAATAAAAAATAAAAAAAAAATCCATCAGACTGAGTTAGCAACTGAAATTGGGTCAATTAACCCTTATCCATGATCTGTATTCAGAGGGTCAGCAGTCACGGGGTGTATTTGTCAGCCGTGAGGGTACGCAGAAACTATTTGCAGAACTCAGAGCACAAATCCTGGGCTGGATGTACAACCCCAACCTTCACAAACAGCTCTCTGGTCAGACACTAAATATGATTTAAACTTGTCCAGAGCCCTAAGCCAGGTGTCAATTCCCTCTTGGAACAGCTTCACATGTCCTTTCTTAAAGCTTTGCCCATTTTTTTCATGAATAGAGTCGAGACAGCCCAGCTCTCTCCTCTCCTCCAGCATGATGAAGCTGTTTAAACAAGTGACACCATTTGACTGTTTTGGCATCCCTTTGCGTGACAATTTCTCCTCCCTGCTCAGCTGCAATATCCCTCTGAGATGCCGGGGGGTCAGCACACATCAAATTTGTGGTTGCTCTTCAGCACTGACATCGAGGCTTGGCAGCAAGCACAAAGCACATCAACGTGCTAATGGATGATGTCTGTCACCCCTGCTACATTCGCCGTGATGATTTCCAAGAGGCTCGAGGAGACCAAGGAACATAGCGGGGAGGCAGCTTTTCTCGTGCCAGCCACTTCACATATGAGGGCCACTAGATTTTCTTGAACACTCATTGCCCACCTCCCTCTTCCAGAACTAGCTAACGAACAGATTTCACCAGTCGGGAGCAGGATGGAAGCGCTGGAAAATCCCATGCAAACAAGAATAATGTGGCACTTCCAACAACAAACAAGGGGGTTTACTAGCCTTGAGGATTCACACTGGACAGGGTGTTGGCAGTTTATCTAGAAAGCTTCTAACACTGATGGGAAGAAAGGGCCAGGTAAAAAAAATAGTGTTCATTTACAAAGAAAAGAATTAGAGACCTGATATACTGTGTTTCACTCACCTGTTCAAGAAGTGTGATCTAAGTGACCTTAATGGTACCATGAGTCCTTGCAGACACTACAAGAGAAGGCCAGATAAGGCTGATTCAAAACATTAAGCCATAAATATTTGAGCGATGCTTACCTTCGAAATATCCACAATGGGATATTCACCGGAGCCAGAATTTCATGCCAACATCCCTGAAGGATTTTGTAACAGGGCTCCTGGGCCATTGGTTGTCTTTTTGTTGTGCCTTGGAGAGAAATCAAGCATGAAGGAAATATTATTCAAAGCTAAAAAGAAATACCAATATTTCTGGGTATCAGAGTCCAATTTAAGTACTCTGCAAGTCTGCAGAATTCTCAAACAGGTATCTGAGATATCACTATACTTCTACAGCTCATTAGCAGTATAAGGCACCCCAGATTTTGAAACAGAATTTTTATAGGCAATTAATTGTCTACTGTTTAAGTGTCCCACAGGTCTTGTTTTACACCATTAATCTAAAGGCATATGACAGTCTTTGATTAGAAGATTGATTTTCATCTGTGTAATGAACTCACAAAAGTCTTTATTAGAAAAAAAAAAGTCTTTTAGTGTGATTCTGTCTTTTCAAATACACAAGGCTTTTAAAAAAAGACCACATCACATAAACACGTTGTCCATTTGTAGCCAAGGAAAGAATCTGGTCTTTTTTAAGAAGCAACAATAAAAGCAAAACAGAGACTATAAAACATCTCGAGAAAAGGAAAAAGGGAATGGATTTCTTGAGAGATAAATGCAAAATTGTTAAACCATTTAATTTTACAAAGCAATTAGGAAAAGAAAGCAAAAACTCACAAAAATTATTAAAACATTAGCAGAACAGCTGCAAAATTTCCATCAGCAGGGATGCTTAGGGAAAGGTTAGACTGACATGGTTTCAATCCAAGTCAACACACTCTTGAGGCAACAGATTGACCAGAAATCTCTTCTAGCTCAGTATTTCTACAGCTTTCTCATTCTCTTCCTCAACTCCTCTACGTCAATTGAAAAAGCTGAAACTACACAGCGAGAATTTTGCACACCTGATCTCCAGCAGCACGAGGAGTTTCTCCATGTCAGAAAGGAGGAGTTTTTCTGGGGTTCCATTTGCTGTAGAGAAAGAACCAGATCTGAGAAGGGCAATCACCAGCTCCACAGCCTGGATGGGGCACCATAACTTCACTTTCTGGTCACCCAAACCTCACCTTCCACTACCATGAACTTGTAAAATGCTGTAGCATCACATACAGAGAAACATATAGCATGAAGGTGGTAAAATGAGATTTCTGCTCTGCTGTCTGCAAGAATCTAGGTATAAAGATCAGATTTGGTTTTTTTAAACAGAACAAATAATGCCCTTCAAATTTTTTTCTGCATATGGAGGCATTCTTTTGCCAGGGAACGACCTAGATAACAGTCAGCCAGAAGGTACTGAACATTAAAAACATTAAATATTATAAGCTACTTTAAGTTATGCCTCCCATACTGATATTTTTCAAGCAATAACCCTTCTACCATCTCTTCCCTGCACCAGAAGCTATGCTGTAATTAAAAAGAGGCTTTATAGGCAACTTGATTGTCTCTTTGACCAGGTTTATTGCATTAGACCTTGATATAAGAGGTAACACTCAAAATCAGGACTGCAGTGAATTTCAGGTGGATCAGGTCCTGGAATTAAGAGTCAATACCCTGTTCAAACTGCTATTTTTCGTCAGTGGTGGCCTGTATGTGTCCCACCTTACCTTTAACATAGTTTATTTTCTAAATAAACTATCTTAAACAGCAGTTCATTAATGTCATTAAATTCTCCTTACTTTTATGAAGGCATTTTTGTGTATGATTTCCCTGCTTATGGAGCCTTGGTAGACTTGCACAAGGATTTGGCTGGGGCTAAGCAGAACAAATGGCTTTATGTGTCCCTGATAGGCAGTTTTCCTCCTTTACTCTCACACCTTCTCCTTACTTACTGGTTTTAGATGCTGTTGCACATTCCTTATCCCCAAAGCTGAGAGCACCGCTATTATTTATTCATACAGATCCCCACCAAACGGAGCCCTGATCTTTTCATGAGAATCCCTGGTGCTGCAGCAATACAAATTCATCATTCAGGGCCCAAGAGTTCACCTCCTGCTGGGCAGTTTTGCTGTTGGCCACTATGCTGTCAGCATTCCTAATTTCCAGCAGTAAAAGGTTGGGAATGAGAAGCAGGCACAGAAAAAGCTCTGATGTGCCGAGGGGCAACTTGCTGCAGAGCAGAGTTTGCAATGAGCATCTCAACTGGGGGCTCTGCTCACTCGTCATCAAAGCCATTCAGAGCCTGGTCTCCTGCAAACCTTTGATGGGCTGAGGAGTTGTCCAGTCTCTGGAGCAGTCACCTTTTTCCTCAGAGAAAAAAAAAAAATACAATTGGGAAAGAAATCCCCAAGAGTGGGAAGAGATCCGCTGCCATGACAAAGCAAACATCTGAGAAGTTTCTGCCCATGGGGCTACAGTGTGGCTTCGACCCTGGTGGCAATCAAGACTCGAGGAGAAATCCCCCCAGTTCTCCGAAAATTGCAAGGCCCCAAGGAGAGCAGGAAGAGAGTATGAAGTATGCTCATCATTAGTAAAAAATCCAATCAACAGGCTGCATAATTGCCATTTCTGTCTTACTTAATGGAAAGATTCTTGTTACACTGCTTGTTTTCAAGTGTGTGCAACAACCCTCATGCTAAAATGCCACAAATTAACCAGAGCTTTTACAAAAGCCATTATTTTTTTTACTAATGGTTATAGACTGCAAAGTTTATATGGCTTGCTTTGGACCGAAAATTTCAATTAGAGGCTGAACTATATATAATGAAGAAACCTAAATAATTGAGAATTAAAACTCCTGAATGTGTAGCTTGCACAGAGTCATCAAACTTGGGGAGTTGATGTAGTAGCTGTCTTTAGGAGCCATCAGGAGTATGCAGAAGGAATAGAGTTCCTGCCCCTAGCTCTGTTCCTAGTGCACAGAGTTTAGGGACTCAGATGAGAAGCTGTTATTGACTTCTTTTGTAACTATTTATATATCACTCCAAGCATACAGATTAACGAAAATATCGATTTTTGTCAGCGCCTACTTCACAAACCAAAACGGCCACAGGACTCGCACTGGTTCCCAAGATGACATTCATTGTGCATGCTGAGCTGTGCATTTCAATTACCCTCATCATTGAAAACATCACATCTTTACTAAAGGAGCAACAACTCCCCTTGCCTGACCCCAAATTTCCCTCTCCTTTCCTTAATCAGTACAGCAGGCAGAAATATTCTTGATTTTCCCCATCAGTCCTGATACTGATTTGAATCAAGGGCCTGTGTCTGAGGAGGAGCTGAATTCAGAGAACGAAGAGCAGTACCTGGTGGGAACTACATCCCTTTCCTACCCAACACAGAAATGAACGAGATTGAAACGGTGAAGGAATAGGGAGAGTGAAGTTTGTATTTTTCCATAGTGCAGAGACTTAAAACCCCCTGCAGTTTCCAGAAGACATTCCGTCTCATCTTTCCAACCATCTTTGCCAGAAAAAAAAAGTTCTACTGAAATTAGAGAGATGCAATTATGCTAAATTGTGCAGAGGTAAATGAGACTCATTCATGCATGAGGGTCTTAGAAGAAGAAAATGGGGCAGATTTTGTGGTTTCCATGGAATTAGTCCTCCTGTCAATCAATTTGATCTGAAAAGCTGGGCTGAGCAGTCTTTCTGGATTTTATTATTCCTGCATCAGGAAACTGCAGTGACTTGAGAGTCTATCCACCAGCCAAAAACACTTTTACAATTCTCAGACATTTTTGCAGCCCTTCAACAAAATTTAGAGATTAAAAGTGCCTGCCTTTTGGTGCGCTGTACATTTTGCCAGTTTTGTTGTAAATGCCACCAATTGATTAACTAACCGAGGTGCTTTCACTTATTTTCGTCTTCGAGAACTGTCAGAAGCCCTTGGCTTTTATACCACCATCACTACCTGCAGTTTCTTTGAGAGTTAATAGGTAGAAAAGTGAAGTCATCTTATATGAGACTAGCAGCTACTGGTCCACGAGGAGGGATAAAGCGCTTAATGGAACCCTTGAGAAGCAGAGTACGAGGAACAGTGCTGTACCACAGCAAGCAGAAGAAAACCCCCTAAAGGGCAGGAAAGCTGTAAAATGACCAAATACATGTATGGAAGTGAAGAACTGTTGAAGGCCATGCTGGCAGGACACTAGAGGTTAGGACTAGATGAGGAGGCAAAGAAGGATGAAGGAGTGGGAAGGTCATTTTGCTGAGTGCTCACCTCTCTTGTCTGTGCTGCTGTTTTCTTTAAATGAATAAGAAAATAAAACCAAATATAAATAAATAAATAAAAATAATAATGTAATAATTAATAAATAAAAAGATCCCTGGATTTTTTATTTGGAAGAGGACAGGGTTCTACTTCTGTGCATGCACAAACACACATATTCAAGCACAAGTGCATGGATTAATCTTTTTATTCCAGGTTGTGTTGGGGCATCAGAAAGTAACCAAGCGGGGAAACAGTATGAGGAGGTCCCGGGGACAGCAAAGCCCATAATCTTTCTCTGGACAGAGCAATAACAAGGTTAAGTCTGTTTTTGGGAAGTGTCAAGGAAAGCCAAGGCCAGAGCTGACCAAAATGTCTGCCTCTCAGGTTTCCAAGGAGCTGGAATTCAATTGAAATAACCCGCCAGTGTTAGTTTGCATACTTCTAGGAATGCAAAAAACACTGAATTTGTGAGCACTGGAACACCTAGAGGTGCTGTCAGAGAACTGAAATCTCAGCAAACAAGCACAAGGCCAACCCTCTGAACTCAGCCCTAGGACTTGCTTTGAAGAAGAGCTTGGGAGAGGTGGCAAAGCATTTATACTCTGTGATTTCCTCTGACAACCAGCACTTCACAGCCCAGGAAGGGTTGCTCTTTTACGGACATGAAAGCACAACACAGGTACCAGCACAGGGCTGTGTCTCCGAGAGAAATTCACTGGTGACCTAAAGGTACACCAGGCATCTCCTCATCCAATCTTCATCCAATCTCAAATGGAAGTCAGGACAGATTTTTCTCTGTGTGTGATCAAAAGTGGTCCCTTTTCTTGTCTCCTTGTCTGCGTGTGGCTCACCTCAGACTGATAATGTGGGCTCTCCCCCGTCAATCCTCCATGCTTTATGCATCATAGGCTTTGCCTGGTCTTTGCAGCCACTAAATCTAAGCAAGAACTCTTATTTTTCAAGCTCTGCTGTGTCTATTAGCTCTCTGTTGGCTCACAGCTTCCAGACTCCCCTGAACCCTTGTCGCAGAAAAAAGCAACGCTCCCTGTGCCTTTCATCCTTGGCATTCTGCAAAGGAAAGCAAATGTTTTGCATAAAACCAGACTTTTTGTCCCTGGAGACCTGATAAGGGGAAAAATCATCCAGTCCAGAGTGAGGTGAAGAGTGAGGTTCATTAATTTTTTTAAGTTTCATGATGTCCATGGGAATGAGAGACTGCAGAAATGCAAAGGGTTGTCAGCAGTGGATGTAGCGCTACCAGAATAGAGAGATGAGACCCAGGTTCAAGTGACTGCAGCTCCACAAGCTGTGGGTCACTCACTGACCAAAAAATGAAGTTTAAGGTGACACAATTCACCCCTCATTTACAATAAGCCAAAAGAAGGTGCTGTGAATGATAATATTGTAGCCAATGAAGGGTGAACTCACTTTGCTGTGGCAACTCCGCTTCCTGAAGGAGATTCCAAGATGACCAATTTCATAGAATCCTCCAGGCTGGAAGGGACCTCCAAAGGTCATCTAGTCTGACCTCCCCACAGTCGCAGGGACACCCCCAACTAGACCAGGTTGCCCAGGGCTTCATCAAGCCTCGCCTTGAATATCTCCAAGGAAGGGGCCTCAACCACCTCCCTGGGCAACCTCTTCCAGTGCTCAACCACCCTCAGTGTAAAGAACTTTTTTCAAATATTCAACTTAAATCTACCCTTCTCCAACTTAAGTCCATTGCCCCTCGTCCTATCGCAGCAGGCCTTTGTGAACAGCCCCTCCCCAGCCTTTCTGTAGCCCCCTTCAGGTACTGAAAGGCTGCGATTAGGTCTCCCCGGAGCCTCCTCTTCTCCAGGCTGAACAACCCCAGGTCCCCCAGCCTATCTTCATAGCAGAGGTGCTCCAGCCCTTTGATCATCTTCGTGGCCCTCCTCTGGACCCTCTCCATCAGGTCCATATCCTTCCTATATTGAGGGCTCCAGACCTGCACACAGGACTCCATGTGGGGTCTCACCAGAGCAGAGTGAAGTGGTAGAATCCCCTCTCTGGATCTGCTGGCAACACATCTTGTGATGCAACCCAGGATGCGATTGGCCTTCTGGGCTGCAAGTGCACACTGTCTGCTCATGTCTAGCCTTTTGTCCATCATTACTCCCAAGTCCCTTTCTTCCACGCTACTTTCCAGTACCTCGTCCCCCAGTCTGTACTGATAGTGAGGGTTGTTCCGGCCCAAACTATTGGCTATTTTAGCAAACTATTTGAAATACTCAGACAATTAAAATTGGCCCTGTTGTGACTTCCTTGATGTCAAAGAAGAAACGGTAAGATCATCAGGCAAGCAACCCAAGCCCACTACCTATGGTTTTGCTCCTCTTAAGGACCAACTTGGTGCTCAACAGAAAAAGAAATGATGCAAAAAGACCTGCCTAAAGACTGCTAGTACTTCATACCCCATTCACTGAGCTGTTTTATTTTCCTGACAAACTACAAATGCTTTCCGCCTTCCTCGGTGTCTTCACGCGTCGCATATTTGTAGCAACGGAGTTTCCGTGGGATAGGTCCATTTGGCGGTTGTACAGCTCAGATCAGAGATTGTTTTAGATGAATAGAGCCTGTCACTTCTAAAGTAACAGCTGTTGCACACAAAATTGGACATTTTCCAGCTAACCACTGTAATGAACGGATGAGTAAATAGAGGCCATTTAGCAGAGGCAAGACACGCAGCGCTGCTAGAGAGCCACGGCTCTTGCAGGTGACAGCTGTCCTCCGAGCGGGAAGTAAGGTCAGGTAGCAGAAATGTCCTTCCATCTGCTTCTTCTCCAACAGTAATTGTCAGCCTTATGCTTTACATTAGCGATTGCCTCAGGTAAACCAAGCCTTGACGTTCCTTGTCTGAAGTAAGCTCATGGAAATAAGAGCATAGATTTTTGCAAGCTGTTTACCCAAGCAGCCAGGAACTGGAGAAGCTCACCCAGGGAAAGGTGGTAAACCCTCGCTATAAGGGCTTTCAAAAATAGACTAAATGAACTCTAAGGTGACAGCTCTGTTAACCTTTCCATGGAACAAGGAGGCAGCTTTGACAGCCCTGGGATATCAGCTGAACTGCTAAAAGACGTAGATATATTAAATTGGTTAAAAAATCAATGGGCCAGTCTTATTCCTCTCTGAGGAGCTTATGTTCACAGGTCTCATACTAGCTGAGACACAGGAAACTGGTGTCACATTAACTGTTGTATATATAACGGTTAATATAAATATAGATATGGATATCTGCATCTACAGTGGTCTTGTCAGGAAAGATTCAGTAATAAAACTGTGCAAAAAAACCTATAGCCAGAGTGCACGTTGAACCTAACAACTTAAGGATGCTAACAAATTTTGGAGGAAAGTGTATATGAGAGACAGAAAATGCTTTTTGCCTCCTAAAGCTGCTATCAGATGGAATAGAATAGAATAGAATAGAATAGAATAGAATAGAATAGAATAGAATAGAATAGAATAGAATAGAATAGAATAGAATAGAATAGAATAGAATAGAATAGAATGGAATAGAATAGAATAGAATAATAATTTCAGTTGGGAGGGACCTACAGTGATCACCGAATCCAAGCTACTTAATAAAACTGACTAACCCAAAATGTCACATTAGTTTCAGTCTAACAACTCCACATCATGGATGAGGAAGAAAGAGTCAACAGCATGTCCAAAAGTGACATGAGCAAACAACTGAAGGAGTCTCTAAACCCTCAGTCAATGTCTCAACTACAGAGCCATCACTAAAGCAGATTTAACAAAGCCTATTTACAACTGCATATTTTTTGATCTTCATGAAGATCTTCCTGTATCATGGAACAGCAGTGCCTACGACTGAGCCCATACTTGGGTAGCAACTTGTCCCATACTGCATTTCCAAAACTTCAGGTACCCGTATGTCCTGCTAAGTATTGCACACAAGAAGAAATATTCCCGAGCTCCATTTTAACGGGACACATCAGCCTCAAGCAAAGCTCAGGTCTGGGTTTTGTTTTTAAAAGAACTGACTGAAAGGCAGCATCAGTGGGGAGGGGAGTCCTCATGCGTTTCACAGAATCACAGAATCACAGAATCACCAAATCACCTAGGTTGGAAGGGACCTCTTAAGATCATCTAGTCTAACCAATGGGAAAAAAAAATAAAATACAACAACCATGAACAACACACCACACCACCCAACACTAAGCCATATCCTTGAGCACCAAGTCAACTTCTCTCTTGAATCCCTCCAGGGATGGTGCCTCAACCACCTCCCTGGGCAGCCCATTCCAATACCTGACAACCCTTTCAGTAAAGAAATATTTCCTAATATCTAACATGAACTTCCCCTGACACAACTTGAAGCCATTACCCCTTGTCCTATTTCTTTCTTATTTCTCAGTCCATGCAGAGGCCAAAAAAAAAAAAAAAAAAGAAAAAAAAATCCTAGTTATTCTCATATCTACCCCATATACAAATCCAAGTGAATCAGGTCCAGCAAAAGGGTAGAATTTCATCATCTCATAGTTGGTATCTCTTCTACTGAATAGTAAGGCTTTCCCAAAACATCCCTAAGACCAGATAATACCTTCAAAAAGGCTGACGGTGACAGAATTTGCTCACAGGCACGCACTGAGATAGACATCTCAGAAAGCTGCTTGCATCTGATCTTGAAAGCACTCTCTGGCAGATAAACCCCTTTCTCTTGTTGCGTGGGGGTTCATTCGACTGCCTCCCAGAAGAGGTCGGAACTGATGTGTGAAGGGTGCACCCGCATCGTATATCCAAAAATGGGATATACTTCTTCAACTCGCTGCAGGCAAGTGCCTGAGCACTCTTTCACTCACAGAGCAGACTCCCTCCTGCCGCACACAAAAGCATTATTAGCTGAAACTCAGCCCTGTATGAAATTCCCAGGTCTCTTTTTTTTTCCCCTTCTCCTTCCTCAGTGATGGAGCTGCCGTGCCAGCTAACTTAGAGGGAAAACGCGCTGCAAACGAAGGGAGCAAAACCAAATTATTTTCCTTTTGCTCCAGGTCACTTCCAATTTCTCAATTTAGACCACGTCCACGATGTGCCAGGAGTTGCAGCTCCCAGTGTGATCTTACAGTCACGTCTGCTGGGGAAGGCTGCGAAAAGGTGAGCCCTCATCAGCACTCTCACTCTACCACCAGCACCTCCACGACGCAGGACCAGCTCACCACTTGCTGCGAATGTGTTGGCTTTAAGTCTTTTCCAGTGACTTACCACCATCTTTGGAGGTCTTTATATCAAGCTACGGGCAGTGTCCTATCGGGTAACTGTGTAAGAGCTCCAGAGCCATGGGGGATGCACCATAACAGATACTACAGGTGGAAATTCCTGTTATATTGCACGTGGCAGTAAAGGGCTGACTCTGAGGGACCACCATAGAGCTATCAGGTTTGCAGGTTGACATACCTTGGCCACAGCTTCTGCTGCCAGGTAAAGGAAAACGGGGCAATATCACATTGGAAATGTTCATGGGAGCCTGATAGTTCAGCTACAGAGCAAAGAGATACAGCAAGGAGAAACCTGCCTCTCTTGCTGCCGTTGTCCCGCTGGTTCTTGTGCTCTAACAGTGAGCCACGATGCCACAGGGTGTCCACACAGTCACTGCTGTTTCACTGTGCAGTGAGAAGCAGCTCGCTGGAAGCATGAGGAAAGGCAGCAGCGTGGGCAGGAAAAGAGAGAGGAGGATTTGGAGAGAGGAAGAATGTTAATGTGCAGCTGGAGGGGGATGCGGTCAGAATAAAACAATGATGGGGAAAAAAAAGAAAGAGGGAAAAAAAACCAAAATGCATATGCTTTCATTATTTCACAGAATCACAGATTTGTCAGAGTTGGAAGGGACCTCTAGAGATCATCTCATCCAACTGCCCTGCTAAAGCAGGATTGCCCAGAGCACATCACTCAGGACTGCATCCAGGAGGGGCTTGAAGGTCTCCAGAGAAGGGGATTCTTTAACCAAATAAGCCTGAGGTCATTGATAGTAGTGTTGGCTAGTTCTTATCAGGTCAGTGTCCAGCAGGAAAACCAGCAACAGCATTGCCATCTGTGCTGTTTCTATTGAATATGTCATTATAAATTTATACTGGTTTAAATCTGTAGCTCCTGGAAGGAGCTGTTATGTGTGGGATTCATTTATGTCTTGAGCACGCAAGTGGGAACTGTGGGGACAGAGTGGACACTGGGTATGCTCCATCCATCCACACTTCCATGCCTTCATCTTTCTGTCCCTCCATCCTTTCACTCCTCTCTTCCTCTACACCTTCATCCCTCCTGGTTTCACCAAAGTCAATAGAGAAGAAAGCAAAGTCTTGGCTAGGCATGCCCTTTTGTTGTGACTTGGCGGGGGAACACACCCTTCCTTACTCCTGTCAGATACTTCTCCCACTGTTGCACTATATTCTCTACTGGAGATGATACAGCAGAGAAAGAGAGTAAAAACAGGACAGAGACTTCAAATCAACACATCCAGCAAGTTCAAAACAAACCCAAGGAGATTCATTGTGGAGCTGGGGAGCTCTTCGTGACAGGATGTTGTGGGTGCTGAAAAGTGGTGAGTATTCATGGGCATGTTCATGCCAAGAAAGGCACTCATATTACAAAACACACTGGTCAGAAAATCCCTGAACACCAAGTGGTTGGATGCCATAAGAGTAATTTAGGGTTATACATGCTTACCTTGCTCTTTTACCTGGTATCACCCTCAACCACTGTTAGAACACAAGGCTACACAGCCAATAGAGCTTTTCTTATGTCCTCCTGTGAGGCCAGGACCTTCTACATCCTTCAGGTAAGCATCATCCCCTCTTCCATTCAGTGCACACACAAACACACAGCCTTTCACTCTGACAGACAGCTTCCAGTCTTTCAGTGTGCCCTACCTCTTCCCACCCATAGCTTCCCAACCCCAATGTCAGTGTCGCGCCAGTCTCTCAGACCCATCTTTCCAACAACTTCCAGCATCATTTCAATCACTCAGAGGCTCCTGGAACTATGACACCAGACCCAAGTAAGTCCCAGTAATACCCTACTCCCTTCATCCTCAGGTGCCCCATTGAGAGCCTCAGATCCCCAAAGACAGGACTGGGAGATGGTAGGGAAGTGTGAAAGCAAAAAGATATGATTTGGGAAGAGTAAGCTAAAAAAAAATCTACAAAATCAACATGATGTTTTATCTTCTGCTACTTCAAAGTCTGGGTTGTTTTTTTTCTCCTGGCTTACACTTTTTTTCTTAGTTGCCAGTGCCAACACATACTCTCAAGAAGATGCTTTTAAAGCTTTGCTTGCTTTGTAAAATGCTATTTTTGTTGTGAGGTGTAATGAGTACCTAAGAAAACTCTTGTAGCCCTGTCAAAGACAGAAAGCTATGTAAAGAAGATGTCTTTTCTTAGGAAACAGCATGAGCTCAGTCCAAAACAGGTCTATGATACAAAATGACTTCCAACAAGTTGGGCTATCTTTATCTCAGAAGCTTTTGGCCTAAGGCATCTTGTGTAGCAGGGAACAAGGGCAGCATTTAGAGGTCGGCTTAATCGTTTAACAGTTTACAATCTATTTGAACTTCCCTTGCCCACAGGCTTTTCCACCACTTCTTCCTCAAAAAAAAAAAAAAAAGAAAAAAAAAAAAAGACCCATGTCTTCGGGCAATATATGTGCTGGAATTGACCAAATGCCATTGACACATTTCTTGTGCCAGAAGGGAGGTGAAAGACTCGCCCAGCCACCCATTGGAGCATGGTAATTTGATTGTTACCATCCTGGCGTTGCAGCATCTTCCTGCAGGCTTGTAAGAAATTGTTCACTCTGATGGTAAACATCACCACAGCAGCAAGTACTCCCTTTTATGCATCATTGCTGGGTATGGCTCTTTTCTTTTTTTTTCCTAAAAAATTGCTCTTTAATAGGTCCCTGAAACCCAGTCAAGCATGTGTGTGTTGGAAGGAGATGGGGGGTCAAGCAGCCACCCTGATTAATAGGATGATGGTGTGACCCCGGCCATTACTTATGCCTTTTCCAGCTCAAATCTGGGATCTGCCTCGGCAGAGCAGCCACCCGGGCAGGGCACAAGGCTCTGAAAGATGCACTTTGATGTGCACAAACAATGGTTATTTTTAATCTGCCTCACATTTCAGGGCTCTGTGCTACTTTCCCTGCAGGGAGGAGGGGGAGGTGAGACCCTGCTGGGTGTCTGCTGGTCACAGCAAGGTCACACACATGGGTCCATGCTCAGAATATTTATCAAAAGGGACAAGAATGAAGAGAGATGGTACATGACCTGCAGATCAAATATCAGCCACAGAGGTAGCAGAGGTTGTCACAAGCTCGACAAAGTGTTCAAAATCTTTCTGGCAAGCTCTGACTACAGGCCTGTCCTTGTTCTGTGTCCAGCTCTGACCACACAGAGTGGTCTATACTGGAAAAGTAAGAAGGACACAGGCTTGGACACTGACTTGCCACTGGCTGGACCACTTCCATCTTAATTTGAAGGAACTCTGTTCCCTTTCAAGTAGCTCTTTCCCAGATGGTGTCTAAATAACTTTTGAGGACTAGCACAAGACAAGGATGGCTCCCAAAGGGCAGAAAAATCACTCACTTCAGGTAGAAGTATTTAATCACACACATGCCAAGCCATGTGTCTGTCCTCTGGACAAAAGAATGGACTTTGACTCTTATTTACACATAAAACAATGCTATGGAAACTAGATTGTAGGCCCAGCTGAATTTATTTTAGGACGACTATTATAGCCCAGTAGTATTTCACAGAGAAAATTAAGACACAGGGAAAAAAAAAAAAAGCAAACCCCAAAAATCCCCAATAGATCTTCTTCCTCCATAGACTTAGACTGAACCACTAAGGTCAAAGAGGAACCAGCTGGGATGATGGCCTGGAGCACAGCAGCTTTGGTTCCTTCCAGTGATAACTGCTGATGATGCGCCTCCAAACTCCACCAGCTTACCTGGGTATTTCTATTGTTTCCCATCATTCCACCACATGAGAAAGGTGTTTGGACTTGACCACATGTTGGAGGACTACATTTCTGTGTGGCAATCTCACTATATATGCAGTGACACTATGGCCACAGGCTGTTTGCAGCTAGGGCATATATGTTATTCTTTTTGTACAGCACCTGTATTGAATTTTCCTGTCCCACCGGCTCACTATTTGCCCACTTTTCACCCTGAGACAGTTTTCTGTCCACGCTCTCCTCTGCTGCTCTCTGGAACTGTACCCACTCAAGTAAAGCATGTAGGTCTGTGCTTTTGGCAATAGGAGATCAAGGCAATGATTCCTAAAAAGTCATAGGTAGGACAAAACTAACACTCCAGACATTCTGGTCTAGAGTTATACTTTACCCTTTCTCTGTCTAGATCCAAGTATTGTCCTTGCATCCTTGCTTCCCACTCTTTCAACCTTACCACCTGTTGGTCTATCACAGCTTTTCAGTGGCCCCAATTCTTATTTCTCCTGGGCTGCTCAGCCCCACTCCTAGTTCCTGCTCTCAGCACATTCAACTCCTTGTCCTGATGCCCCATGGACCTGTGGGGCTGACTCCTGCCTTGCCCTTCAGTCTGCTCCATGTCCTCACCTTGACTTCAGTACTCCAGCCTTGCTTCTGCCGCAGCTCCGAGCATGACTGTCCATGCCCTCATCAACATCTTCTCCCACAGATGTCCCATCTTTGTCTCCCAGGCACTTTGTGCTGTATAAGCAAGTGGAGTAAAAACAACTTCAGATAAGGTCTGTTTGCAAATTGCAGGCTTTGGATTTGGCTAGATGCTAAGGCAAGATATCACTGCTTTCCAGAAAGTAAAAAAAATCTCACTTTTTTTGCCTTTCTGCCTATGTTTTCACGGAAATTTTAATTTTCTAAATGAACTCCAGCCAGGCTGAGCTCATGGCTTCTACAGGGCTTTGAGCCCAGGAGGGAACATAGATTTTAGTGCTGCCTTTGCTGCACTGCAGTGGCTGGAATTAAATTATTGACTTCTTCATGTGGAAAGCTCTGGGATTTGCAACGTACAACTTCTTCATCGAGAACAGTTTCTTATATGAACTAATTAGAGCTTTAGGACATGGAATTCCACCATGCAGCCAAAAAAAAAAAAAATAAAGAAAGAAAAGTGCTACTTGGGAAAGAGTTAATGACTCTGACAAGGGCAGTCCTGGGTTCCAGCCTTTGCTGGAGGACTGCAGTGCCTGGGAGCAATGCACAAAGAATACCAAGGGAATGGGAATATTAGCTTTGTTGACAAAAAACCCTGACAGTTGACTTCTTTGTCAAGTTCTTCTGAACTGATGGATACAGTCTCGCTCTGGCCTTCTCTTCTGCGTGAAGATGGTGTTTACACTACCGCTGTAATTTTTATGAAAGAAGCTCTCTCAGAAAAGACGGAGAGAGAAGTTACCTCTCACAGATGCCTGGTGAGTCAGGAAGAAGACTTCTGTCCAGCCAAGTGATTTTCAAGCTCGGGAGCAGGAGCAGTTTGTCATAAAACAAATCCATTGGCACTTTCTTTCTTAGCCATCTCTGTGTTTTGTTGGCTTCTTGGGATGGATTCAGACATATGCATCTACCTAACACTACACAGAGAGCAGTTGCACTAACTACATTTCAGCGAGAGGAAACATGAAAGTTTCTGCAAGACTGAGATGTGCATTGGTAGGATTTTTAGGATTTCAGATGGCTACATTCAT
This sequence comes from Pedionomus torquatus, assembly GCA_013398155.1. Classification (NCBI taxonomy): domain Eukaryota; kingdom Metazoa; phylum Chordata; class Aves; order Charadriiformes; family Pedionomidae; genus Pedionomus; species Pedionomus torquatus. The sequence continues at coordinate 124,457 of VZRU01009533.1, read as the reverse complement.
CTAATAAATTAGCCATGGTATACATTTCTGACTGGTGTTTAACTTTTGATCAAGTTTCATAAAGAGAAGAAAAATGTACATTAATAAAAAAAAAGTCTGGAGCTCTACAGGACACAAAGGGAGGCTTCGAAGACTTGAAATCAAGTCCACAAACCTGATTTCAGAGGCAGAAGTAAGTAATGAATACATTTTCCCTCCATGAATAAGCAAACAGATGGGAAGCATTGCAGAAGCTTCAAAAGGGAAAATCATGAAGCTGTGTTCCAAAGAAAAAAGCTGCAAGATCCATTCAGATGTGTCTCGCTGGCTCATCAAACAGAGACAACCCAACAAGCTGGGTGAAATCTTATTTTGTGAGATGGAACTTTGGGTTTTCTCCCTTGCTTTTTTATCCTCTGGTGTCTCTTGTTTTCTAGCAGGAGGAGAAGGACCCCAGGGTGACCTCTCCCCAGCTTCTCTCCATATCAAAGCTGTAGACCTGAGTGGGCTCTAAAATAAGCTGGGTTTTCCAAGCAGCATTCCCACCAATGCTTGGGACTTCTCTGAAGTTTGCCAGATGCTGTGAGTGACCACTGATCTTCATGTAACAGCCACAAAGCATCTATGAGCAGAGCCTTCACCTGCATAAATTTCTAGTTTGCAGCATCTGAGGACCTCCTGGCTAGGTCTTCACTGCTCCCTTGCACTGGAAGGTTCAGGCTGAGGAAACTAGCGTTTTTCAGTCTGGAGAAAAGGAGGCTGAAGGGAGACCTTATTGCTCTCTACAACTACCTGGAAGAAGGATGTAGAGAGGTGGGGGTCATTCTATCCTCCCAAGTAAGAAGTGATAGGACAATAGGAAATGGCTTCAACTTTAGGTTGGATATTAGGAAAAAAATTTACACTGAAAGGGTTGTCAAGCATTGTAACAGGCTCTCCAGGGAAGTGGTGGAGTCACCCTCTCTGGAGGTACTTAAAAGAAGTGCCAATGTGGCACTTAGCAACATGGTTAAGTGATAACTTGACAGTGCTAGGTTAACGGCTGGACTTGGTGATCTTGAAGGTCTTTTCTAAACAAAATTATTCTATGCTGGGCCATGTCATCCTGTGATGTATGAGCAGCCACCTCTGCAGCTTCCTGACTTTTTCAACCAGCAGATCCTTCAGTCAAAAGTAGAAAGCAACAGACATTCACCTCTTAAGCAAATACCATCAGTACCCATACCTCTTCCACAAAGAAAGCACAAACGAGAAAGCATATGTTGTGCCAGTGCTATCTGAACTGAACATTTTTTATTTTCATCCATTTATTTACTTTAGTCTGCATGTGCACAGACGCTCCTTCATTCTGGTCATAGTCTCGAAGGGATCTTGCAGTCTTCAACGGGTCCATAGTTTGTGATGTGAAAACTTCAGAGGAAAGACTTATCCAAAACATCTCAGATTCAACAACTAAGTTAATGGACTTTTTTTCCAGAACAAGCAATGTTTCAGCCCAGGGTTAATAGTCTTAGATGCCGGTGGAAAGGGAATGTATGGTCTGCATCCTATGTGCTCAAGATCCTGCTCACACACCTCTTCTTTTCAGGTTGGTCAGGCAGTAAACCAACAAGGCCAACCTCATATTTTAGCCTTCTCCACTCTTGGTAGCTTCACTGGCTCAGCACTTGCCTGGAAAACCATGAATTTGAGCTTCCAGGTACATTACTGCATAGATATTCAACCATCAATTTGATCTTCTGAGACCATCAGTAAGAATCAATTACCATTTCTGGTAGTTTTCAAAGCAATATTGTGCACACAACTTTCACACGTGCCAAGGGTTGAATGTTTCTCTTTTTGTTATTCTCCCTTCCTTTCCCCACCACAGCGGGACTCCTTGTAGACTTCTCAAATCTCTAATTTTAAGAGCACATTTCTATAAAGGGCACATCTCAAAGCAAATTCTCAATAGAAAATGTTTCTTTAGGAGATTTACTCATTCCACCTAACACTGGGCAGGGATAAGATTGCCTTCTGCTGAAGAATGATTACTCCTGATACATTTAAGGCGCAATAACTATTGACCCTCCTGCACAAGTAGAAGAATAAATATGACAGAGATGATTTCACATCTTTGAAAATTTCAGGAAGTAAGAATAAGAAATAAATACAAACCAACTAGTGTGTGTTTTGTCAGATGAAGTCAGTAAGGAACAGTACTTTGTTTCCGAGAGCATGAAAACATATTAAATACAATGGAAAGGATGGTTTGATTCTTTTTTTTGAAAAGGAAGGAAACAATAAATGTACACTTGCCTCCACTGATACTCACTCTCTGGGTAGATATGATTGGCAGCTTTTTCCAGTTATGGACAGCAGACTGAAAAACTCTTAGGGGAAGTATTAATGGTATTTTAAAAGGGGAAAAAAAAAAAAAAAAAGAGTAGACTGAGAGCAGGAACACCAGCAAAATTTGCTTTTCTGAGTAACAGAAAGTCAGTAACACCAGAGAGACGGCCACAGGAAGTGTAGTATGGCAGCCATGTGCCATCCCTTTGCTTTTTTTGCACTTCAAATTTTACTGGTCTGGTTTAAAAAAAAAAAAAAAAAAAGAAAAAAAGAAAAGCCAAAAACAAAATCAACCCAAAANGGTCTGTTTTAAAAAAAAAAAAAAAAAAAGAAAAAAGAAAAAAAAAGAAACACAAAACCCACCACAAAACATTTACTAACTCAAACAGGCCAAAGAGGACAGGGATTTGAATGACACAAATGGGATTTGAATGAGATCTCCATGCCAGACTACATGAATTCTGCCTTGAGGTGAGAAACCTGGAAACACTAAACAAAAGTACTTAGTGAAAAACCCAGAGAAAATTAAAAAAAAAATGCAAACAGGGCAAGGCAGAGGAAAGCTCTTTGAATACACAGCAAAACACCACACAGTTAGGTTGGATATTAAAGTATTTTAAAGGCTCTTGTTATTCTTTCACCAAGTAGCCAGCCTGTTTCATCACCACCTCAAACTTACCCTGGGCCACATAATCAGCTGGTGTAACCTGGCATTGGAGTTAACAAAGCCAACAACTCATACTTTTCAGGAGGAGTTTGCTGACAGATTGTCAGGGAGTTTGTCCTGCATGAAGATGGGCCAAAAGTATGCCCAGCAGTGGTGATTTCATATACATTTTCAGGACAAATCCAGTAGCTTTAAGCTCTAAGCCCCAAGCAAAGGCTTCCTAGCCCTGAATTTAGTTATATAGCAACTTCTAAAGTTGGACTTTGGTCGAGTAAGCAGGGGTAGCAGTTCTCTTGCAGGGGTTGCATTTATTTTCCAAGATGCACGAGTGGGCAGTACCATCACTCTGCCCCATCTGCTGCCATAAGAAGAGAGAAAAGCACTGCTCATGACCAATGTACAACACGACTTTGCTTCCCCGTGTCTCCAGAAGTGCCAAGCAATTGAACTGGCCAATGGGTGCAAGATGTGCCCATGCCCTACCACAGGGACACAAGCCTGGAGAGGGATGGCTACCTCTTGTTGCTTCCTCCCAGGGGCAATGGTGCTGTCACAGCTCTTCCATATGCTTATTTAAGGCTGATACTCTTGTTCTTTCCCAGAAGTACATGGCATTGTTTCTCCTCTGTCTGGCAGCTTCAGCAAAGCACTGAGGAAGTAGCCTGAATGAGTGTGCATCACATAAATTCTTGAAAGAAAAGGTTATGCAAATATTTCATTTCCACAGCGGCAGGCTTTGACCTCAGGGCAACCTCTGTGGCTGTGTTGTCTCTGCTAAAAGCTTTCAAGTGTGTTCAGATCTGGCATTTGAGATTAATAGCCACATAAGGGGGTTAGGTTTTGTGTTGAAATATTGTTGGAAGGCATCACAGTGCTTCCTCTGACTCAAAAGGAGAGGAGTCTTGCTATATAGCTCCAGTTTGGCCAGTAGGATAAATTCATAGAATTGTAGAGTGGTTCAGGTTGGAAGAGACCTTCAAGATCATCTAGTTCTAACCCCAACCATGGGCAGGGACACCTCACACTAGACATGGTTGCTCAAAGTCCCATCCAGCCTGGCCTTGAACACCTCCAGGGATGGGGCAGCCACAGCTTCTCTGGGCAACCTTTGCCAGTGTCTCACCATCCTCACAGTAAAGAATTTCTTCCTGAGATTTAACCTAAATCTACCTTCTTTCAGCCTGAAACCATTACCCTTTGTCCTATACACCCTTGTAAAATATCCCTCCCCATCTTTCCTGTAGGCCCCCTTTAGGTACTGGAAGGGTCTATAAGGTCTCCCCAGAGCCTTCTCTTCTCCAGCTGACCAGTCTCAACTCTCTCAGCTTGTCCTCACAGCAGAGGGGCCCCAGAGCTCAAATCATCTTTGTGGTCCCCTCTGGACCAACTCCAACAGGTTCATGTCCTTCTTATATTGGGGGTTCCAGAGATGAACACAGTACTCCAGGTGGGGTCTCACAAGAGCAGAGGGGCTGTCAGCTCCTCTGGGATTAAAAGTTAAGGTTCTTCCTGCAGCTCCTCCAAGGCACAGTGGTACCCTATTCCCAATACACTGTTGTACGAGAGGAGAAACTATATTCATGTAATCAGACTACTTGACTCATCCTGGATGTAGCTCATCAGCTGGCAATTTCTGCCACAAATTCATTGCTTTGGCTGGAGCAAGAGCGCTGCCGTTACCTCTCATCTCTGGGTTTTTTCTGGGGAACATTTTTCCAGAGTTGTTCTGGGTGCCATGTGACTGCCAGAAAATGGTCTGAAATAACTAATGTCTTTCACAGCAGGTCAGCCCTAGACCCATATATTATACCCTAAGGGGTAAGAAAAGTGTTGAGCAAGACCTAGTACAATTTGCGAACAGTTATTTGGCTCAGGGCCAGCACACAGTGATAATTTTCTAGCATTAGGGACTTCCTCCGACAGAGCTGTGATCTTTACATTTAATGGCTTTTGATGGATTTTCACAGCCCCCTCCCCCCCTCCTTTTAATTTAACCACTGCTGTTTTACTCCACCTAGACTTCTGGCATTCTCATTGACCTGTGGCAAGAAATTGGACAAAAAATGTTCATAAAAAGCCTATGCAAAGAAATGAAAGAAAAATAATTTTTAATGTGCAAACACTGAGCTCTCTCCCTCTGTCCCTTTATTTATACTTAATTTACTGTAGACTTCTCTGTTATTCAGCTTGACAAAGACTTTTCCTTTCTGTGTCCCTCAATGTGGAGGTTACATCCTTGTAGACCACTGTCCTCAGATCCAGCCTCTCCCAGCCGTTTGAACATATTTAGCTTTCCTCTCCAGCTCTGCTTTCTCTGTTTTCTATTCAGGTGACAGTCTTGCTATTCCTCTTAATTAAAACAAGCATTTGGAGAGGAAAATGCCTCTCTGCATGTGTTATCTCTGGCACTTGACTAAGTAAGTAACAACTTGTTGCCTCAGCAAAGGTCATCTCCTTCATCTTTCACAGCTATGTACATCTTCCAGTGTGAAGTGCACCTCCTGCTCATCCTTATGTTTTATCTATCCTTATAGATGCAGGTATCTGTACAAGCGCATTAGATGCAAACAACTACATGGAATAAGAGTATTACTCATGAAGGTGTGAGAGTTTGGTGCTTAGGAAAGATTTCTGAAGAAATTTGGGACAAGAATAGGTTGTGGCTGACCTACAAAAGCTTTCTTCTATGAAGCAATACTTTTTGTCCTCCTTGCTGTCCTTCCCTACACCTTCTGCAGTGCATCCTCCTTTAAGAAGTGTGCACACAGTTGCCAGAATCATAACAAAATTAAAAGTCAGAGAGGACCTCAATAATCCTCTTGCCCGAACCTCTGCTCAGAAAAGTGCTTTGGGATTAGATCTGATTGCTCAGGGCCTTCTATCAATTTATTATCTCCAGGGATGAAAACTCTACAAGCTTTTTGAGAAACCTGTTCCAGTGATTAAATTAGCATTGATGGCAAGGAAAATTTGGCAATAGGCATTCATCCCAGTCTTCTCTACCACATTCCAGAATAAATTTTGGGTGAGAACTGGCCGGCCTGGACTTGACCAGCACTGTATGTCCTTTTCTTTGTGTCTCATTATCAGTACCTCAAACTAGTTCCTCTCAAGTGTTCTGACTCCTGGGACTGTGCCTACGGTCACTTCTTCTTTAGATCCAATTTCAGACCCTTTACTGTGGCCTCATGGGCAACAATCTGGAAATTGCTTCCTTCGGCCTGTCTGCCCATTGATGCAAACACAGAAGAGAAAAGTCAGTGGATGCAACCAGACTCTGAAGACACTTCCCACAGTTCTTTCTATCTGTAATAACTGGGGGAAAGGGAGAAAGTTTTGATACCTTCTTTCTTTCTTTTTTTTTTTTTTTTTTCCCAATCCTTCTTTATCAAGACTTGAAAAATATCCTGTTTTCAGGTTTCCAGATGGCCTCAGCTCTATGATTATTTATTGTGTGGACATGAGGAGGCTGGTTGGCAGTAAACAAAGGTCCACAAATTTTCAAAGGAACTCATACCACTTTTTGAAAAACTAATTAAGTATCATACAGACTAGATGCATGCTACAGTGATTGCAAAGGCTTTGTGTCTCAAGTGCTATCTTAGCACAGACATCAACTTTATAATTTTAATTTCCTTACACTCACCCTCTCTTCAGTTCCGCCCGAGTGATTTATTTGGGCTTTTCAAGTGGTATAAATTAGCATAAATTGAAATGTCAATATCAGGCAAGAGAAAAAAACCCAACAACAACAACAAAAAAATAAAACACCCCCCCCTAAGAACTCAAAAACGAATCACTGTTGGGGAAACTATGTGTCTTTTTTTCAGTTTCCTAAAGAGTCCTTATCTTTATCTAAGGCATCATTACCACTTCAAAATGCTATGACCTCCAGTAGTTTAGTCTCGTCAAGCAGAAGGAAGCGCAGGCCATGTCTTAGAAGACTCCAGCTGGTTTGTCATTCTCAGTTTCCCACTCTTAGAGTGCAGGAGTGGATAAACCCCTTGATTCCTATGGCCAGGGGAGATGACAACACACGGCACAGAGACTCACTGGGTCACAGGTGTCCTGAGTGGAGATGATGGGCTGTGATCAACCCGACAACCTCACCTCAGTAGCTCAGCAACTGCTTTGCAGTGTGACATCCCTACTCATATTTAAGACTTGGTCAATCACGGGATCAACTTAGAAGTAGACATTATCCCAATTTAGTAGCACTGCAGCTTGCCTCCTGTTATCCAAGCTTCATCACAGAGCAAGGGTGGAAAATACCTCTCTGTTTGAGGCTTATGCAGAAGAAATTCATGCAGTCTGAAAGGACCGACTACTGCTTTTGTTTCACATGGTGGATATTCAGATGGTATTGTAGAATCATACAATTGTCTGGGTTGGAAGGGACCTTTAAGATGATCGAGTCCAACCATCAACCTAACCTTGTCAAAAACACTGACAAACCACGTCCCTAAGCATCATGTCTGCCAGGCAGAAGCAGAATATAGGAAATCACCTTTCTTATTGGCAGCTCATTTCTTTTGAGTACACACAAAAAGCAGGGCACTGGAGAAACGCAAGAGAAAAAAGTGGTCCCCAACACCATAAACTTTCTAGTTAAGGTGACAGGTATTAGACATAGAATCATAGAATCCTCCAGGCTGGAAGGGACTTCCAAAAGGTCATCTAGTCCGACCTCCCCGCAGTCACAGGGACACCCCCAACTAGATCAAGTTGCCCAGGGCCTCATTGAGCTTCGCCTTGAATATCTCCAGGGAAGAGGCCTCAACCACCTCCCTGGACAACCTGTTCCAGTGTTCCACCATCCTCAGAATAAATAAATTTTTTTTAATGTTCAACTTAAATCTACCCTTCTCCAACTTAACTCCATTCACCCCTCGTCTTATCACAGCTGGCATGGTGATGTGCTGCATGACGCTGTTCTACAGGAGGCTTTTTAAAAGCCATGGCACAGTAAGCCAGTACCATTTCTACTTCATCTTGCCCCTTCTCTGGTGTTTAGGAAATCCTCCCTTTATTTTCACCATCTGTGACATGAAATCGAATCCAGGAGCAACCATTTGAGAAGTCATGAGCACACAGCTGAGAAGAAAATTTGCTTTTTCTGTAATTATATCTGCAAGAGAAGGAGGATGGCTGCCTTTCTTCACTGTTCATCAAGTATCTGAGCATTGTGTGACTAAAAGTGCTAAATAAGAGCCAAGTGTCACAAGGTATGATGATAGCTGAATTAATGAACTATAACTAGGAGCAGCCAGAAAACAAAGGGTCTGGAATCAGTTTTCATTTCAAAGTGCAATCCCTTCAAATCAGCCACAGTGCTTTGCTCATGGCTTTTGCAGCCTGGACTCTGTCGCTGCTGATTTTTCCCACAACTGCAACTCTTTCACTCTGACCTCATGATCTTTCTGCCCACATTTCATTAAGTCCGCCTACTGTCCTTCATCAGGTCCTTAGACCATAAGCTCACATGCCCTTGCACATGAGGGGTGTAAGTGCTAATCTTTGATTGCCTACTATCTAGCTTTTCTCTCTCACTGTCATTCCATGCCAAAGTGAGGAGCAAGCTTCCATAGGTGGCAGGAATCAAACATTTCAGAGCTGGGAGCTCCGTTATTTCCATACTGCAGGTGCATTATTGCTCCTCGAGGCTCATTACTTCCTTTGCCTTCAAGGAAATCAGAGACCTTGAAAGGATCAATAAGTACATTATTACTCTTGTTCAATTACATTCCTGCCTGGTTCTGAGCCTTCAGAAGGAAGCCATTCATTGGATCCAGTTTTCACGAGCTAATTGCTACACAGCCAGGCAGCTTAGCTCCGAGGTGGTGCCAGCCATCCCCTCCTCCTACAGGGTACACTGCCGACAAGGGTAATCAGAACACCTCGTTATCTGAAAGGCAGCAATGAATACATTAGGGATGAGGCGCAATGACAGTAAAACTGCTGAATATCCTTTTTGACAACCTATGAGCTCTCCAGCTGCTCAACTGTAGAATTGCAGCAGCATTTAGGGCAAGAGAGATTTCCTTGCATATTAGTTGTGTTGTTCGACACCAAATTCTCCCTCTCTAGCTCTTGTAAGGAAGGGATGGATTCCTGTTTCCTAAAGCACTCTGTTAAACATCTTTGTATGTATGTTCTATTTTTATTCCATAACAAAGAGATACAAATCTGGAGCCAGCTGTGTTGGATTCTGCACCTAGACAATTAAAATTTCTCAAAACAAAATTTTAAAAATAAAAATAAAAACCTGGTCATTTTCCAAAATTACTGCACAAAGGGGAAAGCCATTTCCCCACACTTCTTGCCTCCATGTTGGTGATATTAAGCCCAAAGACAACGTTCTCACCTCAGTCAAACCGACCCATTCATTTTCCATCACTGCCCAGCTAACCTCCAGTTTGCCCCTGCAATACTTTAGCCTTTTGCAATCCTTTGTTCTACTAGCACAGACACCTGTAGCAAGACAGGTGACAAGACTTAGTTTAATTTTTCTTTCTGAAAAAGTGACTTTATCTGCAATCTCTTGCCCTGCCAGCAGCTTTCTGCTGGAGGAAGTTTCTCAATCATCCAAAACTCTAGGTATTAGTTCCAACCTGAGAGTCCACTAAGTTTGAAAGGGAAATGAGATACTTATTTTAACCGAGGACAATTAATTATTGGGGCTTATTACGAGGGCTGAAGGAAAAAACTCCACTTGATACCCATATTCAAAAAGATTGGTGATAAACCATTAAGCAGCAGTTTGAATGAGATTATAAAACCATGCAGAGTATCCACCTAAGACATCTTTCTTCACACCTGAGCCTTGGCATCTGTTTATTCTTGTGGTGGATCTAACATTCAGAGCACTCATCCATCACACTGCCTGAGCTTCACAAATAAGCGAACCCTCACAAGCTTTTGCTTAAAACAAAATTCATTATGTGGCATCAGTGCCAAGCTGGAGGCTTTTAACAAGACTTGCGCGGGCAGGTGGTTGTTTTTCTTCTAAGGAAAAATTCAGAAATCAGCAGGATATAGTCAAGCTGCAGCACGGAAAGGGACAAATGCTGCCAGAGTCACATTATCACCTCCAGCTCATTCTCCTGTTGATCTTTTCCCACTCTGCATTTTTTTCAGTGTCAGGAGACCACTGCTTCATTTCAGCATCTTGGGGAGAAATGGCCTAAGAATCTCTTTGCTGGACAGATGAAGGCAGAAGTCTTATTTTAAATAAAGAAATCTTTGAAGGGATTTTCTAAAGTATCCTTAGGAACTGGGGTAAAACTGCCACTGACATTCAGGGAATTACTTCCCCTTTCTCTTCACATTTATTTACCCAAGATATGATCATCAGAATAACACAGGGAAACAGAATCACTCTCCATGTCCTCGGATCATACAGGAATTTACAGCCCGTGTACTCCAGGCTATGGCAAGGACCCAAGGCCCTTGATCTCTCCAGTTCACTTCTGGAAGAATGTCACAATTCCCTAGGGTTTCAGCACTAAAATTATTAAATTCCTGAGAAGATGTTACAAAATGTTTGGAAGTGGAAGACTGAATTCTCTTACCCCATTTCTGCACAAGCTTTTTGTTGCATGGGCAGACCAACTGCTGGACCCGATGATTTAGTGGACCACTATTGGCCCATGTTAAGCGAAAGTCTTAGAAGAAGGAGCAACGCAATGCGGTGTGAGCAGTTTGCTGAATGGAAAAACAAAACAAAACAAAACACAATTACACCAAAAAAATTTCCTCAGGATGTTGCAAAGGGCACAGATCAGCAATTCCAGTGGCAGGTGTGTTTTTCTCAGTATTTCCTCCATACAAGTTCAATATTTCCTCAGCCTTGCTGTATTTCTTGGTTCACAGAGACCCATTGCTGCCAGTCAAAGGGCTGTTTCAAGCTGTATCCTGCCCCCATTGCAGGAAGAATCCTGACATTGGTTTTGGCTAACCCAAATTTCCTTTGAGACATCTCTTCCCTGGGTGTTCAGTTTAGTAACTAAGTGATTTTTCTGGGCAATCTTATGTTTTGCAAACAGCAAAAATTACCTGTTAGTAGAGAAGGAACAAGGAGAAGGCTACTCAAGGCTGCATCAGAATTGCAGCTTTTAGCTGACGCTGTTAAAATTTACAGACGGTGCTTTGAAGGAACGACTTGGAGTTGGGCCTATCTTCCCTCTGCCCAACAAAGACCCATCGCAGCGTAGGAGCAACACTCAATATACATATTAATTAATCATTTTTCTCTAGGAAGATATGAGGAGAATGGTTCCAAGATGATTTGGCTGGACAGCTGTTTCTAAGATGTAAGAATCAGATGTGATTGACTCGGTTAAAGAAGCAAAGGGCAACAGCTCCACACGGCCCCTGCAAACCACTGCCTAGAAGTTTACCCTTCCCTTTTCAAAACACTGTTCTAAAATACCTCTCTGGGGCAGTTTCATTTGATGGGGAGAGATTTATGGTAGCACTTTCCCACAGCACATGCCCGTTTCACTCCAAAGTAGCTCGAGTTCTGAGCAGTAATAAAAAGTAAATTGCATTTATTAAATCCCTTGATCCCACCTTTAAGGACTGCCAGTAACAGCATTTTCATAAAAGGAAATGTCTCTTTCAGCTCCAAATCTTTCTATTTCTGTTGGAATTTAAAGAGGGAAATAATTTCTTAAGAAAAGCTTTCTTCCAATGACTGACATTCATGTTAGGCATGGTTAATACTTAATAAAATGTTGAACACACCATGCTCTATTTCAAACTCTTCAAAGGGTAGGTACTAGATGAATATCATACGAGTGAGATTTCAATTTACTGACTGTTCATTGCCACTGCTCTGGAGACTGTGAGCTTCCAAATCACTTTGTGTTTTGGGAGGACTCTTAGATAGATTCCTATTAGAAGAGAGGTGATGTCAGAGGAGGTAAAGTCCCTCTTGGAAGCAGGAGGGGTCAAGGTGCCAGTCACACACGACAAACCCTACATATTGGCTTCACCATACTCCTTTGCCATCTGTCTACAGTCTTGGAAGGGCTCAAGGGCATCTTCACAGGCCCAGATCAGAGTTCCTGGTGTCTGTCCCCAGGGTATGGCAAGCACAGGGTAATCAAGGAGCATTATATACACAGGTCACGGGGGAAAATTATTCTTCTCTGACATACCCTCCCGTTATGTGTTTTGGTGACTAGGCTGATCTCAGGAACTTCCTTTCTTGGATAGGATCCAAGTTGCCGTTGACGTGCCCCATATGCTTGACAACAGAACATCCAAGAAACTAATGTGGTTGCTGGATAAGCCTCTCTAGCATACCAGTCCTTTGGGAAGCAGTGGATATCAGTTGAAGGACAGGACACAGGAAAGGTGTTTTGCTTATCAGTGTTCTCTGCTCTGTGCCAAGACACCATCAATTCCTCATTTCACCAGTTCATCACTTTCCATGACAACTGGACCTACTTTATGAATAGCCAGCCAGAACATAAGCTGGAGTCAGACCACTTGTTTCTCACTTGAGCAGCTTGAAACTGTTGTGGATCCTCATTTCTTACAAGTGGAAACAGGATTCTCAGTGACTGTAGCTCCTCTTCTCTTTCAAGTGGAAAAAGGACTGTGAGGTTGCATTACCATGTTCACCATGGTAATGCATGACATGTATGACATGTTCACCACCCAGTGAAGCAGCTTGCAGCAGCTGTGCGTGCTATTAATTATAAAGTTCCAGCAGAATCTTTGGCCTATTTGGACTGATAGCATCCCACATCCCCACTGAGAAAAATCTATGTCCACAACAATCTAATCTAGAACCACAACAACCTAATAAGACCATCTCCTGCCAGTGCTTTCTGATCATTCCTGGTATCACAAACCAGGTTCTGCTTTTAGATTCCAATCATCATTTTTAAAGTCCTTGGAAAAATGAATAGGACCTCCTCAGCAAGCCCATTTTTCTACTGCAGAGCTGCAACAGCTGTAGTTAACAGAGATGTAAGGGCTGAGACTTTGCCAGGATGATGGATGGTTATTGACTCTAGAACTCCCTGAAAGTAGTTGTATGGTGCAATTCACGGCCAGCAATGGCAGTGCATTTACCAACAGTGATGGAAAGAGGCTAATACTCCAAATTTATCTAGGAAAAACACTGTTGTCACAGTTAAATTAATTCAGATCAAAAGAAGGCAAAGGAAGAGGAGCAGACTGTCAACAACAGTCCTTCATCCTCTTTGTGTTGCCACAATGCTGTGATGATGAATGAAAGGATTATTAGCAACAGACATAGAAGCAGAAAACCTGTCTCCAGTGTTGAAATTTTACCTATTTTTAAATTAAATCATCCAGCAGAATACAATCACCTCCAAATAAAGAGTAATGTTAGCTTTTTGGACACTTATATAGGAATATGCATAGACACTTCTATAAGAATATATAGACCACATATGTATATATACGCCACCCTGCCGTGGGATTTTTTTGTTTGTTTATTTGCCTGTTTGGTTTTAGTCAGAGCCTTTATTGGAATTTGCGCAGAAATCATTGCTGACATCCCAGCATTTGAGAAAAGACCTCAAAATCTTTTTCAGGTCTCTTCCCAACTAAAGTCTGGGCTGTTAGGCAGTGCCCGGTGCTTACACACAATGGTACTGACTTAGCTGTGACTCCAGAAGAAGAATGCTGCAGGGGCTGAAGAGCTGAAGCTGCCACAGATTTACTGAGGGAAAACCCTTAGATCATTTATCTCTGAAGATGTATTTGCTGTACACAAGGGAATATCAAGAGTATTGTAACATAACTATGGTCCTAACCCATTTAATGTCTGGCTAAGCATGAAAAAGATTCTTCAAAAAGCTTTTCAAAATTAAAAAGTATTAAATGAAACCTTAGTTTTAACAGCTTCCCTCTTTTCATTTATCTGCTTTTATCTTCTGGTATAAAGAGTCTCTGCTTTAAAATAATTTGGCTTGTTTTTATGGGAAGATGACAGAATTGTTAGCAAGGTTAGCAAGGAAATTGCCTACTCCAACCCTCTGATCAAAATAGGGTCAGCTAGAGGAGTTTGCTCAGCTGAGTTTTGGATATCTCCAAGGAAGGAGACACCCAAGCTCTCTGAGCAGCCTGTTCCACTATTTGAGCATCCTCACGATTTAAAAAAAAAAAATAAATAAAAAAAAAAAAATTANGGATGTTTTTATGGGAAGATGACAGAATTGTTAGCAAGGTTAGCAAGGAAATTGCCTACTCCAACCCTCTGATCAAAATAGGGTCAGCTAGAGGAGTTTGCTCAGCTGAGTTTTGGATATCTCCAAGGAAGGAGACACCCAAGCTCTCTGAGCAGCCTGTTCCACTATTTGAGCATCCTCGCGATTAAAAAAATAATAAATCATTATTTTCTTATGTTTAAATGGAATTTCCTATATTTCAGCTTCTGCCTGTTTTGTCTTTTCCTGACACTGGACACCACTGAGAAGCACCTGGCTTTGTTTTCCTTACCTCTTCACATCAGGTATTTATATGCATGGATAAGATGCCCCTGAGCCTTCTCTTCTCCAGGCTGAACAGTCCCAGCTCTCTCAGCCTGTCCTCATATGTCAGAAGGTCTCTTCCTCTATACTTCTCCAGTATGCCTATATTTAGATAATTCTGAGTTACCACCTCTGAATCCTGACCCTACATGCTTGAAGACAAGCCTAAGAGCCACTCCAGGAGGAATAGAGGACAGAAAGAGGAAAGAACGCAGCTTCAGTTTTTCTTCTTGGTGGCTTCATTGTTGGGGAACTGCAAGCACAACACAGTCTTTGAAGACACGAAGAAAGCACACTTCATATCAGAAAAGGGCAAGCACCTTAGATCATAGAACCATAGAATATCTTGAGTTGGAAGGGACCCATATGGGCCATCAAGCCTGATGGCTAACCCAGGCTTGTAGAGGCTGTGGTCAGCATGGAAAAGATGAGACTGAAGGAGAAGGCAGGGACTCTGTAAAGTGTCTCCAGTAACAGAGGTGTAGTTGATAGAGTTCAGAGAAGGACCAGCCACTGAAAACACTGGTGAGGTACTGCTTGTGGTCAGTATGACAGCAAGATAAATTAAAAACTGTGCAAAGTAACAGGGCTTACGCATTAAGGACTTCCTCCATGAGTAATGGCAGCAGACAAGAGCTTACTACTTCATAATAGCTTTACAGCACAAAAGCTTGTTTCCCCCGGATGTCTGCTTTTTTCACAAAACCAGACGTGCTTTTACCTCTTGACCTGGCTGCCTTTCCTTCAGCCCTCAGAAAAAAACAGTCCACAGTCAATAAAGATCCAGCATCCCCTCTGGAATTCACANGATGGAAAGAGGCTAATACTCCAAATTTATCTAGGAAAAACACTGTTGTCACAGTTAAATTAATTCAGATCAAAAGAAGGCAAAGGAAGAGGAGCAGACTGTCAACAACAGTCCTTCATCCTCTTTGTGTTGCCACAATGCTGTGATGATGAATGAAAGGATTATTAGCAACAGACATAGAAGCAGAAAACCTGTCTCCAGTGTTGAAATTTTACCTATTTTTAAATTAAATCATCCAGCAGAATACAATCACCTCCAAATAAAGAGTAATGTTAGCTTTTTGGACACTTATATAGGAATATGCATAGACACTTCTATAAGAATATATAGACCACATATGTATATATACGCCACCCTGCCGTGGGATTTTTTTGTTTGTTTATTTGCCTGTTTGGTTTTAGTCAGAGCCTTTATTGGAATTTGCGCAGAAATCATTGCTGACATCCCAGCATTTGAGAAAAGACCTCAAAATCTTTCTCAGGTCTCTTCCCAACTAAAGTCTGGGCTGTTAGGCAGTGCCCGGTGCTTACACACAATGGTACTGACTTAGCTGTGACTCCAGAAGAAGAATGCTGCAGGGGCTGAAGAGCTGAAGCTGCCACAGATTTACTGAGGGAAAACCCTTAGATCATTTATCTCTGAAGATGTATTTGCTGTACACAAGGGAATATCAAGAGTATTGTAACATAACTATGGTCCTAACCCATTTAATGTCTGGCTAAGCATGAAAAAGATTCTTCAAAAAGCTTTTCAAAATTAAAAAGTATTAAATGAAACCTTAGTTTTAACAGCTTCCCTCTTTTCATTTATCTGCTTTTATCTTCTGGTATAAAGAGTCTCTGCTTTAAAATCGTTTGGGATGTTTTTATGGGAAGATGACAGAATTGTTAGCAAGGTTAGCAAGGAAATTGCCTACTCCAACCCTCTGATCAAAATAGGGTCAGCTAGAGGAGTTTGCTCAGCTGAGTTTTGGATATCTCCAAGGAAGGAGACACCCAAGCTCTCTGAGCAGCCTGTTCCACTATTTGAGCATCCTCGCGATTAAAAAAATAATAAATCATTATTTTCTTATGTTTAAATGGAATTTCCTATATTTCAGCTTCTGCCTGTTTTGTCTTTTCCTGACACTGGACACCACTGAGAAGCACCTGGCTTTGTTTTCCTTACCTCTTCACATCAGGTATTTATATGCATGGATAAGATGCCCCTGAGCCTTCTCTTCTCCAGGCTGAACAGTCCCAGCTCTCTCAGCCTGTCCTCATATGTCAGAAGGTCTCTTCCTCTATACTTCTCCAGTATGCCTATATTTAGATAATTCTGAGTTACCACCTCTGAATCCTGACCCTACATGCTTGAAGACAAGCCTAAGAGCCACTCCAGGAGGAATAGAGGACAGAAAGAGGAAAGAACGCAGCTTCAGTTTTTCTTCTTGGTGGCTTCATTGTTGGGGAACTGCAAGCACAACACAGTCTTTGAAGACACGAAGAAAGCACACTGCATATCAGAAAAGGGCAAGCACCTTAGATCATAGAACCATAGAATATCTTGAGTTGGAAGGGACCCATATGGGCCATCAAGCCTGATGGCTAACCCAGGCTTGTAGAGGCTGTGGTCAGCATGGAAAAGATGAGACTGAAGGAGAAGGCAGGGACTCTGTAGAGTGTCTCCAGTAACAGAGGTGTAGTTGATAGAGTTCAGAGAAGGACCAGCCACTGAAAACACTGGTGAGGTACTGCTTGCGGTCAGTATGACAGCAAGATAAATTAAAAACTGTGCAAAGTAACAGGGCTTACGCATTAAGGACTTCCTCCATGAGTAATGGCAGCAGACAAGAGCTTACTACTTCATAATAGCTTTACAGCACAAAAGCTTGTTTCCCCCGGATGTCTGCTTTTTTCACAAAACCAGACGTGCTTTTACCTCTTGACCTGGCTGCCTTTCCTTCAGCCCTCAGAAAAAAACAGTCCACAGTCAATAAAGATCCAGCATCCCCTCTGGAATTCACAGAGATAAATTTGCAAAACAATGTGGTGGAATCTTATACTACTGAAATCTGTGTCCCATCTCCAGGGCTGGCAGAATAAATAATAATAATTTCAATATTTCATAATAATTATAAATAAATAATGAATAATTTCATAGCATTCTGTTGGCTGAAGGCTCCATTTTTGCCCCTTTCTCTTCTTTTTAATAAATATCCATATTTCACCTGGACTGCCAGATTATCTTCACGTAGGTGCTTATCATTGGTCTACAGTGTCACAAGTGTAAAAAAGCCAGAATAAAAGCCAAAAAAAAACTTGTGGGAAAGAGATAATATTTTAACTATCGCTATTTTGGAAACGTTCATCAATTGTGAAATGCCATAGGAGTTAAGAAAACATTTTATCTACTAAAACTGATTGAGTGTTTTTAATCTGTAGAGAGGAAATTCTTGCCTGTTGCTATTTTTTATTTCGTCAGAAAAATTTTGTCTCCAGAGACCATACCAAGATTCAAGCCCTCTTGAACCATTACTACTAGCCATAAGCTTGAATATTTTATTTTGTTTGTTAAGGAATAAATCTGTTATTTTGCCCCAGCTAGTTAAATTAACTCTGCTTTCTGCACTGATCCCCCAAGCCCAGCAGAAAACAAAATATCACCACTCATTTATTAGAGAAAAAAAAACATCAGAACTGGAAGCTGGATTTTCCTGTTTTTTCAGCAAGAGATTTTTTTGCTTTTGCAAATATAAAAAGTCAACTGACTTCCCTATAACCATGCCTTTTGGTTACTTTGCAGAGACATCACTTCATGAATGGTCTAAGAACATTTGCCTTCATCACAGCTCCAGGGTGAACAACATAACCTGCCATAGTTTGGTTCCATTTTCCTGTAAGCATCCATCACCCCTTGACAGCTCAAAAGTTCTGCATTTTTTAAACTATGATTTTGAAGCATGTGAACAATCTGGTTTCGTTTTCTGGGTACACACTAAAGGCATAGATGTTGAGAGCTTATCAAAGGAAAGAGGAGGAATAGGGGCTGTGCCAACTTTGTCCTCCTCTGCCTTCCAAGCTCTTGCTTTTCCTCTCCACTGTTTCTCCTTCAGAACAGCCAAACAAGGGTGCACGTCCCTGCCTGTGACACTGCCACAGCTCTGCTGCCTCTTCTGCTGTGGAGAGCAGTGTATGTGCTACCACTGAGAGAGCTCAGTGGTGGTTCCCCAGAACCACCAGAGCTGTGGTGGTTCCCCAGAATAGATCCCAGTCTCTCACTGCTGTGTGGTGGAGCAGCAGGACCAGCCCTCTGGAACTTTCCATCATAAATAGAGCACCTGTCCGATGAAGACAGGCTGAGAGAGTTGGGGTTGTTCAGCCTGAAGAAGAGAAGGCTCCAGGGAGACCTTAGAGCCCCTCCCAGTACCTAAAGGGGTTTCAGAAATGGTAGAGAGGGACATTTTACAAGGGCATATAGTGATAGGACAAGAGGCAACGGCTTCAAACTGGAAGAGGGAAGATTTAGATTAGATAACAGGAAAAAACTACAGTGAGGCTGGTGAAACACTGGCAAAGGTTGCCCAGAGAAGCTGTGGCTGCCCCATCCCTGAAGGTGTTCAAGGCCAGGCTGGATGGGGCTTTGAGCAACCTGGTCGGGTGGGAGGTGTCCCTGCCCATGGCAGGGAGTGGAACTGGATGATCTTGAAGGTCCCTTCCAACCTAAACCAGTCTATGATTCTATGATTCTGAATCGCCACCCTGTTGTGCAATGTTCTTGCTCCTGTTTTCCCACACCAGGAGCAGCTCAGCTCCAACCCCTGATCAGTTCTGCCTCTTGCTAAGAAGGCTTGAGCAGTCTTTGATGCCAGAAATGGCAGAGAAACTGAGAGACTGTCAAAACTGATAAACAATTCCTCACGCCCACCTCTTATGGAAGACCACAGAGGGGATGAACTTACCAGTTCGGCCACGTTTGCACCCACTGGAAAGCAAGGGGTCTGGCTGTCAAGGCCCCTGGTATGGCTCAGGAAGTCAAATAAGTGCAGCTAGAGAGCCTTCTTCGAGCTGGGGGCAGGTCTGCAGCCTTCAATAGCAGAAGGGAGTCAGCCAAAGGGAGGGTGGATGTACGCCCAAGTGGCTGGACAGGTGCAAACCCCATTTCCAGCAGGTAGTCTCTGAACACTCACCCTCATCTCTCTCCTGCACGTCTCAGGGCTTTGCTTGCCTGGAGCTCTAAACCTGAGATCTGGGCAACTCTTAACAGAGTGGAAAAATAGCTAAGAACTGGCCATTTTAGTATGAACTTTTTGCCATTGGGGGAGCAGGGAGCTAGAGGGAAATTCGATGGTGGGGGTGGGGCTATTTTGGTCAAGATAAACCATGTTCCAAATATAAATGTGGAAAAGAATTATAAAATAACTGTTGCCTCCCTCTTCCTCTTTGCAGAGATGCTGAGACACTAATTCTCCCTAAGTGGAGGGAAAGCTGCAAAGAAATAAATTTTTGCAGGAAACAGCTCCAATGAATGCCACTGAAGACAGTCACTGATTCTCTCCTGCTCTCCATCCCTAAACATTTCACCTGTTCACCTAATGGCTTTTTGGAGCAACAGGCTTGATTTATCCATGCCACATACCAAAGTGGCCTATTACAAAGATTTATCCTACCTTCACTTTTCAGGAGGCTCGGTTCTCCTTTCCAAGTTGAGTGCTCATGTCACATAAAAAAAGCAGACTTGCTGGGACACAAAGAGCAGAAAGCCACGGGGAAAACGAAGGGCAATGAAGCTGGTGAGGGGTCTGGAGAGTTTTATGAGGAGAGGCTGGGGGAGCTGGAAGTGTTCAGCCTGGATAAAAGGAGATGAGGAGAGACCTTCAGGTTCTCTACAACCACCTGAAAGGAGTCTCCTGAGACAACATCTAACCATTAGAATAGGAAGTTTATGTGAATAACATGCCTCAGTGAATAACATTTTTTCTTGTTGGTTTCGGTGGTAAGGTTGGGAGGGTTAACGTTATCTTAAGCTGATATTCTTGAAACCCTCTGTAACCAAACTGTGAGAAGGCAGTCTATTACCTTGGCCTGAAAGAGCCAAGATTTAGTTGTCTCTTTTGGCCTGATCATACACAATCTAGATATTTCTCCTTCTATAAATTCGGAGTCATAAAAATTCTTCTCTCACCCTTATTTTCTCATGTTGGTCTAGATAAGGGCTAATTTACAAAACACCCTGTGCCTGTGTATTTACATATAGCTTTACATAATGAGCTACTAATCTTATTTGAGGCCTCCAAGCAGTATCGAAATGTAGATTGTTATTAATAATGATAGCACTTACATATTACAGTTGCTGAAATGGCAGTCCTTCCCTCCCTGCTTGCAAACGCTGTATGTCAGTTGAATTTCAAATGAGCATGTCAGGAAAACAATATCAACCACAGCATAAACTCACCGCTTTGCTAAACATGGTCCTTCTTCGAGTGAATTCTGGTGGTGCAGATTCCTAAATCAAAATAGAATTAAAAAAAAAAAAAAAAAAAAAAAAGGCAACGTTAGATGTTAGAAACTTCAGACCAGGGTTGCAGCTGAACTGAGGTGATGTAAGTCAGGCAAGGGGAGACTCCATCAAGCCTGATAAATCAGGGAATACCTTTGCTGCCTTTTAGTCTTCCATGCTTTCACGACGGTTCGTAAAGCTCCTTGATCCCAAGAGGCAGGATACACAGCACGAGCAGCTGAGCTGCCATAGACTCCCTTCCCAAAGTTGTCCTGCTCTGTTGGCCATAAAGATGCCACTCTTCAGACATGCCATCTTTACGGTAAGCCAGGAACATTTGTCACGCAACAATTTTCCACTCGTAAACGATATTTTGTGGAAACGGAGGCATTGTGCTGAAACACGTTGATTTGGGTGAAATACCTGATGGGAAAATTGGAGAAACAGGAATTGTTTTGACTTTCTCACTTCACTCTGATGTTGAAATGTTTCGTTTCAGTAAAGCAGAGACATTTCGTTTTGACTTTCTTCCTCTGTTTTATTTCACCCTAATTTTATAGAATCATAGAATCGTTTAGGTTGGAAAAAAACCTTTAAGGTCTTCGAGCCCAACCGTTAAGCCAACACTGCCAGGTCCATCCCTAAACCGTGTCCCTAAGCACAACATTACACAATCTATGATCCTTTCAATACTGTTTATATATTTACCCATTACCGCAACAGTTCCTTGGGCCATCTGAAAATACGCTGAGATGAAAGAAAACGAGTATATTTCATATTTTCTCTAAATAGTATTGATTACTTCACAACCTAATGTTTGTGCAATCACTGATGGTTTTGATGGCTTTTTTTTTTTTTTTCATTTCGCTGAAGTTTCATTTTGCCGCAAAAGCAATTTTCAAAATGGCAGCATTTCCCACAGAAGGGAACATTTCCTTACTGTCAAAAGTGCGCTACACTAACAGTTCCTAATCACATTCAGCTGCCAGGACAATGAATTTGCCCACTTACTGGGCACGGCTGTACTTTTTTTCCTGATTATCTCCAGGGAGTCAGTGTACAACCCCCCCCTTGCACTGGAGTAAGTCATCTGGCCTCTTGGCAGGGAAAATCAGGTACCACTTCTCTGCAATGTCCACAGAAGGTGGGTTTTGACTCCCAGTTCAATGTGACAGAAAGCCATGGCAGCAACTAGGTTATTTTTTACATTAACCCTTGCAAAGGCATGCAGGCTATCTAGGAATATCTCCAGAGGGTTGAGCAGGCTGGTTCTGAACATCCTCTTTGTGGGGTTAGGGGATGGTGGTAGTGTATCTCCACCAGTCCTACCCCCAGAGTGTTTCCTCGTGTTAGCTTTTGGTCCAACCAAATCTCAGTAATTAGAGCTAGAGAAGATCTGTACAGCCAGTGTCATGGGAATGGGATCTTTGCTGGTGGTTTGCCTTTGGTACCTGACCTCTGGAAGTCAGGAGACTAAGTCTCCACCTGGAAGTTTGATGACTAAATACAAAGCTCAGTGCCAGGTCTGTACATACACATGCCCTGAGAATCCCTCTGCTAATTTATACCTTGGTCTCAGTGCAACAGAGCCCCATCCTATTCTGTGTAGCCCAACTGGTGCTTTTCAATGCTCCAGGGTGTGATTTCAGGATGCTCTGGTAACCATCTTGGCCTTTTCCGTGCTTTCAGATGTATAACTATTTCTTCCCACTTAACTCTTAATATTCTTTGTACACACAATGCATGAAAACTCTGCTTTTTCATTCAGCAGCGGCTGTCTCTGGCCATACTTCTGTCAGATAATACACCAGCAGCATAATGATGCTGTTGCATAGCTTCAGTTTTAATGCTCTGACAAGGTTTTTATTACTCCAGATTTTGACTAACATATTCGTATGTCTAGATGCTTTCCTTGTTCTCGCTTTTATTTCCACCTCTGTATTGCTGTTATCTATTATTACCAGGTTGCCACAGTAACTGCATTCCTCAACACTTCTTATTTGTTCCACAGGAATTGTTATATGGACTGTGTTTGTTCCCACTGTTGCCAAGATCTTGATCTTTTTTTTTGTTGAAACTTTCACTCTTATCTTTTCCCCTTTATCAGCAGCTTGGAAGCTTTTGGCTCCATGTCATGGGGTGAGATAGAAGAGAGGTACCTCCTTCTCCAAGGCTTCATATTCTCATTTCTCAAGGAAAAAAATCGCTGCTTTCTGAGGCAGTCGACTTTTACGCATCGTTCTCTACAGGTCATCGGGGTTGCCACATCTCTGACCATCCCCTAAGGATCAAGGAGGCTCCCTCTTCAGCCTGGTGCAGACCACCTCTCTCCCCAGGACTGCTCGGAGTGTGAACTACAGCAAACTGCCCACCCTGGCGACTTCCCCCATTCTGCGGTAGCATCCCCACAGGTAGCACCAGAGAACCCCAAATCCCACTTCACATCAATGTACCCTTCCTGAAACTGTTAAATGACTCCTGCAGGCTCTGCAAGGGGAATCTCCTTCTCTCTCTCAATCTCTATGTTTTGCTGCCCTCTCCTGCTCAGCCAGGAAACCTCTCAAATCAGGGACTGCAGAGCCCCCCAGGAGATTAGAGGCTTCCTCATAAGTATGACAGGTCTCGCTGGAGCAGAGCCTCCCTGATGGGAAGAAAGCGGCAGAGGCAGCAGGCAAGTACAGGGGATTAGTGGAGACTGGGATTAACACTTCCCAATTACCTGCTCTGGGAAAAATTGGAGCAAACGCTCTGCAGAAGCAGCAGTAGTGAAATGCTTCTTTAGTTTGACCCTAGCTGAAGGACCAACGAGGGCATTTTCCCAGTGCCCATGTTTGCCCTCACAGCAGGGAAGATGTTTTTCTTCCCTTTTCTTGCTCTTTCCTCTCGCTCTGTTCAGTGACTGCAACCACCCGAAATGGCAAAGGACAGTACTGCCACCTCCTTCACGCAGACCCTGTGCCTGGGAAGCTCCTACCCGCCAAGGCACCTCTCTCACCAGTGTCATTGCCAACCAAAGCGGGGTTTAGTCTCCATTTCAGATGTGACCAGAGCGATTTCATGGTGATTTTTCTGATTTGTTGATTAACGACCTGGCTGTTCTGCACAACAAAACCCTTCTCATGGTTGAAATAGAAACCCAGCACCGAGGGCATCAACTGTTGCGCTGCTGCCAGAACATCAGGAACAGAGCCATTTCCTTCCATTAAAAACTACCAATCAGCAGTAAGAGAGATTGGGGCTGGGTTTGGTGGATTTGCTCACTTTGTCCCTGAAGGGAAGGCAAATGGTTTCTTCTAACTCACTCCTTGCAATCGGGTGTTAGGACATCACCGTAACAGCAGACAACTGAGCCATCTTCTCCCTTTCCTTTCATTTAATGCTCTGACATGATGCTTTGATTGACACTGCTGTCGCACACGTTATTGAACCCATGGCTTCTTTTAGACACCAAACTCTTTGCCCTACCTACCTGTAAACAGATTGGCAAAAACAAATCTATACATTGCAACGTGGGATTTACAGTCACAATTTCCTTGTATAATTCATAACTCTGTGGAGTCGTGGTAAAAAATGCCAAGCAAGATACCACTGACAGCAAAAGATGGAATTAAATTATTTTATTAAATGGCATTCTCCTTCAGCAGTATTAGTTTAAATTTTTGGAAAAGCTAACAACTAAACAGTCAGTGAAGATATCGACATCTCCTTGCTGTGAAAAAGGACTAACTAAACTCGTAACCTGACTGAAGATGGATATCCAACTCCCACTAAGATCAAACAAGGAAAGGTTGCCGTCCTACACGGAATATAATTCAGCTAACAGGGCCAGCAGGTGATCTTTGCTCCACAGAAGCAGAGAGGAGAGACTAAGGCCAGGGTGGTACTCTGGATGCTGCACAAACAAGGAGGTGGACATTAACGTGAAGATAAAAAAAGCCATGGAGAAAAAAAAAAAGCTGAAAGAAGACAACCTTGACGAGTCACCTAATGCAATACTTATTGGCTTTTGATAGAAGAGGTGATTGAGCAGGAAAGAATGATAACAACCAAGACGGGATGAAAATAAGAACACAGTAGGAGTTGGCTGGAAGCTCTGTTCAGAGCATAAGCGGAGGAATATAGAGCAGGAAGAGGGATATATCCAAGACAGAGATGGTGGAGAAGTCACCCACAGGCTCAGTGCTCAGGGACATGCTGCAGGTGAGCTGCAGCCATCAGTACCCTGGAGAGGACATTGTCAAGCCTGCCCCCAGAATGTAACCAGGGAAAGACTGACCTCTCTAAACAACCAAATTCTTCCACATCTTTCCCAAGAATTCAGAGCCTTATGATGACGTCAATATCTGGAATTTCTTGTTCTAAGGAACTTCCTGGGGGGAAAAGAAACCCAAAGTAACACACCATAAAAGCTGGCATCAGGCAGAAAGTGCATAAACGGGTGGGAAAACTACTGACAAAAACCATTTTTGTTTTACATGCAGATACTAACATTTACACTGAAATGTTGAGCCACAGGAGAATGGAATCAACTGAGCCTGTAAAAGCAAAATAGGCCACGTGATTAGACAGCACTCTTAAAATAAGTTTTGATGTTCATTTAATTATATCCCCTTGGCTGAGTGAGGAAAAATGAACCTTGCCTTATTATTACCATTTCACATTGTTACGACGGTCTTTGATTGGGTTGAGTCAATGGTCTTAATGGATCTGTCAAACAATAGGATAATCCTAATTTAAATGAAAAAGCTATCTCTTCCAAAGGCAGTTTTTTGATAAATGGCTCTTTCTTTTAGACACAAGCCTAGCAAGGCATTGAGTCATGCATTCAAAATATAATGTCTTACATGATTAACACAGAGTTAACATGGTATAATGTACCTAAGAAAAGTCTCTTTATTCCCAAGGAGGGAAAGAAGGCTGGGATAGCAGGATTAATATTTACTGCCAGCTCTATAGCAACTACATCCACACTCAGTATAAATTATTATTTAAATTCCACTGCCCTCCAGGAAAGTGGGGGTCCAAGGAACTTAGGACAATAGATCATTTAAAGTTGCCTAAAAATGTAACTCTATTGGAAGAAAATTCCTTGATAAGCTTATCAAAATTATTACCAGAATGAGTAATTTCTTCCAACACAGTTAGAACTTGAGTGTAAAATCAATCAAATCAGTGAAAGCAGAAAGGCACATTTGTCAAAGCAGTATTACCAGCAAGGAGGCATATTATAGCAAAAGTGCCGAAAACTGCACTTTCTCTGCTCAGAAAAGCTATAATTTGG
Organism: Pedionomus torquatus; assembly: GCA_013398155.1. Lineage (NCBI taxonomy): Eukaryota > Metazoa > Chordata > Aves > Charadriiformes > Pedionomidae > Pedionomus > Pedionomus torquatus. Next base: position 98,400 of record VZRU01009533.1, on the reverse strand, counting down.
CAAAGAACTTCAGCATATGCCTAAATTATAAAGCATATTACATATGATGGAAACCAAGCAGTGAGGTTATTATTCCCCAGAATGGTGTAACCTTATTTCCTCCATTTGGCAATTAACAGAACACAGGGGGGGAAAAAAAACCTCAGAAACTCAAGAAAATATATATATCAAGAGAAATGGCAATGTGAGTTTGATTGTTACAAGACTTCTGGCTATGCTGTCCAAACATCACAAAGCTTGTACCACTATATCTGTTACTGATTCATCTACAATCAAACATGCTACAGATCTGCCAATATACCCGAATGCCTCAGGCCTTTTTGGAAACCCATTGCACATGAGAAACAAGCAAATCCAGGCTTCTGTTATTTATGGTTTAAAACAGAGTCTCTAGAGCTTTGTCAAGGCTGAAAAGTGTTCTTTCTTCAGGGCACATGGCAACCTGCAACTAATAGAGGTCAGGAGGAACACCTCCTCACTGGTGGACTGTCCCATGACAGCAGGACCACCTGTAGCATCTCAAGGTACGTGCTATGGGCTACTGTGAAAGACAATGAGCTGATCTTGTTTGCTAATTCCTCTGTCCTTGATCACTAAGGGCATCTCCACGGGGACTTCAAAGCATACTGGTGGTGGAACATGAACTCATGGTAGAATCTTTGTGATGGGCCTTGTTTCTTCCCCAGCCAAATGTAACCCACCCAGAGGCTTTGAGTGCCTCTATGCAATGGATGTTGGCTTTCGGGTCAAAACTGAAGGGTGACAGGCAATGTAGCTGCACAGTGGGAATTGCAACTAGAACTGGAAATGTGGAGAGAATACCATGAAAGGGGGAGATACTGAGTGAAAGAAATGTGCTTTCAGCCAGAAGAGAAGTCAAGGAAGGAGATTTTGGTTGCATACAGTACCACTTCGTTTTTTCAAGCCAGGCCTGGAGCAGCCTTAAGATTGTCAAGAGTGTTATTCAGAGACCTTTGGACTCAGGTTTCACTGGATATGTCCCTACCATCATATAGCTTAGCTTCCCCATCATCTCCGGGGCCCTAGTCCCTGATCTTTCCCACATGCATAAACATCACTTCAATCCCAAGCTACTTTGCAATAAACCTCTCCTAAACAACCCTTAGTTGTTCATGGGTAGTTTTTACTCCCAAACCCTTGATTGGTGAGCAACATAGATGAGATCTCACTAGGTTTAGCTATCCCTGCCTTACAAGGTGTTCAAGCAGGGTCCCAGCTGGCTTTGTAGCCTCCACAGTGCAGAGCCCAAAGCCGTGTGAAAGCATTTGGTTTGCTCTGTAGGAGACAAGTCTTGATCACCATGGAGGAATAGTGGCCATAACCAATGAGGGGAACAGAGAAAAGGACGAAAGGATGGCAGCAAATGGTTGAGAAAACACAGGAGATGCTGTGACAAAATACCCAGACTTCGTAAATCCTCTTTGTTGAGCGTATTATTCCCATTCAATGTAGTCCCACCAAAGACCACACAGTTCCCAGTTACAGCCCAGCACTGCAGCCCCCTTCCTCAGAGTGGTGCCATCCCATCTCACCTGCAGCAATGATGGACAAATGCAACAAAGTTGAACTCTACAGGGCCAACATTTCTCCTGGAATGGTTACAGCTATGCTATGCACCAGTCTGTCCCAGCAGAGCTTGTGTGGAGCTTCAGCAGAGAAAATCTGGGCCCAGTCCTCGAGGGTTCATGAACCTTTGAGTAAAACTGGCTCCTGTTCCAAAAAATCCTGGGCCGACATCCAAGAAAAACTCCAGCTCCAAGAACATCCTGCTTTGCCATAGCTCTTCTGCATCCATCCACCCAGCTCATGCCAAAAAATGTTAGATGCTCTTTTCATCTTTAACTGCACACACAAAAAGCAGTAAGGGATCTTGCTACCAGGAAAACAAATTAAAGAGGGTAGTTGTCTGCAAAAACCAGCTAGAGGGATTCTTTCTCCCCTCTAGTAGCTGGGATAATAAGTGGGTATTAATTCACACAAAGTTACAGCTGCATTCGCAGGGAATTATACACTACATCCACATCTGTGCTTGCACTGAACATCGAGGAAGAGGGAAGAAGCTGTTACGCTTTTCCTCCCGCTCCACGAGCAGAGGGGTGTTTGGCTTTTGGTACTCGTCAGCCTACTCTGGGAAAGTGACTTTCAAACACAGGGCATGAGCCCGCTAAAAGATGAAGGGGTCTAGTGGCATGTGCCCTTGCAGACAATAGAATCAGAGAGATATAGAATGGGCTGGGTTGGAAGGGATCTTAAAGATCATCTGTAAGCACAGTAGCTGTGCGCAGGCATTGCTAGAACAGGCATAGCCAGCCTGCAGCTGCCAGGCTTCATCCCCTGCCCATTCAGACCAAGGATGGGCTCCTGGGTTACACGCCTGATCAAACTGCCAGGACCTCCTCAGGTATCTGACCCCCTGGTCACTCTAGGAGATAAGCAGAGGGGGCTAGACAACCCAACCTGTGAAGTTCCAGCTCTCCAGATGGGTGAGATATAGACATTTTTCAACCCTAAGCCATACCAGTACGCTGCTGGTAGAAGCAGGAAGGTTTGTACCCTTAAATGACAGTGTGAACCTAAAATCTGGAGTGTCCTTCCAGCTGTGACCCTTTCAGGAAGAGGTGAGGGGTACTCAGGGGACTTAGACATCTACTAACAGTAAACAGCAGAGTGTGCCCTTTGTACTGCATCCAGTTGTGGATTCCTCAGCACAGGAAGGACATGGACCTGTTGGAACAGGTCCAGAGGAAGCCACAAAGATGATCCGAGGGCTGGAGCACCTCTGCTAGAGGTGCTGAGAGCTGGGGTTGCTCAGCCTGAAAAAAAGAAGGCTCCAGGGAGACCTTATAGCAGCCTTCCAGTCCCTAAAGGGGCTACAGGAGAGATGGGGAGGGACTCTTGATCAGGGATTGGAGTGATAAAACAAGGCAGAAAGGTTTTAAATTGAAAGAGGGCAGAAATAGATTAGATAATGGGAAGAAATTTTTTACTGTGAGGGTGGTATAACACTGGAACAGGTGCTGATTCCTAGAGGTGGGGATGCCCCATCCCTGGTTGTGTTCAAGGCCAGGCTGGATGGGACTTTGAACAATCTGGTCTGGTGGGAGGTGTCCCTGCCCATGGCAGGGGGGTTGGAACTCAATGATCTTTAAGGTCCCTTCCAACCTAAACCATTCTATGATTCTGTGCCAGGGCTGGAACTTCTTTCAGCCACAGAGCAGCTCAGGGGTTTACAGAGCACTGGTGGATCAAAGAAACAACTATGGGGATTTTTTCCGTTAGTCAGACAGGGATAGACAGGGCTAGACAGGCACGCTGCTGTCGTTTGCACTGCATTCTTGGCTATTGCATGTTCAATGAACAGCAAATCCCTGTCCCCGATGTATGCACTAAGTGGGTAGACAGCACTGGAACAGATTAGCACAAGATCACTGCATAACCTACACCCCTGACATTGATTTTCCTTTCAGTCAAGAAGAAACAGGGGAAAACTCTGTTTCTGCCACTGCCACTTCCAGGAATTTCCAATCATCCACGCAGAGAAGCTCCTTATCATGGCTTTGCAAATTATAAAGGAAGCAAAATATCCCCCTGCTGCTTTGGCATGCAACGCCAGCCCTCTGAGGAGCACGTTTGGGTCTTCGTGCCACCTCCTGTTCCCTCTACAGCTCTTAGAAAGTTGCTTGATCTATCTGTGCCTTTCAGATCTGCCTCTGGAAAACGAGGTTAGTGCTGCTGCCCCAGAAGGCTGCTGTAAGGAGAAAGGTCTTCACTTATCTCTGGTACCACACGGAACGAACCACGAGGGAGCTTAAGGAGAGAAGAAGGGGTTTATTTTCAGCTCTGCTTCATAATTGAATAAGCTGCTATTTGCAAGTAATTGGGGGAAAACACTCAAGCACCTGTGAGTGGGGTGCAAGAGAAGAATTCCTCTAATTTACATCTCATTGTCAGTAACTGAGATTAAAGTGCTTTATCTTGCTTATCAAATGACCATCAATGGTGGCCGCACTGTGCAACACAGTACGGATAGACAGCATATGTGCTTAGCAGGACAAATGATTAATGAGACCTTACTTCATGGCAACATGTTTTAGGTACAGTTATCACCCAATACTTAAACTAATGAATAGCTAAAGCCTGTTTCACCTGTTAGTTTCATGAAAAAAAAAAAAAAAGCTTTATCCCTCCAGCCTCCCATCCCATCCCACTTACAAACTCCAGTTCTGCTGCAGATTTATCCAAAAAGGGAGCTGGAAGGGATTTAAGCCTGTTTATAGTCCCAATACCAGAATCCAGAGGAGTCTACATAAACTGCAAGATGAAGAGCAGGTCTGAGTACGAACATGATTTGGCCAAGTCTACATTGGAGGTGACTAGACCACCTGTACCCCAGACCCAAAGAAGACCTATAGAAAAGAAAAACCTAGATCCAAAGAAAACCTAGAGCCTCCCCAGTCTCCTGACATCACAAGTAGCCTTCATATGTAGGATATCCACAGGTAAGTGTTGGCATGTACCTATGGGCTAGTGTCTGAGATCCCATTAAAATCAACACAGACTCTGGGCAGCACTCAGGTTCTTAAACAAAGGTCTCTAGTGCCATTTTATACACCTCAGATAATCCTACTTAGTTCCAACTACAGCTTCACCCAGGCACAGCTCTCCTGTACGGCCTCTGTTCTCTCTACCAACCCAGTCTTGGAACCATGGGCTTTATGAAATGGCACAGAAGCCCATAAAAACCAAGTCCTTTCACTGGTGAACAGCGCCAGCTGAGTCTGGGGAACAATTCACTCTAATGAAAGCGCCTTCAAGCTATCAATCCAGAAAGGGATCCGTCACTCATAAATTCTGTGTCATTTCTACCTGGCCCATAGATATTTTGGGATGCCATCGAGCATCTCAGATAGCACTGGGCATCTGTCTTTGGTAAATGAATCCTACTGTTGTGTTGTCATTTGCACTAGTGAAAAAAAATAACATCCTTCCAAAAAGGATTCATACTCAGTGTCAATGTAAATGATCTCATGAGGTATAATGTAGTCGGTAAACAAATCCATCCTTTTGGGTCAGTTATTGTTCTTTCCTCTGAGCAAAAATTCCTTCCTGACATTTTAAGCTTGCAAGTCCACATTAAATAATAGCATCTCACTTAACTCATTTTACATTTATATTGCCTCTCGTGTATGTTTGCTGCATAGGATGCTAACTGTGCTCCTTGCCAATAAGCTGTCCAGAGAAGCAGAACAACATTAATGATCAGGAAAAACAAAAGCTAGTCAATAATAACCTCAGTGGTAATTTCATGATGAGAAATTCACTCGTGCCCTTATTTGTGCCTGGGAGCTCTCATTGTTCTTATTATGAATCCTCAGGCATGAAAAGTAGATGCAATTTCTAATTTAAACAGAGTCTGTGTCGCCCTCCAAAAACTGAATTTTCCTGAAATGATTAAGCAGGGCTCTAACATTGCATTTTGAAGAGCGCTGCACGTTCTGAATCATGTTGTAGGTGCATAATTGAATGATGGAGACAAGCACCCCTGCCTTCCATGGGACAGAAATGGGACCTGTAACCATACCTCATAGACTTCACACAGCCACGTGCTAACATGGAGCGGATCGAGGATCTGTGCTTCTGGAAAACAAGCATGGGAAGCTCTCCCTGGAGTTTCTCAAGAGGTCACCTTGGCAGCGAGCTGCTGACCTAACGAGGATCGAAGGGATGACAACAACACTGATGTTCGGTGGTGCTGTAGCGTAGGCAACACTGGGAAATCTGGAAAAGAGAGCGACACCCATAAACCTAGCAACTTTTAACAAACTGGGAGAACTGGCAGTTAGACATGAGCCTCACTGTTTCAATGAATAAATGGAGTTTGCTTTACTGTTGCAAGCTATCAGAGGGCATTTCTTTCCCTGACGGTACATATTAAATCCTGCTGCAGAGCTCACATGGACACACATCTTGATACCCTTTAGACACCACAAAGCAACGTGGTGTCTCTCGCACTTATCAGAGAATCAAAAAAGGCACCAATAGCCCTATTTAAAGGACTCCCACACCCTTAGATACGACATAAAATACAAATTAGTTCATTCACTTATAAGGTCAAAGCAGGAAATCATAAATTTATTTGAAGACAGACCTGCATCACTGGACTAGAGTTAAAGGAAACTCTGATGTCACATTTTATTACAGTTTTGCAGAACAAAGATCTTCCTTAGCTGTAGCAGTATCTCAGAGAGCTTCTGTCTCCTCTCCTAAGTGAAGTGTAATCTCCACCCATAGATTCTTTGTTGCTTACACCATCTAAAGCAACTTAAGTGTCAAATATAAGTTTCCAAAGTGTCTTTTACATCTCTCCTAGCCCCTGCCCTTCAATGAGAAGGAAAGAGGTGTGGTATGAAGGCTTCTAGATCATTTAAAATTAGCCTTGCTTACCACCTCATGGTCATTTCCTTCCTATTTCCTATCACCAGGGCTGCATTCACGCCTGACTTAGCACGTCTTGCCTCAAGCTCCTCGTGCCTGCTACAGCTGCCTCAAAATACGTTTGTAAAACTCTTGAATGTTATAAGAAGTATTAAACAGAATTTCTCGCTAGAGTCATAATTATCTGCTCTGTGTGACAATAGCATCATGCGGTATGAGTGAGGAGCAGGGTGATTAAACTCTGTGATGCTCCACACCTCATGCACAATGATTGGCAAGTCATTCTACAACCATTGCCATATTAATTGTCCCTCCAGTATACAACGGTGACGTCGGTTTTTTGCATGTCAGACGCTTTGTGGCAACTCTGCGCCACTCATTGATTTTCCTGCCAGCAGAAGTGGCATTATCATGAAAGCAGGTCTCAGCCGGCAAAAGCCACCTTTGATGAGCTCTTCTGGAGACCAGTGTTACCTTCCCAAAGAGCAGGTCCCTCCCGAACCGGCCATGCTTAACACAAGAAGCCTCCCAACGCTGCTGACAGGGCTACAGCCACATCTGGGTGACGAATGCGACGGTGCCATCACACCTCCCTCCTCTTACTTAACCATCAGCAGATCCTCAGGCTTAGCTACGCTCAGGGCTCACAAACTGGGGACACGCCAGTAGTAGGGAGTGGTGGATGCTCCTCTCCCTGCCTTCCCTCTCAGTCAATTCATCTATTCAGTTTCAGGAAGGCTAAATACATATTTTTGGCACATTTGATTGTTGGTTTTTTTTTCCAAAATAACTCTGCTTACTCCTACAGAGAAAACAAGGACACGGGGATTTGGGCCATCCCATTAAGCAGGACTAAAACAAGGGTTTAACTTCTATACTGCAATCCCACGAGGTTTGGGTCAAGTAGGCTGAAAAATATTTCAAAGCCTACATTAAACACTGCTCACTCTGTTCAAGAACTATGGAAAGGGGCTTTTGTGAAGGTTTTGAGGAAGAAATCACACAGAAGATGAGGTTGATCTCATTCTTGCAGAGAAAAATGTAGATATTAATGAGTTATTTCACAAAGCAGAAAGAGAAATGGCAATAAGCATGGTTGTCAGTTGATATACCATTTCCTCTTTCAATCAGGCCATTGGAATTTAAGCAAAATAATTACAAAAAGAAGCAGTGGACCTTCATTTAAAAACTCAAACAAATCCTGTACTGTATTTTCACCAGCAAAAAAATTATGCTTGAAACACTACCCTTCAGATCCTGTGGCAAGTGTCAGAGCTCTGCCACGGCAGGGATAACTGCACAGCAAGAGAGCGATGGAGAGTCAGAACCCTCATGGTGAAGGGTTTGCAAACTACCCCTGGGATTCTGAAGGGTGATCAGGTCTCCAGCACAGGGCTGAAGTAATTGCTCTCACTTCCTCGCTTCACAGAGCAGCGCAGAATGCCGAGCACAGCCTCATAACACAGCAGGGGAGAAGTCAGAGCATAAAACCCCCGTTCTTTTATTATCTCAGAAAGTTTGCACGTAGTTTGCAGAGTCAGCATCAAATGGCCACCAGCGACCTAAAAAATAGCTCATACCCAGACCTGTCTGCGCGTTATGCTGGAGGTTAAGGTGAACTTGAGGGAGTGCTGGCTGATGGGCACTAAAAAAACACAGCTTGGAATCAAAGGCACAGGATTTTTTAATATCTCACTCCCAGGACAAGATATATAATGGCAGCAAGAAATCTTTCTATCACACCAGCACACTAATGAACCTCTTCCCCTGGAAATCATTTTGTCTTATAGCATAGGGGAAAAACAACAAGTTCCATGACCAGGGTCATGACAGAATCCACCTTAAAAATAAAATAAAATAAAATAAAATAAAATAAAATAAAATAAAATAAAATAAAATAAAAATATCAGAAAAGAATAATTATCTCTGTCATATACAGAGGGAAAAAAGAGGCAAAGAAAGAGACTGCGGGGCACTCAGAAGAGCAGGAGCTGGAGCTCCAGGGGTTCATACCTGGCAGTTTCTCTGAGTGTTTGTCCTTCCTTTGTATATACTAAATTTTCAAGAAAAAAAAAAAAAAAAAAATAAACAAATTAAGACCCTTTCATCAAAACGGTTTAAAGAGGGAAAAGAGCCCAGGGAGCTGAGCTTTTAAATTTGAAAAAAAAAAAAAACCAAAACAAAACAAAACAAAAACAACCAAAAAAAGCATCTCTTCAGCAAATCTAAATCCCCCTTTCTTCTCTCTCCCATTTCTGGTCTCCACCTCCTCCAGCGAACAATTTACCAGGATCCCACAAAGCCAAGTGAAAAGGCTGTGTTTAAGTAGATTAACGTGGGCCAGTGCCAAGGGTGTGGAGGTCACCTCTGAAGATTGTGCCTTTATAGATGGCAATTCAATGCCTCAACACTGGAGCACTTTTGCCAGCATACAAAGGCCTGCAAGAAAAGTCTGCTATTTAAATCTCACCTACCACAAAGCATGCAATAGGACTCCTTCTATAGAATCATAGAATGGTCCAGCTTGGAAGAGACCTTGAAGATCATTGAGTTCTAACCCCCTGCCATGGGCAGGGACACCTCCCACTAGAGCAGGTTCCTCAAAGCCCCATCCGGCCTGGCCCATTTAAAAGAAGTTCAGACCAAGGAGAGATCTGGGAAGCTAAAAAAGGCACAATAGTCCTCACCTGCTCAAATCTCCTGCTTCAAGAGGAGCAATCTGTAGCCTGCAGTCCCTGGGGCGGTGGCTCAGTGGTGTTGAGCAGTGGGGTGGACATCACCCATTAACCCCCTGGAGCTGACCCCCCACTGCTTCACAGAGGGAGGACAGCCTGTATCTGCAGGATCCAAGCCAGATCTCACAGCTGGGTATCTCCATCCTTCCAGCCTGATGCTGAGTCTCGCCCAAGCTCCGTTGACTGCAATGGCAAGCAAAGCAACTCATGGAAAAATGGAGATGGCTGCACTCTAGAGTCAGCCTCAACCAAGTCAAAGATCAACCTCAATCTTTGTGGGGCTGACCTGGATGTCTCCTCCTCTTCAACTCCAACGCAACATGCCAAACTTCTCTCTTTACACAGCAAAAACCCCACAAAACTGGATGCCTTCTTCATACCCTCTTTGTTATACATTGCCTGAACAAACTAGTACATTAGGCAGATACATAGGGAAAAAATCCCCTATGAGTTATTCAAAGAAAAATCATATATCTTTCCCTTTCAAGTTGATTAAAGGTTTGCACTTTTTTTATTGGATCATAGATCAACTACTGGGGGTGGAAATCTATATCAAAGACAGTTTATGTTTTCATAGCAAAGGTTTATTTGGCAAATAAAGCAATTTTGGCTAATTAAAGGAGGAAAAGGAGAGCATGCTCCCTTTTACTAGGCAATAAACTGGATGTAGTGAGTTAATAAAACAGAAAAATAGTTATCGTGGTAGAAAGAGATGCTTTTTTTCAGCTTCCCACCTTCATCTCAGAGAAAGTCAGGACTCTTCATTGCTGGGCATCCAGAACTCACCCAAGGATGGTGGCTGTCTCTTCTCCCAAGTAACAAATGATAGGACAAGAGGAAATGGCATGGGAAGGTTTAGGATGGACATCAGGAAAAATTTCTTCACTGAAAGGGTTATTAAACAGGCTGTCCAGGGAAGTGATGGAATCACCATCTCTGGAGGTATTTAAAAGCTGGGTAGATGTGGTGCTGAGGAACATAGTTTATGGTGGGTTTTATCAGTGTTAGGTTGACGGTTGGACTTGATGATCTTAAAGGTCCCTTCCAACACTGACAATTCTATGATTCTGATTCTATGTCTGCACACTTCCAGTGTCCTCTTGAACGTGTCCATCAAGACTTGCAACCACAGAGCACCCTCAGCAAGCACCCCCTGCTTGCTACTCATTGCACCCACCCCACAGCTGCTGTGCCTTTCTCCATCCCTTAAGCATTCTGAGCCACCACCAGAAACATCCAGTAGAGTTGCCCGTGGCTTCTGGGTTAGCAGTGAAATCTACTGGTTAAGAAAACAGGCTCTGGAAAGCAGGTGAAAATAGGAATCTACCCAGCAGGCACTCATGTTGTGAAACCAGGGCGGGCAGAGACCTTCCTGGGGAAGGAGAGGGCTATGCAGGACCATTCCAAGGGACCCTACACACCAGAGAGCTACACATCAAAGGGTGTCCCCTAAGAACATGTCAAGGTATACTCTGTGGAGGTAAGTGATCATACACTTTATACATCAATCAGTAGGTTTTCCTGCAGGAGCAGGCTCCCAACAGAGGATGTAAATTCCAGGCACCACGTGGGTGCAACTCTGCCCTGCACTCCAGGTCTTTGGGTTTGGCCACAAAAGACAGCGAGCACAAGGGTGGGCAGATCTGAGAGGCAGTTTCACACGACCTTCCTCCCTGAACCAAAACTGCTGACGTCCACCCAGCCCCGTTTCTGGGCACAGATCCAGGGCCTGCCTGTGAAAGTTTGTTCCCCTTCCAAAACACGTCAGCTGGAACCGCTGAATCCCTGAACCTGCTCTGAGAATAACCCTGGAACGCGGTTCACCTACATGCAAACACAGCCTCAGTTTGCCTGCTGCAGGTCTCCAACAACAGCCTGACAACACCTACCACTACACCTCCAAAACAGGGGCACGGAGACAAAAAGCAGCTTGCAGGCTCACTGGGGCAATCCAGAAATGAGCCTGCAAATTAAGCACTGGCATTCTCGGTTTCTAGCCAAACCCTGTCTGTCCTACACACTCTACATGCCTTGCTGCCCTGTGCCCACCACCACTTTGGCACCTCCATCCTTCTACCTCCTCCTTTCCAAGTGCAGAAAAGGTCAGACCTCAGCTGTGCAGGTTACAATAAAAAGGCTGGAGAAAAGAGTTGTTGGTTTGGTTGTTTGTTGGTTTTTTTTCTTACTTTAGTCTCATTTTCCACCTAAAATAAATAAGGAAATTACTCCTTGGAGAGGTGTCCTTATCTTTAACAAGATACCTGGATTTCCATATCAAGGGGTTGGCTCTTATTTCTGGAGATAATAGAAAAAATTGCCCCAGGGAATTCTGATTTACCTTCGGTGGCAGCTGAAAAACCTATTCATAAAAATTAGGAAATATTGGAGGAAGAATTGGACAGATTGCATCTGAAAATTATCTCTACACCCAAACAGGTGAGAAAAAATAAATAAAAGCAATCAAGGCCATTCCATCTAAACAGAGGTATAGACAGGTTCCTGTAGTTCCTATTCTCCAAAAAGAAGAGCAAAGAAGACCTGAAACCCATAAAGTAGCAAGTCAACACGATTAAAATAATCTATAAACATGAAGCAGTCAAAATAGGAATATAATTGGGATAGTGAAGGAGGAAAAAATACAAACACTGAACTGCAAAATAATGTTTCAAACAGCAATTTAGTGTCTCTCTACTGACAGGCTGGAAGGAAATGAGCTTGAAGAAACTCAATAAGCAAAAAACTGCACCATTCTGATTCCTTTTGCCCTCCAATGCTGGTCCTTTAATGGGATCTTTGTGCATTGGAGAGGAGTGGAGGACCAGCTGCCATCCCCTGGATAACAGCTCAAATCCTCTTCCCAATGAGAAATTTAACCCAGACCCATTCAAAGGACCACAGGCGGAGAAATGGACCATGGTATCTTCTGAGCCGTGTTGTATCCCAGCTCCACCAACCCTGGTGGCCACCAGCTGGCACGTGGTTGAACACTTCTGTGAGAAACAATGACCATTTCTATCCCTGCCATGGGTAGATTCACATGCTCTAAATCACCTCCTGCTCCAAGCCAGGGACAACAGCAGAAGGGGTCCTGCCAACATCTACCAGCACCTCTTGCTGAGATCTTGCTTCAAATCTGGAAACAGTCACTTTTCAAGGGGTCTGCTCAGAGCTGCTGTCCCACCTCAACAGCTCCTCCTGCCCTTTCATACCCTATTTCATCTTCTCAGCTCCCCCTGAGGTTTGCAGGAATTTCTTGGGCTCTGAGGAAAAGTCTAAGATGGTTTATAATGTAAAGGGAGACACAACTGGGGTGTGAGGGATGCTCCTTGTGAAACCATTTCCATGGCTTTAGACAAGTGTCAGCCTTCTTTGGTTCTGGTTTCCTCTCAAATTTATTTGCAAACATTCAGGGGTGCAGGGGCTCAGATTTAGCATTTTCTGATCACCTACACCTGAAAATGTGGTGTCAGTGGAGGGAACCTTTGGTGGCCTCCCATGGCACGTCACTAAGGTGTGCAACCAGCACCAGTCCCACCAGACCTAAGGAAAGCAGCAAATGGTAAGAAGCCCAAACCACCTAGAAAAAAGGTACTCTTCTTCCTTATGGAACCGCAAATAACTTCTGCGATATTAAAACAGTTTCTAGGGGAGATTTCCTGGGAGAAATGATGTTTCGTTGACCACAACTTTGTCCTTGGGAAGAGAGTCCAGGAAGATGCCCCATCCCTGGAAGTATTTAAGGCCAGGCTTGATAGGGCTTTGAGCAACCTGGTCTGGTGGGAGGTGTCCCTGCCCATGGCAGGGGGGTTGGAACTCGATGATCTTCAAGGTTCTTTCCAACTCTAACCATTCTATGATTCTAAGAGGTGAAGGTGCTCTAGAAAGGTAAGGTGGTGGTGTTGGCTGAGGAGCTGGGAGGTCTCATGTCACAGTCATGTAATAAATGACCCATCTTGAAAATTGACCCAAATCTTGAAGAGACATGGGTCATTTGCAAAGAAATTAACACTACTGGTCCCCCATGCATGGCCTCGATTTTTCTAGAGGTGGCAGATGTTTGATTCAAGGATTTTGGCAGATATTTATGCACCAGAGATATGAAGACCACAGAAAGGAGAGAGCAGATAGACAGATATGTACACTGAATCCTAAGTACATTTGCCTGAGGGGGGTGTTGCATGTATTATAATTTCAGCAAAATGCCATAGCCTGTTAATTAACTGAAAAACTAATTTTATAGAAAATCTGTTACACTTTCAGAAATAAGTAGCAGCCCTACTTAAGGCTGCTCGTTTGGTAAACAAGCTCAGGTCAGTGAAAACATTGCAGCTGAGTATACGAACCCTCACATTTATATGTTTTATTAATGATCAGCAAAATCATACTTATCAGCCCACGGGCCAAGGAAGAAAAGAGCTGATGGAAATCATAACCTGTGCTGGTGGTGATTGGCACTCAGACACTGAAAAATCAGCTCCAGATCCTGGAAAATCCTGAGTTGGCCTTTAAAATCCTCGTGCCCAGCTTGAAAACCCACAAGAGAATTTGATATTTATGAATAACAATAACAGCAGCAGCAACAACCTTGGTGTCTCTTGGCTTTCTGCTGTATTTCCAGCTTGCAATTCTCAGAGAGAATTTACTTTTTGATCATGAAACCTAAGAATATCATGCGCTAGAGGGTCCCAGGAGCTGGAAGTATCAGAAAAACCTCGTACATTGCAGAACTAACAGTAAAATTACACAACAGTGTTGTGCTTGGCATCTTTGCAAAGTAAGCATATATGTATATCTTTCACTTACCTACACAGATCTACCAAACATCTGTCCTCTCCGGCCACTAAGGGTCTTTATGAGACAGTAAAATCCCAGTAAATAAACCCAGATAAGGAGCATTAAATGATGGGCTTTAAAAAAAATAAATAAAAATTTACTATGAGAAATATTGGAGCTGCTTAAGAAGCATCAGGGAAGAATTCAGCAGTTTTCTAGCTGATTTCAGTCTGCAGGCTTTGAGGGAACGAGGGTTTTGGTCCCAATGACCTTCTGCACATGAAGCATTTTTAGCCCCCTTTTTGTGTGTGTGTGTGTGCATTTGGACATTTTCAGTTGCACCCTTTTCTCAATTCCTCCAGTTTTGCCTCAAAAAGGCGGCCTCAGAGAGCAGCAACAGGAAAGCCAAAAATATCCTTGATTTTCGTTTTCCAAAAATGGCCCATTTGGAGGCAAAAAAAAAACCAAAAAACCAACCAACAAAATGTCTTGTTTGGTGGGTTAAGACAAATGCCCCCTTTTGAAAAGAAAAAGATAGAATTGCTGCTTTCAATCCAAATAAGCCTTCTGGCACTAGGAAATACATAATTTGATTGTGCAAGTCGAACATACTTCATCAGATTTAGGGCAAACAGAGAAGCAGAAGGGCACGTTCAGGACTGCAGCCACAGTGCTGGCCTCTGTCCCCATCCCTGTCCCTTCTGCAACAGCCTTAAATCTGCTGCCTCAGTTTCCCTGTGTGCAAAATATGCTAAAAATAGCAACTTCCCAGAGGGAAGCTCCGAGGAATAATTAACTAATACTTGCAAAGTGCCACCAAGCACTAATTACTATCATTATGCAGGAGAGGAACAGTCGGGGTTTGTTTTGGTCCTAATGGTGCTTGTTTTCCTGGGCTCAACGAGCCACCACATCAATGAGTCACCGATGGGGCTGTAAGTAGCTCCCCAAGGCGCTGCAGCAGTTTCTGAAAATATAAACACTGACAAATTAATTTACCTCTCCAACAGCTTCCAGGGAAGTGACGGCTCCAGCTTCCAATCAGCATCGCACGCTGGGGAAAAGAAAAATAACAAGTGTTATTCCCATTATTTTGGGCTGACGGAGCATCTGGGTTGAGCTGTACATCTTCGTCTGCCCTTTGATTTGTGCCACAAATCTAATGTGGTCACACCAGCAGGAACAGGGCCACCACGGTGGCTCCGGTGCAGCACCTGGACCCGTGCCATGGAACCAGGGAGCTGGGGATGAGTTCATCACTGGTCTATTGCTGGCGCAAGCAGGATAAGAGAAATCACCTGGTTTTGGAGACAGGGAAGGAGAAGAAAGAATTTAGACTAAGGACCAAGAGATGAGATGTTCCATGTACCTTCTGGTGAAAAATCAGGCCCTGGCTTAAAACCAGGAACAGTTTGGGGAAGGACCAAAGGTACAAACATCACCAAATTCATTCATGGAGAAGGGACTTTCAGTGGCAGACAGGCCTGCTGAGCAGACAGGTGTTACCAAATAGAAGATCCAAGTTATAATGTGCCCAAATGAACATCTATCTATTTGGGAAAGTAACAGGTTCTCTGTCATCCCCCTTCTTCACATCAGGAGAAGCTGCCACAGAAATAGATCTGTGTAAATTCAACCAGAAATTACAGTGGGGTCAAGTTGGGTCCCTCACTACAAGAAAGACACTGAGGCTCTGGAGCAAGACAGAGAAGGGCAACGAAGCTGGTGAAGGGTGTAGAGAACAAGTCTTGTGAGAAGCAGGGGGGTTGTTCAGCCTGGAAAAAGGCTGAGGGGAGAGTTTTGCTGATTAGTGTCAATTTGTGAAGACCTAACAAAACAGGGAGATATGAATAATCCTTGGCCTGGACATCTTCCAACATGGTAGCAGTAAAGACGAAGAGCTGTTCCCGCAGTCCTGGAAGAGACAGAGTCAAGGAGTGCTCTTTCCTGCCTTGCAAGACTTTTTTTAAATTAAGTACTTCTATATGCATATATGTGTATTCATCCACCCACCCACCCTCTCACAAAGCAAGGCAAAAAGTCAATCATTAACGCTAGTGTTTGAAAAGTGGATCTCATCAAGCCAGAAGTCTTCTTACAGTCATGAAATTTCCCTCACAACACTTTAAAACCTCTTTCTTTCAAAACACAAACTGAGGTTTCCAAGTGCAAAGTCATGTCTAGATCAGAGCCCCAAATTTTAAATAAAACCTTCAAAATCCCTTTACCTGAATGCTCTGGAGAAGAGAGAGCCCTTCAAACTTACCCTCCCTAAAAACAAGTTGGTGAGATCTCTTCTGCCTGTGAAAAATTAGTCCTGATGAGTTAATTACTGCTACAGCTGTGGGCAGAGCTGGTGGGCATGGAGATGTGGAATGAGTGGGAAAGAGGAGGCAATAACCGAGGCATAACCATGGTGTTCAAACGCCACCATGGAAGGGTGAAAGTCCCCAGGCAGGAGAATCTGGGGCAGGTCGCACCAGAACCGTAGCAGTGCAGAGCAGACCAAGTCCCTGCAGGGTAGGATGACAGGGTCACAGCTCCCTGCCATGAAGCTGAGAGTGAAACGCTGTGAGCTGTTTCTTGGTGCCTGGAAGCAAAAGATCCTCTTTTTCCCACCAGGAAGAAGATGCTCCTTTAGAGCCAGATGGGCCTGATCCTCCTGTTCTCAATTAGTTTGATTAAGCTTGGAAAAAACTGCCTGTGTTACCCTAATATGACATTAGATGTCACCCATGCACTGCATTTACTGCCTGGCCCCCTCTCCCGGTCCCCACATGAGAACATCATGCACAGCCTGTTCACCCCTACACCTGAGGGATGGTGGTTCAAGTCGAAGGGATCTCCAGAGGTCACATCACCTGGAAATACTCCCAGCGTCAAGAGAAATATTCACAGCTCAGGACCTGATACCTAAACCTGGAAGAGGTGGGACGGGAGAAGGGTACCCACAGCCCCAGTGGTCTTGTGGGACACAGGTAGGTGTTTGGTTATGACCCAGCAGAGCCAGGACTCACGAGATGATCCAAGACCTAAATCTATAACCCTGTGCACAGTTCATGACCCACCTCAGCTAGCACTGCCCGTGCCTGGGCACCCCTTTGGCGGGGCTGAAGGGCTTGGAGACTGGTCCCCATTGGGATGCACCCCTAATTCAGAAAACAGAGCCTACAGTTGTATGGATTTTAGATGGCCTGTGCTGCACATCCATGGCCAGGGAATGGGTCTTCAGAGGGGACAGCAGCCAGAGATGACATAGAGGTGCCTGGACCACCACATTTTGTAAGGTGACCAGGGTGCTTTGCACCCCCCTACCCATGCTCCCCTGGCTGAAGGCCTCCTTCACACAGCCTCTCCTCCAAGGAGAGGTCTCCCACTCCCTTGCAAAAGAAGGTAAAGCTGTTGGAGGGCAGCCACCAGGCTACAAAGTTGGGATGGAGCCATTGGAACAGCCCTATGCTGGGAACCACCCCTGGTGCTGTTTGGGTGCTGTCCCAGCCATACTCCAAGTGGGGCAGGATCTCTCCCAGGGCCAGCAAGAGGAATCCCGGCATCCCCCAGTCCTGTGGATGGGTGAAGGAGGCCAACCTCATTAAAGCCCATGGAAATCCCCTTCCACATTCCCGGCTGCAGCGTTTCCTCTCTTGCAAGGGCGTGCGGCGGTGGCAGGCAGAGGAGGAGGCACTTTGGGGAACATGTTTACAGAGCTCCTGCCAAACCACAGGAAGTCCCAGCTCCTGGGGATGAAGAACAGGAGGAGGAGCAGGACGATGAGGCCAAGGCTCTGTCGACCTCTCTCCACCAGTAAATGAAAGCCAGAACACAGCGCTGCTGTTACACTGGACCATGTGAGACGCAGGAGGGGCTGCTGCTTTCCCCCCTTGCTGTTTTACCTCAGAGTAGCTCAGCTCTCAGCAAAGGGAGAGAAAAGAACCTGGGAAATACATCGCTCTTCTGCACACATTGGGTGTTAAAGCACACCATGTTGCACACAGACCTTCTGGTAATGGAAGACAAACATACAAATATGCTCACAGTGTAGAAAGCTGGTATTTAGTTGTCTTAAAGTGATTTGCACTGATTTCTAAACACCCTTCATTTGTTGCATTCCTATTTACACCTCTTAAGGGTTGTCATCTTGTGCAGTTCTCCATGCACAAGATAGAATCATCCAGGCCAGAAGGGACCTCCAAAGGTCATCTAGTCCGACCTCCCCACAGTCGCAGGGACACCCCCAACTAGACCAGGTTGCCCAGGGCCTCGTTGAGCTTTGCCTTGAATATCTCCAGGGAAGGGGCCTCAACCACCTCCCTGGTCACAGAGTATCTGAAGGTATCTGAAGGGCCAGCAGCAGAGCAGCCCAAGAATCTGAGGAACTGGCTGCCATTGCTACCACTCCTAGTCTTGAGATCCCTCTTGCCAGTAAGGCTACCAAAGGCTTGGGCAACAGCTTGAAGATGCTCCTCCTTGATCAGGTGTTGGACAGCCCTATGACTTATCCTAGAAGAGCTCTTGAGACTGGGCACCATGGGGTTCTCCTCTGTTGGCACCACCTGATCAGGATTTGGACAGTAAGTCCACGGCACAGTAGGCATTTCACATTCCTCTTCATTTCACTAGGGACAACAGCCTTACAGAAGTGGAGAACATTTCTTTATGTCAGAGTGCATGGCCTCATGCTTGCAGCCCCAGGTGGCCTTGGTTGCATCCTTGGCAAATACCATGGACTCCTAAGTGTCTAAAGAGAAGCACTAGTCACCACTCACCAGAGAAACATCCACTATGGCTGCTCCCTGTCCTCACCATTCCACTTGTTCAATGAGGACAAACACTCCACACCCCGATTTATCTAGTCACATCTGCAGGGGCACAGACAGGCAGAAAAACAACCCACCTACCAAAACATTGCCTCATGTTGCTCAAGCCATTTGGAACTGCAAATTAATTAATAACAGATTGGATTTAAGACCTAAAGAAAAATATAAGTTCATTTACCGGGCATGCTGTTTCAGAAAGAATAATATAGCCCTGTTTGAATAGCCATTAAACAGCCAGATTCAATAAAAGAAAGGAGCAAAGTTCCCAAGGGGTTTCAGCTGATGATGAATATCACATTGAACAAAGGCAGGAATAGAAGTTACTGTATTCTATATAATTAGCACTTCTCTCCACCCCTGTTTGGCAACTGCTTTATCAAATCACAGATGTCCATAGTGAGTTAAGCGTTGCTGGAACACCTTGCAGTCAAAATCTTTTGTGCAGGCTCTTATATCCTGCAGTGTTCTCATTATCATTAATTAAGTGTATATGATTCTAGTTCCCAGAAGAATGGCCTCTTCTATTAACTGAGCTACATTTCAACTCAGGAGAATTCAGCATGCATTTTTAATAGAAATTCAACAGACAGTATCAATGTTTCTATTTTGTATACAGCAGCGCTTTACATCATGAAGACCATCACAAGGACCCAGGGAAATTAGGCTTCTCTTTAAGCTAAAAACCCCAATTTTTCAAACCTTTCCTCTCTGTCATATTTCCCAGGTCTTTCTAACACACTTTTCTAAACACAGAGACAGAAACACATTGCCCCACTTCTGAGTGGTAAACTTTGAGTTTCAGGCTAGGCTATATGCTTGTTTACACCTCCCAGAATGCTCTTTTCTCTCTCCAGAAGAGGGTGGATTTCCTGACTCACATTCCCCTGGTAACCCATTGCCCAACCGGTTGTTCCCCATTCTGTATTTGTGCAGCTGGATGTTCCTGCCTCATTCCACCCCACGCATCTCCCGACTGAATCTCATCCTACTTTTTCTAGGCAGTTCCTCCCCCATGTTGAGGCCACCCTCTATCCCAGCTTCATCCTTTGGTGCCATCCTCAGTCCTTCCTGACCCTCCTGCAGATTGAATAAATTTCCTCTGTAGTCATTCATTCATCCACCCACCTATGCTCACCGTCACCTTCTCTTCTTGGAGGCCATGTTAACAGGCATCTAAGTCATGTGCTTTAGCTTTTTAGGAGAAGATCAGTCATTAAAGCCTTGCTGGAGCCAAAGCAGGTGGCAGCTACTGCACATCCCCTTTTCAGAATGACTCTCACAAAGATAATTTGGTTGATTTGAAAGTTTCTCCTCAATCAGTCCCTAATGACTGCTACCCATCTCCTTCATACCTATCATGTGTTTGTAAAGAGCTCATTTGATTGTCTGTTTCTTGCTTGTTCTTTGTAGGACTAGATGTTTCCTACCATGATTCTATATTTTCCCTGCTGGCTCTGGTAATCCCTCTTTATTGTGTCTGTACAGCATACCTTCATGAGATTCATCGTCATCATCCCTGATCCTCATCATGAAACAACCCTGTTACAGGTCACTAGGAAAAAAAACAAAAAAATAATTAAAAAAAAACCCAACAACAACTATCCAAAATCCTGCACATATCTGACAATATCTCCATTGCCTTCAGTGAGCATTGGGTCTCATTTCTAATCCTGGTCCATCAGACCCTAAGACAACACTTCAAGCACACAAGTAACACAAAACCAACTTTACTACAAGCCTGTGCAGCTTTGGCTCTGGTCCATAACATTGTTAAGCCTAAATGTCTTCATCTATGGGTTAAAAAAAAAAACAACATGATGCTTATCTGTTCCAGGGAGCACCTGTGAAATAGATTCACATGAAACTAAGGTCTTCTAAGTCTCAAAGGGAGAACACATGAGCCAAATCCTGCTCTCACACTCTGGACTGTCCATCAGCCCACAGCGACTGTGGGTGCTTCTGCCTGGGCAGGCTTGGGGCTCTCAGCTGTCTTGGATCGTGATAGCTGACAGCAAAGCATCCTCCTGCTTTGTTCTTCTCTAACATCCTCTTGGAAACTGCCCTTTCTAAAAATTAAAAAAAAAAATGAAGAAGAATAAGGAATAAGGCTGAACCTAAGATGTTTACAGTGGCCACTATTGCTCACCCAGGACCTCCCAGTCCTAGTGGTTAGCACATGACCAATCCAGATGTGTGATGCACAAAAAGCAGTTCTTGTGGCAGTTAATGAAATTAAAACAAAGACTGTTAGAAGTCTTCTTTCTTACCCAAATAAACTTCCATCGTTCCTTGCAAGGTCAGTCCCCCAGGAGGAAAAAAAAAGCAGTGGAAATAGATTATAGTGCTCTAATCATATTTGAAACACCTTGTGTTTGAATCATCGGAGAAATGGGAACCCAGGCTTTCTTCAGCTCTTTCCATCCAAGCCCATACCCCTATCCTCCAGGGAGGGCAACCATTCCCACAAAGACTGGGCTGAGGAGCAGGGAGAAAATACAACTGCAATGAAGAACAAGATGAGGGTGCCGCTGTCTCCCTCCAGCAGCAACCCACAGGGTTTATGGGTGAGAACTGCTTTCTTTGTACTTGTGATGTGGCTGAGATCTCTGCTGAGGCAGCCGTGGGGGAACTTCAAACACACCTGATCGAAGCACCTACATTAAAAGCTGGCTCCCTGGGGTCCTTATACAACCAAAGAAGCAGCAGAGCATCACTCCTGGAGCTTCTTTAGGGATATGTAAGATAGCAAACATGAATCCCAGACCCACTGTTGGTTTTTTTGTTCTCTACCCCTTTGGGGCAAGTTGCTCACAGTTACAACAGGGAGAAATCAGAGCTTGTACTTCTCCCCCTGCTCAGCCAAGACCTGCTTGAGGCTGCACAGCTCCCCTAAAGCGAGATAAAATTCATCCCAAAGCCGGTCCCTCGGTGCCAGAAAATGGAAGTGGTCCAATGCAAACAGCAGGACAAATAAGCCAGCCCTCTGTCAGTCAGCCTTCCCCCTGAAACAAAAAGCAAAGCAACTCCCGGAGGTCTCTCCTGCTCTGAGCATGGCTTTGCAATTATAAATTATCCCAAGATTATCTCTGTCCCCAGCACTGCTGTTTTCACCTCCCCTGCGTTTGCCAGGGGATTAATTGCTGCTGCATCAGCTGCGCTGCAAAATAAAAGCTGGGGACGCAGCAAACTCCTAATTGCCACCATCATTCAGTGGCAGCAAGGGGTGATAAATTTAAAGCCAAATACATGAGGAAACATTTTTTGTTTGTTTGTTTGTTTTAACATAGTCTGCAATTAGCTGCACAGGCTGCTGCTGGGAAGGGAAGCAGGATAAAGAGGACCAAGCATGCGGAGGGCCTGAGCAAGAATGGAGATTAGGGTTGCAGTAAGTGAGACAGCCTGACCATCCTGGCATCACCAGGCATCATCCAAGGACAAGCAGGTCCTTCTTGCTCTTACTACATCCTAGCTTGATGTTTGAATGTTTGACAGTGCCTGGGTGGAGGATCTGTCCTATTCCCTGACACCCTCCACTCCCACACAGTGGACCATCAGCAAGACAGGAGAAGCTGTGGTGGTGCCAACTTCTAGGACTTTGTATTCAAAAGAGCTGCTCCAGGACAGTCCCCTTCAACCAATCACTTGATAGACCACACACCTCACATGGGGAAATGTGGAGATACCTGAGGAGAGATACCTAGAAGTCTGATGCCAATGCCTGCTCCCGTGCAGAGCACCAGACTTTGAGCTTGCTTCTTCACCCAAAGTCTCTGGTTATCTCCTGAATACCCTTCCTAAGTGTGAAGGCACTGCTGCCAGAAAGAAGCAGCTCCATCTCCCTTTACAGTTACCAGGAACTTGGTCTTGCAGAAGTCACCTACAGCCTCACCATCTTCATCCAGGGTGGGAACAAGCAGCAAATCCACTGCTCCTCACTGAATCTGGGCTGGAACAGAGTAAAGCTGAGTCCTTGGGACTCCAGAAAGGTCCTGAACGTCAGCATCACTGTCAATCCGCTGCTGTGGGACTTCCCAGCACATGGAAATGTGGTGAGAGCCCCAGACCCAGAGGTTCAGATGAGACACCAGAAGCTCCGTGGCCCTGAGTGAGACTGGGCTGGAAATCCGTCAAGCTTTCTCATGAGATTTCCTCTCTCCCTCCTGGTTCTGTTTGGGCTGGAAACACCATGAGAATAACTTTCCTCCTTGCATTTCAGCAGTTTTGCTTCCGGGCCTGGGCTAAAGAAGGAAGTGCAGAGGCGTGGGAACCGCGGGGAGACACAAACACACGAGAGCGCGGACAGAACCGCTCCAAAGCTCTACGTGCGACTCGCTGCCTGCGTCAAGGCGGTTCTCCTGCCAGCTCAACCCATCCGCCTGGGCTGGCACCTTCAGATGGAGAGATGGTTTTCTCAGCCTTCCCTCTGGGCCAGATCCCGCTCTCCTCTAGGCAGCAAAGCAAACCCAGCAATAGCCACTTGAATTTTACCGCTGTGAGACAAGAACATTCGGACCAGGATTTTGGTGTTTTTTAAAGACATCACTTAGCCCACTGCATGTGGACTACAGAGTGATTGGACACAGAACTCAACCCTCCAGAGAGTCTCTTTGCACCCTACCACAAGACATCATAAAAGGGCTTGATTTCTCAATCCACTCAACATCTCAGAGTGCATTTCAGGTGACTGAAGTTTAACCGACAGTACCACAAACCCTTGGCACTTTAGGCGGGGTTGACCCATTCCTCCAGGATCCAAATTTCCTCACTGCTGCGTGCCTTCAGCACCCACTGACCAAACAAGGTGTGCCCACTGGAGCAGGTACAGCACGTAGGGATGAATAATGCTTCTCTCACCCTATATGTATTTCAGGATAGAGTTCAGGCATCACCACAGGCTAATGCACCACCTACCCCACATTTAGACTAAACATTCACTATCTCAAAGCTACAAAGAATGTGGAAATGGGAGTTTTTCCCATCCCGACCAGCTTTTAAGCACTGTAAGGCACTGCTCTTTCCCATAAGTCTCCACTTAGATTGGCATGGAAATCTCCTTGGGATTATGAGGATCTGTTCTGTAGTTCGAAGGTTAATTGGAGCAACACCAGGGTTATGAGCAGAAAGGAGGGGACAATTCCTAGCAGCAAGGTCATGGAGCTACTGAGCACATCCCTCTGGAGCATTCATCATTATTTAATTATTGCTGCACTAATAGCTAGTATGACTTAAAGTATTAAAGGTCTCTCAGGCTTTGTGTAAGAAGCAAGCCTTTTCTGGTTTTAAGGACCTCCTAACAGGAGATGGGTATAGCAGCCCCCTGGCCCAGCATGCCCTGTCTCAGCACTGAGTGCTTAAGACAAATGACTGCACTTACTTAGCTGTATGATTTCTAGGCAGGAGCTAGCCCAGACCATGGGCCCAGGTGCATCTCAAGGACCATCCCCCCTTTTTTGTTTGCAGAGACTCACAGAGAGTGCTGGCACTAGCCAGGAGAGGACTCAGTGTCTCGAGAGGCCACTTTCAATCCCATCTGAAAACCTGGCTGCCTCTCAGCATCAAGGTATCTCCATCCTACCAGAGGCTGCTCGCTGAGCTTGTTATAGCTGGATTTGAGCCTGTCAGTCAGGGTTAGTACCGGTTGCAAAGCTATTTTCTCTTCCTGGACCATGCTGCCTACCACTACTATCACGTATTCAGCTTCTGTTGTCCCCTTCTTTACAGCAAGCACCATCCTGTTCCTGATCTGTACATTGACATTAGCTGCACAGCTGGAAATGCATCCCCAGGGGCACGTGCACAGCTTTTTCACGTCCTTGGCTCACAGGCAGAAGCACAGCCCTGAGCCGTGTCCTCCTCTCCCTGTCAGAAGAAGCAAGATAAACCCAAGAGCTATCCTGTGACTCTGGCCCCTGCCAGCTCTCTCCAATCTGCCCTGCCCAAGGCACTTTTCCCTTTCACAGACTGGCACATCTATTTCAGATCTCAAATGCAGAGGGTTGCCACATATCACAGGGAACAAGAAGCAGATTCCCGCTGGGGAGGCAGGGTCCTAGAGTGGTGTGGCATCAATGACATGCCCTTGAGGTTCAGAGCAGGAAGACCCGACTCTCTGTTAATCCTGCTTCCCATCTGGGAAATAATCTAGCCAGGGAATAACCTAGCCAGGGAATTCTAGGGAAAACTGTGAAAGAACTTCTAGTAATGCACTGTGAGAATAAAATCCCCAGCATTGTAGCTCACAGGGAGGCAACACTGCTCATTGCACAATCAACCATGGGAACCACTGGAGACAGATCCAAGGCACCAGGAAACAAGCAGGAGAGTCTCTACACCCTTTGAGCAAAACCACCTCTTTTATTGACTGGCACTGGGAACCTGAGAATGACCTCCTCCATTGGGGTAGATTACATGAGGCCTCCAAGTCCACCTTTCAGCCCCATTTTCCATGATTCTAGGGTTTTCTCATGTTATCCTGTGCTAGAGGCTTTCCATCTTTGAAAAGACTCATGTTCATAGCCTCATGACCACTGTGTTCCTCTCCTTGCCTTCCTCCCAGGCTCTTGGCCCTGGCTTCCCCAGCCAATATGAGCCCTCAGCTTGTTCTTGACTTCTCAGCACCACAGTCTTGAGCTCTTTGGATTTTGCCTGCTACTTTACTCGCTAGCACTTTTTTATTAATTCAAAGGTGCCTTATCTTGGAGGAGAGAAAACACAGCAACCTGGAAGCACGAGGTAAGACCACACCATTGCTCTCCCTAGAAGACAAACTGTGCCCAGTGGCCAGCAAGATGCTACCTCGCATAGTCCTGCCACTGAGAGATAAGAAATGAGTCAACAGGACACTGCTGCAGCTTTACAGGGGCAGGAAAAAGAGGTAGGGGTGAAGATAAGACATGAAATCAGAGTGGCATTACTCAGCGTGGTCAGTTTGTCACTGCATTGTGCGATCAACCACCCGAGTCACAGGAGTGGAATTCATCTCACCTAATTTTAAACATCTAAAACATAGAATTTTATGTCTGGCCACGAAGCTTCAGCCTCTTTTACAGTCTATGATTCATCTGACCTCTCTCACATACTGTTGTAGCTTGAATCACACTCTGCTTCTTCCTTTGTCTCTGCATCGTCAATAAAGGGAGCCGATGGTGACTAGTTCATCTGAAGTCAGACATCTCAATTTTACATGCCAAAATAAGAGCAAAGGATTCCCACTCTGGGTATTGTCATTTCTCCCTAATTGAAGGGCTTAAAACTTTCAAAGCGAAAGGACAATGACAGCTGAATTTGTGGTGGGGCTTTTCATGCCAACATTCAGAGACTCTTTCTCCCCTGCCAGCTTGCTCAGCTTAATTCATGGGAATGTCTAGAAACAAGAACCCCTGGAGCACAGCAAAAATGAGCCTGGCTCTGTCATTTGTGTGAGCAACCAGTTCTTAATTATTTGACTAATACTAGCATTGCACAGCAACCGTATGCACCAAGGGGTCTGCGGAGTTTTCTTTGCCACAAAGACCCACATACATGGAAGGAGGGTCTCGTGTTTCTGCAGTGTTTAAGGTGCAAGAGCGCAATGTCAACGCTTTTCAGTATGTTCGAGGAGTTTATGAGGTATAATGAATCTGCCTTAAGTGTAATTTGGGTCAGGAGGGATGGGAGAGCCCAGAAAGTTGGGTTAATACTGGTCACCTAGGAGATGTATCACGAGCCTGGTGCAAAGCCTTCCACGTTCTGAAGAGGACAGGAACATGCTGGCAGCAGGAGTGATGGGGAGAATGACAGGAGTGGAGTTTTCTGCACAGAAAGGACATGATTACCATGAGCTACAGGGCCAGGCTGCATAGAGGCTCTGTAAGCCGTGAGCATGGAGGAAAAATTACTCATCAGCCGCTCGAGGCTGGACATCTGGGGAGCCAGATTTTTCTCCCTTCATTCAGGGATAGGTCAAATATGACGAGAAGTTAAGACTCCTCGTCTCCAGAAGTGTCGCTAGCAGAGGGCTCTGAGGCAGAGCAGAGCCAGGAGGAGAGAAGGAAACATCTTGGGCTGTGCCCACGGGCTGCACTCAGACCCCTTGGGGCTACGGAGGAGAGCACTGGGGAAGGAAGTCTTATGGCAAGGTCGGACAGCAGCTGTCCGCAGGAATGAATCCAGGAGTAGCATCCTCCTGGGATGGGCCAGGAGGATCTTGTGTTGACTGACTGCCCTTCCTGAGTTCGGGAGGAAATTAATCTCCCACCGTGGGCTTCGGTTTATTTTTACATTGCGAGTTAGCCCGAAGGGAAAAAAAAAAAAAAAAAAAAAAGAAAAAAAAAATCATAAAAAAAATCTATTCCCTAAAAGGAATCGCAAATTTCACAGCGACCTAAGGAGATTAGTCAAATCCCTGTGACCGTCAGCAGTTTCACTTAGGTCAAAGCCTGGCATAACTCAATTTCTGTGAGAAGAGAGGAGAGGAGCGGCGCAGACTGCCCAGCTCTGCAGGCGGCCAGCCTCTCAGAAAGAACCCTTCTGCAAAATCTGGAGGGAAATATCCCTTTTGCCGTCCTACAGCAGAGAGGCAAACAGTCAGGCTGGCCCAGAGTGTAGACAGCGAACGGGAGCGTTATCTCTTGCAGATACCACAGTGAGACCTTCCGAGCTGGGAAGCAGGAGGGGGACCAATTTCCCAGGCTAGGAGACATCAAAGGCTGTGTGAAACCTTCTGAAAAACGCTCACCCTGAATTTCTCATGCATGGGTGGGCATATGGGATAACTCTCCATAGGGTCAGGGAAATGTAGAACGTGGAGCAGTCGGGTTCTGGTTGGCCTCTTGCTCTGGGGGAGAAAATGAAGAGAATTTAGCTCAAAACCTAAAAATAAATATGCCACCCGCAGGTTTTGTCTTGCACAAAAATTGGCCTGAGTTAGGTAACCTAGGGCCCTTTCTGGATGAAATCATTTCCACCTCCCGGCAAACACGTCTGTGTTAACGGGCTCGCAGAGGCATCGACCTTTCAAGCTGCCCATCAAATTGCATCCAGGCGATGGGTAACGTGGAGGAGCTTCGGTCCCGCTGCTGCAACGCACTCATTGAGCAGAGAGCTGTTGGGGAAGGAAATCGAGGGCCATCTTCTGTATGGCTCTAAGGAGAAATAGGGCTTTCAGCTCATATTCCACGGTTTTAAAAAGATCTGCCTCCCTCTCGGGGCGAGGAAGGAGCCTCTTGAGAGAAACCCAAGAGAAAGTCCCCTGCTCTGTTTGTCTGAAGTATTGCTCTACATCGTATCATGAAGCCAAACGGGATGGGAAAGTCGATGTTGCCTCTCACTGCAGAAGTAGGAGACCTTTGCAATCGTTTCCCTTTCCCTGATAGAGTCGTCGGCGCAGTTTTTAGAAGAATCTGACATTTTATGCAATTCTTAACTCTCCTCATCAGGAAACTTGTTCTCTCTTTGTGGCTTCTCTGCCGTTTGAACTTTCCCAGTAGTACCAGCCCTGAGGTTTTCAAAATTATGAGGCAGAAACTGGGAAATCCTTACACTGATTTAGAAACTAAAAGATTAAAAACAAAACAGGAAAAGACACCCCAACCGCAGGGACTTTCAAGTCACTTCTGGTCTTTAAGCCTTTAAGGTCAAGAGTGGAACAGTCCCATTGTGGTGTTTCTGGGTACGATCACACCTGCTTTTCTATACGCTGTTTCTTTTCTCGTTTTAAGAGCTCTTGGGGGCAGAAAGCATCTTCTTCCCCTGCGAACATGCAGCATTTAGCACAAGGACGTCTTCAGGCAGGATGCAGCCTCCTGGGCACAGGGAAAATGAATGCAAGTTGTTATGATCAGCCTTTTTACCTACGAAATACATAATCTGAGCAAAAATGTTTGAGACAGCAGATAAGATAAGGGAAGGCAAACAGCACTGCTGTCCACCACAGCTGCCAGCATCTCCAGTCTTTGGTATTTGCTCCTGACCCAGTGAGAGCTTTCCTGGGGGGGGGGGAAAGGAACAATCAAGATGATTCCCCTGTTCCTGACGGACACAGAAAAGGACATTCAGGTCCAATTTTTAATAGCTGATATTGTGGGAGCCCCTGAAAACCTCCTCTTGATCAGGTTCGTGCTTGCACTCGCATTGTACCAGCAAGGAGGATGATATTCCCACTCCCAGTTTACAGACCACACACCTCTGAGGTGGGACACAAAACCAGAAACGCGGTCCTTGCCCTCTGCAGGTGGGAAAAGCAGAATCCAGTGGAGTGAAGTGACCCGAGGTACCACAGCACTGTGCTACGGAAAGGTCAGAAAATGGAGGTTTTGAGCTAAATTCTCTTCATTCTTGCACAGCACCTCATCTGGCCACTAAAGCCAGTCAGACCCGCTCCAGCAAGCTCTCAGACATCTCTGTTCCTGGCCTTCTGCAAGGTCAAGTTGCTCTGCAGCTCGAGCTTGCAGCCCTGCTCCTCGCCCTGCCCTTGCAACACACGCGAAGATGATCTGTTTGACCAATTGATCTCTTTAGCAATTAGCAGGAACCCTGCAAAATTTCCTTGCAAACCACATGGCTTCGCCACTGATTTCTGCTGCAGATGATCTCTTCTGGCCCAAAATGTCCCTGATCCTATGATTAAAGCTTACTTGGATCTTCCTTTATGCAGTGGGAGCTTGGAGGAAGAAGTGAGAAAGCCTGGACGCTTGTGCCTGCTGCAACGAC
Organism: Pedionomus torquatus; assembly: GCA_013398155.1. NCBI lineage: Eukaryota > Metazoa > Chordata > Aves > Charadriiformes > Pedionomidae > Pedionomus > Pedionomus torquatus. Next base: position 68,930 of record VZRU01009533.1, on the reverse strand, counting down.
CTGACTTTGGAGACAGAAATGCAAGAGCTCCTTAGAGAAGAAAAGTCTTCAAAATACTTTATCCAGACGGAGGAGCATGATCAAAATCACAGTAGCGCCTACTTCTCAGATCTACCTATGTCAAGGCTGAATTTGGCTCCAGACCTGCAGAAATAATATTATAAAAACATATTTCTCCAATGTCAACACAAGGAAAATGTGCTCCTCCGTTCCTCTGTCATGAAGATGACCAGAAGTACTAGTTGGGCTTTGCACTAAGTGGGTTCAGGCTGGGCAGGGGCACTTCACTCCTGATGATTTCGACCAATCTGGCATCTGTTCTCATGTATTTACTTGCTCGCTAGCCGCCCCCAAGAAAACTGGAAACCGAGTTTCCCTAGCTGGAAATGCACATTCCACAGTAACATTGTCCAGACCACTTTGCGAGAGGTAAAGCAGGATGAATTTTTTTTTTTTTTCAGCAGAAGCTCACTGCTCTTACCTGGCCCCTCGGTGTCCGTATCCTGACAGATCCCTTCAGCAATCTTCAGCTCCTCTTGACTTTGCCTTTTCGTGATGTTTGTTTCTTCGCCCTTCTTAAATAAACCATTGGCAGTTACTATGGTAACACGCCTCATTCTTTCTCTCTCCTCCCTAAAAGTCTATTTCTATTTAACAGGCTTTTAAAATGACTCTATTTATACTTCCTTTTGTTATCCTGCCCCGGCTCCCTTGCAGTCAGACAAGGGCAGGCAAGGAGTAGCACATGCAGTAGCCCGTGTTACTAATAATGGCCATCCATAAACACAAGAGCCAGCAGTGGGGATCAAAGCCCTGACCTTCCTCAGGAGATGCTCTGCCTCTCAGACAGACAAAAAGGAAATCTGAGAGACGGCACACGGTGTGCTCCAGCGGGATGTGCTGCTAGCAGGGGCCATCCCCACCTTCCGACTCCCCAGCAGGGTGATGGGGGGCTGCCAGTCCCCAGAAACAGCCACCACGTGAAAAACAGCCTTGCCATCACCGCGGGCACCTTCCACCTTCCCTCTTTTCTTGACATTCGCCTATATTACTGCTAATTTGACAAAGAGAAAAACTATGAGCTGTGCTCCTTTTGGCTTCCTATTCAGTGAAAAGAAAAGCTCCCTTCCTCTCTGTGCTTTTTCCCTTTAAATCTCAGGGCTATTAGCAAGTGTCAAGGTTTGTTTCCTTCAGGGTCATTATGTAATTTAAACATGCAGATTACAATTTATCTTAACCCTTAGCTGAAGCTGTAGGTGTCTGAATTTTTACAACAGCAGCTTTTCTCCTATTGTTTTTCAGGCATTTCTGCTCATAAAAAACAACGGGTCTGAAACAGTCCAAGTAAAATTCAGTTCTTTTCTCCATTGAGAGGTTTCACTCGCGCGGTCAGGCTGGTGCCAGAAACCACATGTTTTTTGGTCATCTTTAGGGTGTTCCAGGAAACATATTGTCGACAGATCTTGATTTTTCAGTAGGAAAAGCAAGTAGAAGAAAGACTCCCCAGCCCTCCCCTTCTTTCCTCCACATGAAGACAGGACTTTCAGGATTTCTTTATTGATGAAGAATGTTTCCCAACAGTCGTAAATCCATTTATTTTTTTTTTTCTCGCTTGTGATCTCTACAGCCTGGCCAGCACAAGGAGCTGTGATGCCCTCAGAGTGACACTCCAGAAAGGGTTAAGGTATCTAAAACTACAACCTCAATAAGCAGCTCGCAAAAGTGTCCTGTCCCCAGGGTAGGATCAGTGTATGAGAATTTGCTCAGATCATGTAATGTTTGTAACTCGATTTCCTGCCGGAAAGCTTCAGTGGGTGGAGTTTCTGCTGAACCAGACAGAACTAGAACTATTTCCTTCTCCAGATTGCTTGTGCATGTCCAGTCAAGCTCAACCAAATTAATAGCAACCGGCTTGTTTCCCCCCCACACCCCTTTCCCATTCACCTCTTGCAGTGGAGATACGGGAAGTATGTGATAATCTCTCTGCCAGGGCAAGTGCCTCAGGAGGCGGGACGATCCCGCAACTGTGGGCAAGTCCCATTCTTTCTCCACACCTCTGGTCCATTTGTTCTTATATTCTGGAGAAAGGATGTCCTAATGACCAGCCTCCTGCCCTACCAATTTCCTACATGACCTTGGGAAAGTCACTTAACCTTTGCCTGCCTCCTCTTTCTGTCAAATGGAAACTAGCAGAAGGTTTGCTCACCCTCCTGCCACCATCAATTTTAAACTTGGTTTAAAACTGATGGTTTTTTGGTCCATGAGGACCAAAAGTAGGAACCTCTCCAGTTTAAGCGTAAAGACCAGTTGCTATTGTCTCCTGGAACAGTGAGACAATGGATCACCAGAAGCCCCTCTGCAAGGGAAAAGAAAGCCATTACCTCCCACGCTCCCAACTGCAAACTGATTCATTCCTCCCCTGTCTCTGCCACCCCAGGAGCCATGAGTTTCCTTTACATCCATCACCGAATGTAACCAAACCTTCTTGGAAAGGCCAGATCCTGCTCCAGGTGCTTGCTTTTTTTACCAAAGTTCTAGGCTTCATCAGAGTGATCTAAGCCAAACCCCAGTAAGATGCTTTATGCTCTACTCAGGGCATCCGCTCAGGGATGAATGCACGCCTGATCCTATGGATCTCATAGAAGATGAGACCAAATCAGACCTGGGACCAGAGATCTACCCTACCACACACAGCTTCAGGACTCTGCTGGCTCTATGTGGTGCTGGGTCAATGGGTCAAGTTATTTGAGGTTCAGCTGGTAACTTAGACACTTCGTCATCAAGGTTAAGAGAAAGGGGGGCAAGCTTCTTTCCCTCAGTCCATTTTCAGTACCACCTTTCAAAAATCCTTCCCAGAGTAATCAGTGAAGCCACATACACACACACACACACCAATCAAAAAAAAATATATAAAAAAAGAAGCACTGTTGTTTTATTTCTCATGGGACCAAGGAGGAAACTCGTCGGAGGCACACAGGCATTTCTGAGTTCCGTGTTTCTCACCCTTTCCCAATTGCTATCTCCACCACCAGCCTGTCATCTCTGCTGGATGCCTGGGGCGCTCTCTCTCCCCCCACACCGATAGTATCATGTCCTTAGGACGTGCCTACACTCCCAGGTAGAGCTGGTTACGCAGAAGAGTCCTTTCCTTAGGCCTGGCTCAGTCTGGAGGCCTGGGTGTGAGATAGAAAGTAGGCACTGCTCCTTATCATACAAGGAACATTATGCAAGTATGTCCTTTAATGAGGAAAACGAAGGCTCTTTGAATAGGTATGTGGGGCTGGCTGCAGGTAACTTCTGGCAGCCAGCAGGGTTCTTGCAGCATGTACCAGCCCAGGTTTCCAGTGCCAGACAAAACGGGGCAACCAGCCACCCCCCACCAACCTCCTTAAACCAAGGAGGTTTAAGGAACCACCATCTCTCATTAAAAAGGAGGATGCTTGAGGACCTTTGCATCACTGCAAGGATGGCCACCGGGACCTTAAAACTCAAAATGTTTATCTGCGCTTGCTACTCCATCTCCTTTCTGATCACTGGCTTGCAGGCGTGGGAATACAATGTCAATGGGTTTGTTGGTTGTGTTTTTTTTTTAATTGCAATCATTTTGCAGACCACCTTCAGGCATGCTAGGGACCACCAGTAGTGCAGGGACCACATGTGAAGAAGCCCTGCCCTGGGAGACCCATCCTGCCTTCCCTGATGTGGTTAAAACGCTATTCCATGTTGCGGTGCCTGTGAGGATTTAACCATGTTCTCAGCCCAGACGAAAGCCCTGGACTCTGCCATGTGCCTGAGAAAGCAGGACTGAGCTTCAGCTGTGTAGGAGGGCAGCTGCAAGACGCCAGGCTATCTGCAGCACCCCTTTCTAGCCTCCCCCATCTCTCTTACATGCAAATGCAACCTTTTAAGTCTCTCAGCCCAGCTCTTTCTGTTCTGAAGCCTTCGTTGGCTATTAATACCTGGGGAATCTGTGAAGTAGGCAAACCAGGTTTTGATGAGTGTGGGAAAAGGAAAGGCGTTACCACGTATGAGTGAACTTCAGTTTCGTTCATGTGCTGAATTAGTCAGTGCCTTCCAGTGAATTCCAAGTGCTGGTCCAGCTACTAAGTGACTCCTCTTGAGGAGTTAAGTGCTCCATTTTGAGCCTTCAGAGGAAAAGATAACTTAAAAACTAAAATAAAATCTGCATCAGAACCATTGCATAGGTTTTCTTTCTTTCTCTTTCTTTTTTTTTTTTTTTTTAACTTTCTTATCTCACCCAGAAAGAAAAAGTATTCGCTACTCAATGCACAGCAGCTTCTGGGACCTCTGCAAGCTGGAGAAACCCAATGTGCTTGTGCTGTAGGTGAATGTGATGTCCGAGTCAGGACCAGTAATGGAAAACCTCATCCAGATATTGAAGTTTCACAGTAAGATGATAACTCCTTCACCAAAGGAGCAGAAGTACCTGGTGTTGAGAGCCAAGACACAACATCCAGTGGATGAGAAACTCTACAGAGGACTTGCTCATTGAGTGGATGGGAAAGAGGTATCAGTGCTGAAATACCGACGTATCAAGAATTCATGTTTCCCTTCCTACCCTGGAGGAGTAGTTCCTCCTGCAACCTTTCCCACCCAGAATTACCACTTTTCTGCTGTCTCCCTCTCTAACACAGCAGCCACGAGGAACGTTGTCTGCAGGTGGCAAAAAGGAGAGCAATTTTTTCCATCTCTTCTGTGTTAATGGTGTCCTGGCTTGAAGAAAGCTGCATTTGGTTGAAATGGAAATGACAGAAGCGGGTAAGGAAGGCCCATGGAAATAAAGATTACAGAAACTCAGACAAAGCAGGTGCACGGATTGCATTTCCATCCTTTATGCAAACATGGAAGCTGCGTGGGCTTGATCCAGGAAAGTGTCCTGGCTGTAATACAAGCATTTTGACAAGCACGCATTAAAACGCAGCCAGGCTTTCCACTAAGGCAAATACAACCCTCAGGGATTAGCATCTGCACAGAGGTTATAGCCCTTCCACGCTGCCTTTCACTGCATCACACTGAAAAGTATGCTCAATGATGTTAACATGCTCAAGAGATCGTCGATATTTGTGTTGAAAATCCATTCAAACTCAGGAAATGACAGCTAACGTGAAGCCTCTTTGATCTTCTTAAGGCAGTGGCCTGATTGCAGCAACGTTTCTCTCTCTGCCTGTTTCTCTGAAACACAGAGAAGTGAGGCAGGGCTTGACTGAAGACAGATTCAAGCTTGCCAAGAGACCTGAAGGGGTTCCTCAGCTGCATCACAATTTTTAATATCTCACTTTTTAATGTCTCCATTTTCCCTCCCGCTTACAAATGGACAAATGTTCCCCTACCAAAGAGCAGCAGCAGCAACAAAACTGGTGTGAATTTACACCTCTGGCACAGCACACCTTCAGCCTCACCCGTGTAAGAGGGATCAAGCTGGGCTCGACGGCACTTCTGAAGCAACGCCGTGAAGGCTCACGCTGTTCCCCCTTCTTCTTTTGCCAGAGCTGTCAAGCTGAGATGGTGCCCAAGTGCTGGAATTCGCCATGTGACATTTCAAATGGTAAGCAAAGAGCAGCTTGCCAGCCACCGCTCTCAGGTTCTCCACTAAATAAAAACAGATTACTGGCATTTGCTCCATCTGAAAGAAAGGCGGGTCTATTGTATTCACCAACAGCAAAGGATACAGAAAAACAAGCGCATTCCTTCCCAGCCAAATGCAGTTCCCCATCATGCCTGGGAATCCCCATGGAAGGGAAAGGGGTCATGCTGTTTTAAAGAAAGGATTTGATCAAAAAAATACCCAACCAACTAGAGCAGATGCAAACCTGTTTTCCTTTGTGCTGGATTGTTTGCTTGCTTTGGTTTTCAATTTTTTTTTTTTTTTTTTGGCTTTTAAAGAAAGCATTCGCAGGCGGGTTTCTCAGTTGGTCCTACCATCACCGGGAAAAGCAGGAGGACTACAGCCCTCCAGAGCGTTCACTGAGTTTGCCAGACTCATCCTAGCACCACCAGAAGCCACGCTCTGAGTAACTCATTAAAAACACTGATGCGAATAGCAGATAATTTTCTCACCTAGAAAACGTAGCAGGGAGTCAAAGAGCAAAACCTAAACGTCAATAGCGAGGAAAGTAACAATTTTCTCTCTGTTTCCAGCAAACATCTACTGTAAGGTGTGAATTTGCTGATGTCTAATCAAAGCTAAGCTCATGCTACGCCTCTCCCTTAAGAAGGGAAGGGGAGAGCTTGGCACACGGATGGATATCCCTTTTATCCTGTTTTCAACCCTGCAGGAATTTAATGTCTCTGATATCCTTTGAAACTGGTCAACAGATCCAAAGGTTTTAGCAAAGAATCCGCTTTGTACCCTTACAGACACACATGGTAGTTGCATAAGATTAGCTGCATTAAGTAACTTTGGTAAGATTGACTTGTTTCCTTCGCTAATTCTTTTTTTATAGTGCATTAAGAAATTCTGAACCCTTTCCTTTCCTTTCCTTTCCTTTCCTTTCCTTTCCTTTCCTTTCCTTTCCTTTCCTTTCCTTTCCTTCCCTTCCCTTCCCTTCCCTTCCCTTCCCTTCNGACCATTTAACAAAGGATGTTCTCAGAAACGTAAAGCGCTGTCAGGTGCTTCTGACTGAGATGGCACTGTTTTAGCGCCTTTCAGGGAAGAAGAAAAAAAAAAACATCCTTGAAATCAAAGCACACCTGAGGAACTCCTGACGTTCATAGAACCATCTAGGTTGGAAGGGACCTTTAAGATCATTATGTCCAACCATCAACCTAACACTGCCGAAACCACCACTAAACCACATCCCTAAATTCAGCTGCTGTCCCTTCACCTCCAGGTATTTGTGTATGACTCCTGAGGAATCACCTCATCCCTCCGTCACCTCCCAAAAGTCCTACCCTGCTATTCCTTTAATATCTGCGAAGACCTTGTCTGCCTGCCCGGTGACTTCTGAGTCCTCCATGAATATGAAATAAACTAAAAGAGGCAACTTGCGCTGAAGTCAGGTGCTCTGTTCCCATTCCTTTGAATTTACAGTAGTTCTTTACACTTGGCCACAGATCTTAACGAGGATTTATAACCTGAGGCCAGGTCCTTGGCAGCTCCTGAATCACACCAGTCCCTGGGGCGGTGACACCACTGTGCCTCGCACGCACCCAGCACCGCACACGGTGAGATGTTAAAAATCCTTTATAGCATTTCGGGAATGAGCAACCTCCTCTTCACACCCGGCCGGACCAGTGAGGGTCTTCGTGGGCCTCTGCCCAACCTGCACTCCTTGAGGGAAGAGGGGGGCACTGCTGCACCCACCCCAGGCCTGTGCTGCCCGCCCCTGCCTCCCTCTCTTCACCTTCCTCTTTGTCTTCCTCATCTTACTCCTTGTTGTCATCATTGTCTCCCTCTTCTTCTTGGGTGGAGAGGAACCTTATGGCATTCAGCAAGGGCAAGCGTAGGTTCCTGCGCCTGGGGAGGAATAACCCCCTGCAGCAGGACAAGTTGGGGACTGACCTGCTGGAGAGCAGCTCTGAGAAAAAAGATCTGGGAAGGCTGGTGGACAACAGGATGACCATGGGCCACCAATGTGCCCTTGTGGCCAAGAAGACCAGTGGTCTTCTGGGAAGCATTATCAACAGTGTGGCCAGCAGGTCAAGGGAGGTCATCCTCGCCCTCTACTCTCTCCTGGTGAGGCCCCAGCTGGAATATTGTGACCAGCTCTGGGCTTCCCAGTTCCAGAAGGACAGGGAGCTGCTGGAGAGGGGACAGCAGAGGACCGCAAAGATGATGAGGGGCCTGGAGCATCTCTTTTAGGAGGAAAGGTTGAGGGACTTAGGTCTTTTTAGTCTAGAGAAGGCTGAGGGGGGATCTGATCAACACCTACAAATACGTCAAGGGTGGGTGTCAAGAAGATGGGGCCAGTCTTTTTTCAGTCGTGCGCAGTGAGAGAACAAGAGGAAATGGGCATGAAGTACGCATGAGCACTTGTAAGCATGAAGTTCCATCTAAACCTGAGGAGGAACTTCTTGACTTGGAGGGTGGCAGAGCCCTGGAAGAGGCTGCCCAGAGAGGCGGTGGAGTCTCTGGCAACATTCCAAACCCGCCTGGACACGTTCCTGGGCAACCTGCTCTGGGTGGACCTGCTCCGACGGGCGGGTTGGACCAGATGATCTCCAGAGGTCCCTTCCAACCCCATCCCATTGACTCCCTGACTCTTCCTCCTCTTCCTCCTCCTCCCACCTCCCACC